>RCWM02000632.1:0-502500 GCA_003667255.2 Euschistus heros
CTCAATGAATGAATACATTCTTACCACACAAACAATAAAAAATTAATTTTATAAAGCCTTTAACTTTACAACATATAAAATACAATATAGGGGGACTCAATGGCCAAGTGAGTTGGGGCGAGGTTTTCAGTGCGTTCATAACCAGAAGGCTGAGGGTTCAAATCTCATCTGGGCGGGTTAAACCAGGCCGGTATAGGAATTCAATGGTAGTTTTAGGACCACAAAAAAAAAAAAAATAAAAAAAAAAATAATAATAATAAAAAATTCATATCATAATAAATATAAAATTAATTAGGAATAATCAAAATAGAAATAAATAAACTAAAAAGAGAAAAAAAAGAACTAAATACAATGAGAATACATACACAAGATTCCCGGGGAATTCCGAATCAACCTCGTCCCCTCTGCTTATTATATTTTCATTTTAATCATAAGGTATAGTTGACTTGTGATGTATATAGGAGATGTAGATAGTTAGGGTAGGCAGTCAAAGATATTCAGCAGGTCAAAATAAATAAAGTGTAGAATCAAAAAAACTAATTTTATTTTGATCTGCTGAATATCTTTGACTGCCTACCGTAACTATCTACATCTCCTATTTTCATTTTATTTATTTAAATCCTTTTTTTTAGCTATAGTTATTAAAATCTGTACAATTATACTTGATCGTGTATGTAAATCTTTCGAAATACGGACAGAATTCAAAGTATTTTTACACAGTTGAGTTGTAGGATTTGAAAGAAATATTATGGTGTTTTTTTGTTTGCTAATTTTTTTTTTTCCTAATTTTTAAGTTATGGTGTCAATAATTGTCTGGTTTATGCTCCTCTTCTTTGTTTCTTCATTCACAATTTCAAAGAGATAAATATATCCAGAGGGGAATACTTAATTATTAGAAAGGAAGAAGATACCCAGGGAGATTAAACACAAGCTACATAATACCTACAGACAAAGCGGTTTTGTTTGTTTGTGAAAATTTATCCGAGAGAGGCCGTGCACATTGGATTTCAAAGAGAGGAATTACGTATTCATTCCCAGCTTCATTTTGTATTGTTTCAGCGGGGAAATGAGGGAAAATTTATTTGATGGCATTATCATAATTGAATTGTGTCTGATTGTCTGATTGTCGATTGGAAACTCCTCTGTGGCTAGATAAATGTTTTATTAATATCACCAATGGTATAAGAATTATCAAAAAAGTAAATTATATTTTTAGATGGTGAAAGGTTGTTGGGTGTATGCATTCATGTATACACAGCAATTAAAAATAAATTTATATTTATATTTCCGACGTTTCGTCCTACGTCTCCTTACATCCTAGGCAGATGCCTGCCAGTATGAGTTAATATTTAATTTGTTCACATTCAATAAATCCGATACCAATGAATTAGTTAATGAGTTTATTTTATATAATTTCAAATTGTTCTTACTTTAATCGGTCATTTTTCCTAAACAAAGAAATAATTTTTTCACTTACTTTTTACATGGCGAATCATATATGTATGCTTGGGTATACAGTATTCGTACGACTGGGTCTATGTGTCTGGTGTGAATATATTTATATATATACACGCAGAATAATATATACAGTGTGTATAAATATATATCTTTATGCATTTTATTTACTAATAACTGTATTTACATGTCTCATTTTTTTCATATATATTAGGTTGATGCAAAAATAATGCAGGTTTTTGGTATTCAGTAAAAACATCGATTGTTTTTCTAATTGCCTTGAGATGGCGTACGATTGTCGACTGATCCACATCAAGTTCTTCCGCTATTTCTCGAGTAGTTTTGGTGTGTCAGCTTCAACTATTGCCTTCAACTTGTCGCTGTCAATAGCAGAGGGGCGGCCACCACCTCCGTTGTTTGTTCCACTACGGAATTTTTGAAACCATCGCTGCACTGAAGGTTCATTAATAGTACCTGGCTCCCGAACTTCATTAATATTTCCAGCCGTTTGCGCAGCACTTCGACCGAGTTTGCAACTCATACAAGTAAATTTGCCGAAAATCGCGTCTAGACGTCATTTTGTCTGAAGGCACTCAACGGACTAATTTAAATATTTAAAAAAAAAAGATTATATCGATAAAAAGTAAGCAAGATAAATAAATAGGCTTTAAAATGATGAGTATAACTTAGCATTGTGAATAAGTTTTGTTCACACAATTGGAATTAATAATGAAACGGAAATGAAACCCTACATTATTTTTGCATTAACCAAATAAATAGCTTTGTTTAAAATTATATAAGCCAGACTATTGTGCTAACTTGTTATACATTTTTGTCATTCTTAGGGGAAAATACTTCCTAGAATAAAGATTATTTTTTCATTTCATTTCATTTCAGCTATATAAGACTTCTTCAGGGCTAGAAGAAAGACAAACAAAAACATATAACAAAGAGAGGGGATAAATTAAAAAGATTTGAAACAAACAATTGTCTAAATGAAAATAAATTTAAATATTAAGAATCACCAATAAATAAATAAATAAAATATTTTGTTTAACAATGATATTATAAAAATATTATGATATAGAGACAAGTAGATATATGTAGTTGATGGGTTCGTATAAGGATTAAGTATAACAGTTAGTTATATACACGTTGAATATTATTCAATACAATATTCAACGTACTACGTTATCATTGTTTATCGACCATAAAGTGTCAATTTATCTTTACTGTTTATTTATGAAATACTTATTGTCTTTTTTAATATATTTGGTTCTCGGTTTTAAATCTCATATAAAATATTATGGCAAATAGCATACCATTTTTAGGCCGAGGAATCAGTACCAAGTATCAATAATTTAAAAAAAAATTATACCGACACGTCACTAACTAAAACTAATATTTGAAGCAATACAAAATACAAAAGTTCAGAACATGACCCGATTCCCAGACATTGTTATTTCAAAATAGAATCACCAGCGGAAATACTAAATGAGTCGAAGAAAACATTTAGATATTAAATTAGCTCGGTGATATAATTACAAATACTGCGACCTGATTGGCTGAGCCGGACTGTACTACCCTACTCTCGATATATTTCATCTGTTTTTTCTCACTTATTAGTTTTTGTACTGTCTGTATAAAAAACATTAGGCGTTTCCAGTTGGGGCCAGATTCTATGCACGTTGAGAGGCAGATATTTTCCCGATTCCTGAAGATTATTACGAGTATAATACCTGAAATATCAGTGGAAAAATGTTTGACGTAAATAATGAAAAACTAAAATACACAATGCATTTTTTAATAACTATAAAACAATAAATTAAGCCCTTTTATTTTCTATATAAATAATTTTACATATTTTAAAAACAATCCCACGTATGATGTAATAAATAAATTCAATTAAAAACAAGTAATTACTTTTAATAAATTAAATAAAAATCAGTTCTTAACCGCGAGATTCGAATTATTCAATATGAATGTTATGACACAATGAAAATTCAGTAATGACATCCTCTTTGTATTGGTTATTATACCAGCTTTTCAGCCATTTCTTGACAAAATAATATAATCCGTACGATTTAAACTGTTTTACTGAATAAATATTACAACCTCAATGAATGAATACATTCTTACCACACAAACAATAAAAATTAATTTTATAAAACCTTTACCTTTACAACATATAAAATACAATATAGGGGGACTCAATGGCCAAGTGAGTTGGGGCGAGGGTTCAAATCTCATCTGGGCGGGTTAACCCAGGCCGGTATAGGACTTCAATGGAAGTTTTGGGACCACAAAAAAAAAATAAAATAAAAAAATAATAATAAAAAATTCTATATAATAATAAATATAAAATTTAAGTGAGAAAATTTCAGTAAACATATTTTGTGAATGGATTCTTCGTCATCCATATTCCTTTTTGTCCTAAAGTGAGACAGATTGTATAATTAATTCAATAAAACATATCAGTTTATAAATAAATGTGTAAAAGTATATCACAGGTTTCATGTTTTCTTATTTCCACTTCCCTTGAGAATATATAGCAGAAATAAACATCATCACTTTCAGCTAACATTCTGTCTTATATTATATAATGGCTTATAACATGGTGAATTGACAATATGAAAATAATCACAGATTAAGAGGTAAATGACACATTACTATATAATTGTAGAACTATTGGTATAATGTTATAGATTAATGTGTTTTTAAAAAAAAATTGGAAGCCTGATGATGGAACAGTGTCTCCGAAACATGTAGCTACATATGTTAAATAAATAGGAGTTATGCCAAATAAATACTTGAGGATTCTGTCTTTTTTATATTTATAATTTTTTATTTTCACTTCTCTGACAGAAAGTTCATCAGGAATTAACTTTACTGGTGGTTCAGTAGTATATTAATTGTTGATGTAGCTAATATTAATTCAAAATTGATTTGGTGTCTTATATTTCGATATTTTCTTTATTTCCACTTCATTATTACCTTATTTCTCATTTTTAATATCAGAAGGTAAACAGAAGTTAATATTACTTTGAACAGGGATTTAGAGTTTCTCAGTAAATGTAGGAAAATAGCCTTTCCCCTCTGAAAGCAGCGACTTGAACATCGAAATAAATCGGAACAAGGTTAGAATCGATAAAAGGTATTCTGGGCGCGTGTAGGGGTTGGTGTCGCCGATCCGAACCGTTACCGTATTTATTACTGACAGTATCCCAGAGCATATACTTAATATTTTATATTTTGTACGGTTAGAATTTTTTTCATAAATATTACTTATTGCATGTAAGTGAAGAAGATTTTCATAAAAATTCAACATAACACTTTTCTTTCTTTAAATGTGGTATTTCTGTATTATATCGTAGAGTTTATTCATGTTTAGTGAAGACAATATAAGGTAAGAAGGAGCCTACTAAAGGTCTATCTAGACGTAGAAGAGAAAAATAAGAGAGATTTATCCGGTTGTTTTACAACCCTAACCCTAATTGTAGAATGTAACTGTAACAGAGGACCTTCAGCTTTGTCAAGATTATAAGATCTTGAGGGGCTCTATCTGATAAGTTGCTTCCATTCCTTCATGTCTTCTTAGTTCTCTTCGCTATCTTCCTAAAACCGCTCTCCTTTCCTGTACCTTTCTTCTTCCTCACCTCTCATTGTAATTTTCTTGTTTAGGAACTTTGTTTTATGGTTTGTAAATGTTTTAAATTATTTACTTGAATGTTGACAAGAAGCTTGTTAGAAAAAAAAGAATCTTTTGTTTGTATAAATAATTATAATATGAAGAATTGTATTTGTTGTCTATCTATTTGTATTTATTGTTTATTTACTATTATGTAATTATTATTGTTATTGGCTAACTCAATTGTCATCAAGTTCATAATTTAAATCAATCAATAAAATAAAATAATTGAATGTTGAATGAAAAATTAAATACGGTGTCTAAACATTATAATGGATTAGTGAATTATTTGTAGTTTGTTTCCCCCCATTAAGGATACCCTCTTTCAAGAGTTCGGCGTTCCCCACTTTTCTACAATACTATCTTTTAGTAGAAGACGTTCCTTCTCCCATAATTAGTTAAATCACATTGAAAACGATGATATAAAACATGGAGGCTCTTCCTAGACCGGTTTACCTTTATCGACTAGTTTAGAAAAAATTTTCAAAAATGGACTTGGCTTGATTTTACAACCACGTATAATATATATATATATACATATATATATATATATATATATATATATATATATATATATGTATAAAGTTTATAAGCTGGATATTCAATTTCAAGACTATTGCTACAAATACAGAATCTCTATTCACAAAAATTAATAATTTCTCTCTTAAATAATATCATGTATAAAATGAATACATAAATCCAAACATACCTACAAAATCGGTTTTCGTAGTATTTTTCTAGCATAAACAAATACACTAAAATCATGGAGTTATAGACAAGCAGCGGAGGTTTTCGGAGGTTTAAGAAAGGGGGCTTTCCTCCCAATCGCTGAGACTATAACTGACTAGCCTAGCCATTTTGAATCGCACTATATAGTCAGCATAGTAGCCGTATTCAGTTAAAATTTTGGTTTCTCAGGCATTATTCTAGGTTTAAATTATATCTAATGCTTTATTTTTCCATTTAACAATAGGGAAATATTCTAGCCCAAATGGAATGCAAGCCGCCAGTTGGGCATTGTGGGCATGGCCGGTTAGTGTTTTGGTCTCACCCCTCATTAAAGAAAATACGAGACGGGCCTCTCCATATGTTTATGACTGCATGGCTAAATATAATCTTTTAAATTTACACGCTAAGGCTAAATAATGGCAACACATATTTTTCTAGATACCAAGGCCTTCAGTATTTAAAAATCATTACATCTCCCCTCCCACAATATACATATATATATATATATATATATATATATATATATATATATATATATATATGCATTAATAGGTTGAATTTTACCAAAACGCACAATAACTTAGATAATTTTCATGTTGCCCATTTTAATTTTTACCACTTTCCAATCATCTATATAAAAGACCCTCTCGACTGGTTTTATGAAAAACAAATATTTTTTGTTTATTTTTTATAAAAATAATCTTTAAAAGTGTGGGCCGGCAGAAAAATATTTTGGCGGCGCGTGGTGACACTCTAAAATTGAATTAGATTAACTCTCTCTGTGGCACTTTAGGTTTTTTTTTTAAGCCGAGAGTGGAGTGGTTTCACTTAGGAGGGTTTTTATTTTAATTTTTTTTTTTGAATTGTTATTTTGTTCAAAGACCAAAAGTGAAAGAAGAAAAATATTGGAAAATAATTAAATAATTTGTACATAATAAAAACTATATATATATATATATATATATATATATATATATATACAGGGTGAGTATCTCTTAGCGTAAAAAAAAAAATTGGGTGAAACTAGATCAAAAGTGTAGCCAAATGCCGCAGACCTCACCTTTCTATTCCAATCCGTTGCAGATATATGGTAAATAAACGATTTTTTTGGAGGAAAGCATGTTTTTTACGATAAAAGCTGTAATATCTCCATTTTGTTTAAATATTTTTCAAATATTGATCACATTTTCGGATTTAGCAATAAATTTCCTATAAGATCGGAGTAATTTAACCTTGAATTTTACAAACTTGGGACCTAAAAAATATCTTTATCTTCACCTAATTTAGGGAAGTTACAATTTCTTATAATACTTCAGCGCTCACTGCTTTTCATAAAAACAATCCACAAAACTGCAAAGCTCTCAAAAACTTACAAATTTAATAAGCTTTCAAATGATATGTTAAAAGTAATGATTTTGTTTTAATTTCATGGAGAAATTTACTTTTGAAACCGAAAAAACATGGTGTTCTCATTTAGCATACAAATCAGGTACTTTGGTAAATAAGACATTATGATAATCGCTTGATGAAAATCTGTATTTTAAATAAAAGAAACACTTCATTAGAATAAAAAGCAAAGAAAAAATTTGTTAATTTGAAAATAAAAGAATCACTGTCAATAAAGCGCCGCCAGAGTCCGTTATTTTATTAAATTTTCAAAATGTCCTCCATTATTTCGAATGCAGCTTCTTGCTCTCTTTCTCACAGCCCCTACGGTCACTGCTAAAGTCAGACGCTGTTGCAATTTGGCTCCGGCCTCCAGAATTCTCGTCTTTAGGACCTCAATGCTGGTCACTTCTCTGGCATATACCTCGCTTTTTATGTAGCCCCACACATAAAAGTCCATTGGAGCTAAGTCAGGTGACCTAGCTGGCCAATGTATCACACCATTTCTACCTATCCAGGTCGAATATCGTTGGTTCAGCCATTCCCGTACTGCTGCCGAATGATGTGGAGGAGCACCATCGTGTTGGAATATTATGTTTTGCTGAACATCAAGTGGAATGTCGTGAATAAGTTGTGGTAGAATATTTTGTAAAAAATCCAAATAACTTTCTCCATTCAATCTGCTGGGCAAAAAATGTGGCCCAATGAGTCGGTCCCCTATTATCCCAGCCCACACATTCACTGTAAAACGATGCTGGAAAGATGCTTCTTGAACCATATGTGGGTTTTCAGCTGCCCAGTAGTGCCGGTTGTGGACGTTAAAAATTCCTTCCCTTGTAAAAAGAGACTCATCTGTCCATAAAATTTTCCTCAGAAACTGGTGTTCTTGAATGTCTCTATTTAAAAGCCAGCGGCAAAATTGTATTCTATGTACATGATCATTAGGTTCTAGCCCTTGTACTTGTGTGAAATGATATGGGTGAAAATGTTCTCGGTGCAAAATGTTGATAACTGACCTTTGGGAGATACCAATTTCACGGGCCAAGTCTCTTGATGAAACACTGGGATTTTCATTTACTATATCAATAATTTCCTCTTCGAGTTCAACATCATGAGGAACTTGTCCCAATTCTTGACGTAACTTATGAACGGAACCTGTTTCAGATAAACGTTGATGAGTTCGTGAAAAACACTATCGTAGAGGGGAGGCGCCTATCTGGAAACCTAAGTTGGTACTCCCGCCGCGCTGCACTCGCGTTTCCATTACAAAAACCATACAAAAAATGTATGTCAGCGTACTCACCATTTGTGAACGTTGCCATCTTCGCAGGTGTATTGCCAAACAGAAAAAAATAATCCCAATAAATAAAATGGGCCCTCAAGCTAAGGATAAGCAATATTAGCAAGGGTCTTTCTAATGATAGTGACACTTTTATCTCTGTAGCTTCTTAATTTCCAAATCAAACTTTCAATCATTATATCAAAATAAAAATAAAATAATAAACAATAATCCCCTCCCATTTCAAAATAAACAGGAAAATAACTATGAAATAGCGATAATGTGCTTAGTACTGAGAGAGGTCAAAGTCGCTGTTGTTATTATGAATACCTGAACTGGCCTAAAATTTATGTCAATAAATATTATATTTTTTCTTTGCTTTTTATTCTAATGAAGTGTTTCTTTTATTTAAAATACAGATTTTCATCAAGCGATTATCATAATGTCTTATTTACCAAAGTACCTGATTTGTATGCTAAATGAGAACACCATGTTTTTTCGGTTTCAAAAGTAAATTTCTCCATGAAATTAAAACAAAATCATTACGTTTAACATATCATTTGAAAGCTTATTAAATTTGTAAGTTTTTGAGAGCTTTGCAGTTTTGTGGATTGTTTTTATGAAAAGCAGTGAGCGCTGAAGTATTATAAGAAATTGTAACTTCCCTAAATTAGGTGAAGATAAAGATATTTTTTAGGTCCCAAGTTTGTAAAATTCAAGGTTAAATTACTCCGATCTTATAGGAAATTTATTGCTAAATCCGAAAATGTGATCAATATTTGAAAAATATTTAAACAAAATGGAGATATTACAGCTTTTATCGTAAAAAAACATGCTTTCCTCCAAAAAATCGTTTATTTACCATATATCTGCAACGGATTGGAATAGAAAGGTGAGGTCTGCGGCATTTGGCTACACTTTTGATCTAGTTTCACCCAATTTTTTTTTTTACGCTAAGAGATACTCACCCTGTATATATATATATATATATATATATATATATATATATATATATATATATATATATATACCAGGTGTGCAAGTTTAAAATGTCGTTTATTTCTTAAAATATATACACAGTAATTTAAAAAAAAGTATAATATATTTTATTCAAAGTACTGACCCTCGCTTTCTACACATTTTGTCCATCTCTCGGGCAATATATGGATACCATTCCAAAATAATGCTTCATCTTTATTTGAAATCCATTCATCGAGCCATTTTCGTACGTTTTCGAAATTGTTGAAGTGTTGCTCCGCCAATGAGTGTCCCATCGATGAGAAGAGGTGATAATCAGAAGGCGCCAGGTCAGGTGAATACGGCGGGTGGGGTAGGAGTTCCCAACCAAGCGAAGAAATCGTTTCCTTAGTCAATCTGGCTGAATGTGCAGGAGCGTTATCATGCTGAAGAATGACTTTGGCGTGCCTTTGAGCCCATTCTGGGCGTTTTTCGATCAATGCGTGACTCAAATTGATCATTTGTTGTCGGTAGCGCTCGGTAGTGACTGTTTCGCCGGGTTTGAGAAGCTCGTAGTAGACTACTCCCTTCTGATCCCACCACACACACAGCATTGTCTTCTTCCCAAAACGATCCGGTCTTGCACTCGATGTGGATGGTTGTCCTGGCGTTACCCATGATTTTTTTCGTTTGGGATTCTGAAAATAAATCCATTTTTCATCGCCAGTTACAACTCGATGCAAAAAACCCTTTCTTTCGTGGCGTAAAAGCAGCATTTCGCACACAGTTTTTCGTTTTTCCATCTGTCGTTCGTCCAATTCATGTGGAACCCATTTTCCAACCTTTTGAATCTTTTCCATAGCTCTCAGGCGATCGGAAATGGCTTTCCTAGTGACATTCAACTGTTCTGCCATCATTTGTTGGGTTTGGGTATTGTCTTCGTCTAATAAAGATTGCAATTCGAAGTCCTCAAACTTTTTTGGTCGATTTTCTCGTTTTTGATCAGTAACATCAAAATCACCACGTTTGAAACTTTGAAACCAACGTTCACATGTCCTGACGGTTGGAGCAACATCGCCATAAGTCTCAACAAGAATTCGATGACATTCAGATGCCTTTTTATTTTGATTAAATAAGAAAATCATGACATGCCGCAAATGCTCTTTATTTGGCTTAAAATTAGACATTTTTAACACCAAAGAAAGGTATGATACGTCCACGTAAACGACTTTAAAACAACTGACTTTTGTAAACAAATGACTAACAAACAAAATAGCGTTTAGAGATAAGCAAATCCTTCAATAGGCTAAGAGCACATTCTATTGGAATTAAAACGACATTTTAAACTTGCATACCTGGTATATATTTATATATATATGTATATATCAAGCTCAAGGACGTAATTAGTTGAAATAACGTCTGTGAACCAGGCCGAAATTAAAAAAAAAAAAAAAAAAAATTAAAGTAACGATTTTAAATATTTTTTTTAAATATATTTTTATCGATTTCATAAGCTCCCACAATGTTTTATTTACTGGCTTGAGGATTTGTGCCAAAGGTCGTTAAATCCGCTTCAAAATGACCTTTAAAATTCTCCTTTAAAATCAAATCCTGCTAAGTCCATAGTTAACCTGAGAAACAGGTAGATTTATTAATAAATCGCACTGATCTAACTGCAAGATTGTATCCTTGAAGATTAGGTAAAAGCATAATTAGAGATACATCTTTTAATTTTAATGTATGATTAGGTAATCCATATAGAATAAAACTGTTAAGAAACTCATGCTGATAATGAACTGTATTATCAATGCTTCCAACTAAAGATTCATGAATCATATTTTTACACACAGACTATCAAAAAGTAAAGGATGGACTTTTTGATTTGGTAATAATTTTCGTTCGGCAGAAATAATTTTAATTACTTCATCTGGTTATATTTCAATTTCTATCCATAAAATTATATAACAGTGTGGAAAACCTCGTTTCTGCTATTCAACGTTGTACATATAAATTTATTTATTTTTTGTATTTCTTCTCTAGAACTATGAATACGATGCAGTAAACATTTAGTAGAGATGGATTCAATAGTTCTACCATAGCGCACTCTGTTGTAGAACAGTGCTATTATCCTTCCATTTTTATTATTCACTGGACCCTTACGTTATACCCCATATGTTATAACCCATATTTATAGCTTTTTTATAAAACTTCAATCGAATTTCGAAAATTTTATTATCAATTTCTAACTCTATATAGCACATTTTCTTTGTAACCTCTCTTAAATAGCGCTCGCTATCTACCGGACAATTTTCCAACTTCACTGGGCATTTCTAACAATCATTTAATTGAAAATCTATAAATATTATTATTGCTAAACCTTCCTTGAACTATGAAGAAGATGTAGTTAAAATTAGGTACAGATTGGTTGAGTAGTTTTCGCGGTTGGTGATCACAAACAAAAAATGGCTTGTCCTTTCATATATTAGTACCTATCGATTTAAATTTTTTTAAGATGCTAAAACCAATTTAAGAAGAACATAATTCAATTTAGGTTCATCGATTTAATGCTGAAGTCTGGTTGATGCCCTCGCTGTAACATTCGAAAGAAATTAATCCACAGCCAATGAAGGGTGCAAGTTTCAGATCAGCCAGGACCTGACGATGTTTGGAGGCCGAAGTATATCCTTCCCTACTCCTTCCTCAACAATTAATTTTCCTCTTTTCGAAAATTTATTAGTTGATTTTTAAAAGGGCACTTCACTTTCCTTTTAATCTTTTTCACTGGAAAAGTTCGCCCATTTTCCTGGATATGTAAAAAGCTTTTGACACTGTTTGGTATCAAAGTCAATTTGTGAAAAAAAAAACAAAAGAAACATACTACCTTTCATTTCTAAAATTGGTCCAACAATGTTTTGTTTTTTTTAACTCTTATCAGGAGAGAAAATTATGCAAATTATAGCCATATATGAGTGATATTGTAACCGTGGCATATTAACATAAATGTTATAAGTCACTACTGCCTGTGACGGGAAACTAAAGTGACAGCCAGGTGACAGAGCATATCTCACATGTGTCTTACAGTATCCCCAGGTATTAGCTATAGCGTAATGTATGATGTATGACTGACTATAGAATATGTAAGAACCATAAATTTAACAGAGGGAGTAATGATAATTTTAATTGTGATAAATAAAAGTAAAAAAGATTAGTATAACACTCAAAACATTTAAGATAAAGTAACTAATGTTTAAGGATTTTTATATTTCCTCCGTTATAAACATATTTTTCCCCACTTTGATTACAGGTGCTTGGTGTACAGAGGGCTGTTTGTTGAGCTCGAGATGAGACTAAGGAGACTGATGAATTGCTTCATAAGATTTATCTTTGGGGTCGACAGACGATCTCAAGTATCTATCATCAGTGAGCTAAGGTGGCTTTTCCCCGGCGGCAATACTTCCTCGGCACTTTCCTATTCCAGCCATTAAAAACCAATAAACCATCTTATATCCTAGACCTACTTACTCTGCGTTCCTCCATTCACCACCTGAATACAAGATCCCAACCTTCCAACCTATATACCCCCTCACATAGAACTGCATCCTTGGAAAAATCCTTCGTAATGCGTGCTACCTCTTTTTGGAATTCCTTACCTATCCATATTCGCAAAGCCCCTTCCTTAACTTCTTTTAAACATCTTTTATTTATCAATATCCTCGATCTTCAATCTGCCACAAAAATTTAAATAAAATTTAAATGTACACAAGTGTGCTAAAATTTTTACTGTTGATTGTTTTTTTTATTGTTTTTACTCAAATTTAATTTTTTATTTTTTTAAATTTCTTCTCTCTTCTTTTTTCTCATAATTTAATTTGGAATAGTGATGTACTGATTTGTAACTAATCTCAGCCAGACAATTGCACCTTTTATTGTGCACTTTAATTATTCTTAGAGGACAGCCTGTCCCAGAATAAAGTTTATTTTTAATTTAATTTTCATTCTAATTACATTATTTAGTTTTTTTTTAAATATACTACAGAGATCCTATTATAAAAGTTACAGAAAAAACAGTAACAGTAACAGTAACAGTAACACTGCAGCCACTGAAAGTATTCAGTACTTTGGTTAGGATCAACAGTAATTTGGTAAAACATTGTGAAAAGAGGAGATTTTGCCGAAATCAAGTTCAACCACCAGATTTTTTCTTCAATTAGGACCCCCCCCAGACTGCAGACTTTTTATCGGCCGATAGTTTGGTCGGTCTCTTAATTAGTATGGAGATATAGGCATGTGCGCACATTATACCGATTCAGAATCGGCCGATAAAAAAGTTTGATAGGCTTCCCGATTGCCATCAAACTAATTCGTCGGCCAACTATCGGCCGAATGTTTAATCATTGTTGGCAAACTACGAACTACACACACACAACGATTGTTAATCGGCCGATAGTTCAGTTCGCTCCTAGGTTTGGTGTCGTACAGTGCGAATATTTTTATAATTGCATCACCCAATTCACAATCCTTGATTGTTGAAACATCAATCATCAAGTTAATAGAAGAAGACGAACGAAGGCCTGCGCTTTATAAAAAAAGTATAAGAAATAATTTCATTGATTTCATCTAGTTGGATTTTAATTTCTAACCATAAAAGTATATGGAATTATGCCAAACCTCTTTCCTGCTTCTGAACATTGTACATTTAAATTTTTATTTTATAAGTTTTATTATTGTTAAATTTTCTTAGAGCTACAATATGAAGTAAAATAATTAATTTGATATTTCTGGTACACAGATGAATCCAAATTTATATTTATTGACATACACTATCCTAAATCCGCAACTGAATGATTTCAAAACAATTACGAGGTGAGGGAGCCTAATGTGTTGGTCACCGAAACTCTAGTTCCCCAGATCTAAGTTCGACTCAAGCTGGGGTATATGATTATTTATTCTCATGATCATAACTTAAAAACCGTTAAATATTTCAAAACAGCATCCTTAGGGACGAAAAACTAATGAAATTCCGCCATCTTAAAACTGCATCCTTAAGGACGAAAACTAATTCTAATTGTGGAAGGAGGGTGGCCGCGGGCATCAAAAAATCGTCAGATCCAAGCAGATATGTAAAACAATAGCTGGTCCAATTAGCATGACTTGTTCATTGAAGCTGGTTATGCTCATCCGATAAAAGGCGAAAAACTTTTTCGGGTAATCAATCAATTTGAATGAATATTGTTGAATTTTCCACTAAATAATCTGTCACTCAGAAGGGGATGCACCTTATACTTCCGGAATCTCTTTTTGATTTTCCTCCTCCGTTGTATTAGAGCTATAATGACATTTCTGGACAATGTTTTCATTGTGCGACCGCTTACTTCAACAATCAAACACAAACTAAGTAACTAGGTAAATCGTCCGAGAATAATCGGCCGACTGTTGGCCAGTCTGCGCCCTCTTCACCAACCCGACTGTTTAGTTGGCTCAGTGTGCGCACTAGCAGCCCAACCCGACTAGACTATCGCCCGATAAAAAGTCTGCAGTCTGCGGGGGCCCTTAAGGGTTCAATCTTTGTATAATGGAGACGGAATGTGCGAGAGAGAGAATGTTGAATGTCAGAAGTGAGGTTTATCACACTCTCATATAATTTCATGGTTAGAAATTAAAATCTAAACAAATGAAATTAATAAAATTAATATAATTTAATATCAAATCAAAATGTCGATCTTTTGCTTTTTGATATGGTTATGCATATCAAATAATATAAAGCAATGGTTATGCAACCAATAATCCGCAGGAGTTTTTTAATAGGCTCTGTCTTTCTCTATTGCCAAATCATACATTATAATTAAAAATTGGATGTCTAATTTTATGTTTTATTATTTAAGTGCAATTATAAAATATTATGTAAAGTATAATTATGAGTGAAAATATCTTTAAAGAAATAATTCTCAATTACATCAACATACTTCCATTCAAGATTCAGGATCTATAAACAAATAAAACATTTATTATTACTTAAAATCAGCTACCTTTTTTACTTATGATAGCGGGGGAGCGAAAGCCACGGCGGGGGATGCTAGTATTTAAATAAATCTGATAAAATAACTGAAGTGATTTATTAATAATCCCCGGAAAACCCAATTCATGGAGAGAAGAAGAATAAATTTTCTACAGGCTTAGCCTAAATTTGTATTCGCTATTATTAAAGATTCATCGGCTGACCTTCAACTGACCCAGAATCCTTCGAACGGGATCACTTTTATTGCCAACTCAAGGAGCTCAAAAAACTTTATCAGAGGCGAGCTGGAGGCCCCTCCAGCCGCTCCAGCCCGTTTCGGTTTTCCAGTTTATGGCCCTTGTTCCATTGTTTACAACTTGAGATCAAATACCTCCTCCGCAGCTCTGCCCCAGCGCAAGGCTTGTAACGGAATAGCGGGAGCCTCGTGTAGCCCCTTTGTTACATCTCAGTAATCGACTTGCTTTTGTTCCATTCTTGTCTCGTTTCATGGGGAAACATATACCCGCTTATGCAGGGTTTGAGAGGTAAAAAGAATATTTATTAATTATTAAAAGATTAACTCTAGAATAATAATAATAAATAAACGCTAGCGAAGCCGAAAGTTCGATGCCGACGCCACCAACCGTCGACCGCACACTTCCCTCTAAAACCCTAATCCCCCAGGTCGGCCCTGACGCAATCCTCCCATCTTCGTTTCGGTCAACCCCTCGGTCGTTAAGAAAAAAACAAACCTGGTTACTTTTTTCGGAATTCGATCATTATTAAACCCAACGACTTTACATGCCCATTTTAAGCGTCGCACAAGCTATTACTTGAACTATATTTACTGGATATAATTCGCGCAATTCCGCATTGTGAAACCTTCTAAATTCTCCTCTTTCTTTATCCTTTTTTTGGGCCTACGCAAGGACCGAGAAATAACAAGCACTACCGGCTTTTAACCTAGCCTTTATTTCTTATTGAATTTAATTTTTCTATTGATATAATAGACCCTAGATATTTGAATTGCTAACGTGTTCGAACTTTATCCCACAAAATATCTACATTACTAAAATGTTCACCGTTTCTACTACTAACCATATATTTCGTTTTATCGGTATTAATTACTAAACCATTTCGTTTCACGAGCGTTGTAACGTTTAGTTTTATAGTTTCCTCGTTTTCTCCCAAAAATACCAAATCATCGGCATAACCAAGAACCGGACATTTACCTCCCATCTCTTATCCTTTTCCCGTAAGCATTACCTTCCTAGTGACGTATTCTAGTGCTATGTTGAATAATACCGAAGAAAGAGAATCTGCTTGTTTTAAACCCGAACGTAACTCAAACTTTTCGAAGTAAAAAGTCCCGATTCGGGCAGTAGTGGATCTCTCTGAGGAAAACACTCATTAGACCTAGAATACCAATGTTATTTTTTGGTCACTTGATGCTGACGTGTTTTTTGAATAAAAGAATGTGTGAGTAGGGTGTTCAAACCTACGCCACACCCTCCAGCAAGCCTGTGGGGCCGCCCTCATTTGTTGGTCAGCGAGTCCATCGGACTTAGCCGGGAGGAACTTAAAAATAAGTTTCAACGACCATCCCCACATCCGCCACCCGTGGGACGTTCCCCTACGCGGTAACGAGATCCGCGCGTGGAATTAAATTAAACGCAACTACGCTCAAGAAAAACGGTAACGAGATTGGCCTAGTAATTTATAACGATTAAGAGAAATATATAGTTAGTAGTAGAAACGGTGAACATTTTAGTGATATTCCCGGGATAAACTTTGAACATGTAGGTTCAAATAGTTTAAATATCTAGGATATATTATATCAATAAAAAATGAAATTTAAGAGGAAATCAAGGCTAGGTTAAAAGCCGGTAATGCTTGTTATTTCTCGGTCGAAAAAATTACTCAGTTCACCCTTACTCTCTAGATATTTAAAAATTATGATATATAAGACTATTATACTACCAACAGTTCTCTACGGATGCCAAACATGGCCGCTACATTAAGGGAGGAAAAACGCCTTAAAGTTTTCGAAAATAAAGTACAGCGTAGAATATTTGGCCTAAAAAAGAATGAAGAAACCGGAGAATTTATAAGGCTTCACAATGTGGAACTGCGGGAGTTATATCCGGCAAATATAGTTCAGGTAATATCAGCAAGACGGTTCAAATGGGCATGTAAAGCCGCTGGGTTTAATAATGATCGAATTCCGAATAAAGTGAACAGTTATGAGCCGTCGGGTAAACTAGTGAGGGGTACACGGAGAAGTAGATGGGAGGATTGCGTCAAAGCCGACCTGGGAGAGTTGGGTTTTGGGAGAGTGGATTTGAGGGAGATGTGTGGTCAAAGGTTGGTGGTGTCGGCATCGAACCTTCGGGTTCGTTAAGCGTTTATTTACTATTATTATTAATGCTAACGTAAGTAATGGCAGGTATAACACATTTTTTTTTGTTATGTCAAGGAGCGTAAACCCGTGTTGAATAGGTAAAAACTGGCTTTAAGAAAAAAATATATATATATTACTAGATAAAAAACTTTATACGTATATATTACATGTATGTGTAATATTTTTAAAGAATCCTTATAATACGGAACATACTCACTGAACTGAAAACAAAAATACATAATACTTTAAGATTACCTTTACAACCTATACACTCAACAATATTGAATTCTAAAAAGTTGGATGAAGTTTATCTAGGATAAGCCGCTATTCGTATTTATCAATATGGAGCCTACCAGCAGCTGAATTTCCATAGATTACCACAATATGGTGTCACCTACAGGCCTAGCCTGTACAATGTGGGCAACCCTATTTGGAGGAAACCAGGCAGCTGAGTGGGGTTTGGCTAAATGCGTTACTCTGAAAAACGTCGGCGAGGATAAAATACACCCTTAGCAAAGGGTGGAACCCAAGGCCCTTCATATCTTTTCACAGGGTTATATTTTCGTTTTTTTGTAAACAGACACTACAAGAGTGTCAATTAGCGCTAGATTAATCTTTTCTGTTTTATTATTATGTAATGAGCCTATCATTTTTTTTCATATCAATTTATTGAAATTTACAACTGTACAAAATATATACACCAAGGAAATGTATTTACAACAATAATAATAACATGTTAAAACTTGAAAAGAACTACTCATCAGTAGAATTAAAAATTCTTCATTAGAAGGTCTCTAGGCCATCTTATCATTTTCTTATCATTATCATTATCAGTTTCATACGCCTCGGAGGATTATCAGGAATAGAGAGGGAAGCAAGTTCAGAAACTAGTGGATTTGAGTGGTTATGGAGCTTACTACGAAAGGATAGGTATCTGGTGTGGGCTAAATCAGCAACGTATGGAACATTAAGATCTTTATGGATAAGTTTATTAGTGACAAAGTAAGGAGCATTGAGGATTTTGGATTGTAAAGGTTAGATACGAGATGAATTGGATGGTTTAGTGGAGCCGCAAAGCTCAACTCCGTACGTCCAGATAGGTCTAATCACACTCGTGTATATTAGTCTTTTGTAATTAATTGGGAGCTTTGAAGGTTTATCTAGTAAGTGTTGAAGTAATCTGTAACGATGGGCAGTTTCTTGTCTCTTTAGTCTCGTATGTGGATCCCAAGTAAGACGTTTGTCCAAGTGGAGTCCTAGGTAGTGGATCTGTTCAACAGGGATTAGTGGAATATCATTAAGGATATGTAGGACAGCAATTGGTGGTTACGACGAAGGGTAAAGGTTATTTGGTGAGATTTTTTTTATTTATTTTGATTCTCCATTTTTGGCACCATTCTTGAAGGTTTGGGATATGGGATTGGAGTGACTGGGAGGCAATGAAGGAATCATTATTTACTGATAACACACATGTGTCATCAGCGTAAGTAGTGAGGACAGTGGTAGGATGAGTTCGGATGTCAGAGCATATAAATTAAATTTTATATTTAAATACAGTCGAACCTGGATACGTGGTACCTGCATAAGTGGAATACAGAGGTATACTTATAGAGATAAGTGGTAGCAAAATTATTTTCCCCTTTAAATAAACTCTGGATAGCTGTAATGTTTTCACTTTTATAAGTAGAATCAATTTTTGTGAAAATTGCCTCTGAAAATGAGACAGTTTTTGTATATACCTATATAAGTGGAATACACACTACTACTCGGGAAACCTATGAGGGGTTAGATGTGTTTGTTTTGTTTTGATTGGTCCCTAATGTGTAAACATTAAGCACATTGATATTCCACTCTAAACTATTATTGCTACACTCTAATCCCTCCCCCTCCTCATCCCCCGCCAGTTGATGAGTAAAGCTCAAATGTTTTGTTCGTGAATTTGAAAGTGAAATGTCAAGGAATGAGATCGCAAAACAGTTTGGTGTGCCGAAATCAACATTGTGTTTGATTTTGAATAATAAAAACAAAATTGAATATTTTGTTCAAAGTTCAAAAGTGAAAACCATTTTACTGTACTATTTAGCGGTACATGGAACCTTAATGACCTGAATAAGTGAAATCCTCTTAAAGTGGAATAGCTCTATAAGTGGTATTGAGATCCTGCCCTCGAGAGGTTCCACTTGACCAGGTTCGACAGTACTTATAATACAATAAACTTAGTTCATCTGAATATTATAATTAATTTTTGTAATTAGTTACAACAAATGCAGATATAGAGCGATTATCAAAATGTCCTATTTACTGAAGTACCTGATTTGTATGCCAAATGAAAACACCATGCTTTTCCGTTTTCAATAAGAAATTTCTTGATGAAATAGACACAGAATCATTAATTTGTACATACTATTTAAAATCTGGTTAAATTGTCAAGTTTTTGCAATATTTGCAGCTTTATGGATTGTTTTTTTGAGAAACGGTGAGCGTTGAAGTATTATAAAAAATTGTAACTATTGTGAATAAGTTAAAGATCAATCTGTTCTTGAGGTCTCATGTTTGTAAAAGTCAAGGTTACATGTGCTCTACTCTCATAGAGAATGTAATGCTAAATCCAAAGATGAGGTCAAATTTTGAAAAATATTAAGAAAAAGAAGATATTACGGTTTTTATGATGTCTTTGATTTATCGTATATCAGGAAAGGATTGGAATAGAAAGGTGAGGTCAACGATTTTTCTTCATTTATGGTCTAGTTTCATCCATTTCTTATTTCACTATGAGAGAATACATATTAATACTGTATATATATTAATAATTTTTCCTGTTGTTTAGAGATCAACTTTGAATTGTATAACTTATTTATTATCCGAATAAAACTATAATACTCATATATAGGATGTAACGCCCGCAATATTGAGAATTTAATGAATTTTTTATAAAATTATAAATATGCAAATAATAATATTGAACACTGTAATAAAATATAAAATATTGAACATACAAATCAAAATAACTCTTACATAGGCAACTCTGAGAGAAAAGGAAAACAATATAATGCTCTCGAAAGCTATCGAATATTGCTCCCAAAAGCTGCCGAAAGTAGAAGCCAGTTTTAGGGAAGAAAAGGGCAGTGACCCGGGATATTTCGTAAAACACTTGACTTGTTCCGATGGATAGGTGGATAGCGAACAATATTAAGTCCTAGGTTTAGTTTAGTCTATCTATAATATATTGGTATAATTATTGTTTATAGCGAAAGTTACAATAAGTTATAATAATAATAAAAATTTTGACATGATGTGATTTATAGGTTTAATATAGCTACAAGAGAGCTTAATATCCTGTCTCAAAGGCTTCTCCTTGAATTTAAGTAAGTTCCATTATAGTCTCCAAGTATTTAATTATTTTTAATTACATTATATTACACTTTGTAATAAAAATTGTATCGATATAAAACAAAATAATGATAATAATTATTTATAATAATAGTACTCACACATTACTGTCTTCTGATTAACAGGGAGTTATTTCATAGCTGTTAGAGTTAAATCTGAAACAAAAATAATTTACATTAACAATCCAAAAAAAAAAAAAAAAAAATCCATTTACAGTCAAGACTCGATAAGTCGAAGTTGAAGGGTGAACAAATTTACTACCAGCTATCGATTTTTCGAGATAACAAATTTTGGAGATATCGAGTTCACAAATAGTATTTATTCGAGTTATCGATTTTTTTCCCTATATATATATATATATATATATATATATATATATATATATATATATATATATATATATATATATATATATATATATATACATATATGCTTGTATGTATAACGGTAGTTAATTTTAAACAAATTAATGTTTAATAATGACAGGCAATTTAATTTAATGTTTAATAACATAGGTCTGCGACTAAAAACCTGCATAGGATTTTTCAACATCTTCCTATAGATTTTGACCTCCAAAAAACAGGAAAAATATTTTAAACAATTCTATCACACAGGTTTTTATGTGTTGTGCAGTATTATGTTTATTATTATATATATGTTATGTTAGGTTTATTATATAATACTCACGATGCTTTTGGGTCAGCTATTCTAAATACTAATGCGGCTCTTCTCATGCTTGTGGGATAATAGAGCCAAAGAACAGCACTGGAGGAAAAGTAATTACCCATCCCGAGAAACTTTAAAACCTGGAGAGAAAAATGTTATCAATACTACTTTGGTACCGCCAGAAAAGGTTTTGTTGCCCCCCATCCATATCAAATTGGGATTGATGAGACAATTTGTAAAATCGTTGGAAAAGGATTGGGACAGTTTTAAATATCAATGTAAAAAATTCCCGAAGGTATCAGAAGCAAAGTTTAATGAGTTAGTATTCACTGTTTTTTTTTTTTTTTTTTTTTTTTTTTTTTTTTTTTTTTTTTTTTTTTTTTTTTTTTTTTATCATTTTATTCATACAAGGAATGATAATGATGGAAATGACGATCTTTTCTTGCCTTTCGGCATTTTAAGACGTAATTCTGCTCTGCCATCTCTGGAGGGTCTTTGGTCCACTGAAGGTACTCCCTCTACGTGTCGAGTGTAGAGGAAACACTCTGCCGGCTATGGTGGTCATCGGGTCAGTCCGTAAGGTCTGAACCCCTTCCCTCGGCGAGTACGTCCGCTAAGGGGATTGTGCCTTGCCACCTCCCAGGCCTTGGAGGCGGGGCTATGTCCCTGAAGAGAGGGTTGGCGCTGTAGCTCAGCCCGTCAAAGAACTTGACGTGCCGGCGTCCGATGTAAGCAGGGATCGTAGGCAACCTCAGCTCCTCGAGGATCCGGGTATTTTTGGCCCTCTCTAGGCGGGTGCCTCGGACGATTCATCGAAGGACGGAGTTCTGGAAAGTCTGGAGGGCGCGAAGTGTACTTGTGTACATATGATGCAGCAGTGGAGCACCGTGGAGGAGGGTGGGTCTTATAATGGATTTATAAATTTGGATTTTAAGTCTGAGGGATATATAGCGTGAGGGATATTCACTGGCCTCGACATTAGAAAACTTTTAACCGACACCGTCTTTGTGGAAAGTGTGAGAAGGAAAAAGAAGCTTGGTTATCGTTCAAGGATGTAGTGCGAAAGTTTTTGGGAAATACTATGGATTCTGACTACAAAACATTCATCAACGGATGCTAGCAGCATACGAAGCTCAAGGTTGCAAGATGAGCTTGAAGGTCCACTCTTCCACATAGACAATTTTCTTCAACACCTTGGAGCTTGCAGTGAAGAACAGGGGGAGCGCTTTCACCAGGATGTCTGTGATATCGAGAGACGGTACCAAGGAAAATGGGATGTCACTATGCTTGCAGACTACTGTTTGGATGCTGAAGCGGGAAACTAAAGATGGAAATCAGGAAAGGACTCGGCGAAGTATCAGGGAAAAGAAGAAAAGGTTTCATAAAATACATGAATTAGTGTAATATTGTTACTTTGCGTCTCAAAATAATATTTCATTGGTTGTAAAAAAATATTGTTTGATAATAATTTTGAATAAACAAGTGCTTTTACCAATTTTTTCTGTTTGAATTAGCAAAAAATCCTTATTCGATAGAAAAAAATATACATCACATCTGAAATCAGCGCATTTTAAAACATATAATTCAGTTAAAATATCTCATGCAACTGACAAACAAAATTTTTTTTGCAGACCTGTGTAATTTATTCTAAGAAAAATTAACAGAAACGGAAATACTAATGCAAACAAAACATACGAAATGGGTATTCAATCAATTACATAATTTAAAATAGTCAGTAACTTTCTTTTGCATACATTTAGGAGTGCTAAGATCGGCCCCTACCCCTTGTAGCCATGGTTAATAAAAAAAAACAATTAATCCAATAAATGTCTGTCGTATCTGAAATAAAACAGTACTGAGGATAAGCAAGGATAGGGTTGAGAAAGACTGGTCTGTACATGTTCATCCTTCTAGGGACTTCGGCTTATAGTATCTCAGGGGTTGCGTAGACAAAATTTTTACTTCGAGTTAACGATTGTTGGTTCGAGTCAACGAATACAATTCATCATATACGTAATCGGTAAACGTAATTGGGAAATAAGGTTTACATAGACACCGAGATTTTCGACTTATCGAGTTTTGACTGTATTTAATACATTTTTTTTTGCCATATTACAAAGTACTTAGTTTCTGAAAGAAACTTTTTAACATAATTTTTATTTTAACAAACTTATAAGCGATGAAAAGTTTATTTTTCTCATTGGATAGTATAGACTGAAGAAAATAGAAATATAATCTATTCTTAGCTCTGTTTTTCTTGACAACACACCGATTCCTCAAACAGACACTGTACACTACCTTGGTCTTACGTTTGACCGAAGAATGACATGGGGTCCACATATAAAGAAAAAAAGTAAAACGCTTAACCAAAGACTAAGACTTTTATATTCACTCCTCTCCAAACGTTCAACTCTACAACTTAAACAAAAAATTAACACTTATACTTACTTACTGAAACCTATTTGGACATACGCTTCTCAGATATACGGGACAGCTAAAAAGACACATATTAACTAACTCCAAATTTTCCAGGCAAAAACATTCAGGACAATTAGAAAAGCCCCATGGTACGTAAGCAACATAACTTTACATACTGACCTACGCATAGCAACAGTTAAAGAACAAATACAAACCTACTACAAACGATTCCACGAAAAACTACATGGACATCCTAATACACAAATAAAAACACATGGCCACAACATATATTCCCGACAACACACAGAGAAGACTAAAAAGGAGCTGGATGAGAGATCTCCTTGACTAAAATAATAAAATAAAATAAAGACTGGAGGTGCCGCTGGGTTCTGCTCCCTCTCATGCCTTTCAAGCCATTTAAATTCGTACAGCAAATTCACTGGTTGTCAAATTTTATTTGACAGGTGTGAATAAATAAAAAAAAAAAAAAAAAAAAAAAAAAATTCTTAGTTCTTATTTGATTATCTTTTTTTTTTTATTTTTATTTTCCCTCGGGTATTATCTAATACAATTAAAAATTAAAAAAAATAATACAATTAAACTCTGCCTCCACTGGTTTTTGACACTAGTTACGTGGCTATGTTAGCAGCACGGGGATCTCCAACAATCTTCAGGTTTCGAGATCTTCAGGCTGGCTATGTATCTTATGTCGTAAAGCAACACTTTAATTTAAATTTTTATTATTCTTCAATTTATTTAGTTTTGAAGTGATTCAGATACGTTTGTAGTTTGAACTGTAATAATTAATTTGTTATCATCCCTATTGCTTATTGTCAACGTTAACATTGCCCAATATTTTCCCAATAAAAACAATTTTTAATATTCAATATTTAAAATTCAAAAAACAAAGAAATAACAAGTCCCATCGCATCTACTGTTTTATTAAAACAGGAATCCTTTTATTTTTCATATTATGTAATCCTACTTTAAAAAATATTTCCCCCTTCCTATGATTTATACATCCAATATTGGACAATTCATTTAAGCACTTCATTTTAAAGGTTAGGGATTATATAAATTTAAAATTTTAAAAATTGCAGGAACATTGTAATTCGAGCGACAGCCCCTGTTGAATTATTTATTCAACAATCATTTAAATAACCCCCACAATTCATAACCTGCTTTCGTATGCCTGGTCCCTTTTATAATAAAATAAATTTAGAATTATAATTCAGGTTTGGAAATAATCAAGGGTAAAAATTAATGGTCCATTTGAACATAAAATATTGAATTTAAGATAGTTTTAAATTTAGATTAATTCTTCATTTTTTATTGTATGTCCTGTCCATAGAATGAATTACTTACTGCTTATAAAAAAAAAATAGCTATAAAAAATACAAATATTTCAATCAAACATACTTAGAATAATCACGAAATCTTCTTGGTACGTTTCAAACCACAAACTTCACTCAGTTTTACAGGTACCCACAGAAAAGGAATATATACATAACTTTTATATGACGATTTCACGACAGACTTCATAGACATAACAGCATACTCATTATTGATATGGCCACGACTGACATACCTGGAAATACTCTCAGTAGACTGAAATGAAGCTGGATGAGAGATTTTCTCAAATAATTTTTTTTTTTTTTTTTTAATACATGCCAGAAGGAGGTAATTTTGAGTTCTACTCAACCTCACGCATATAAGGTCTGTATTGTTACATTTTCGGCAAATTCACAACAACAGGTGTGAATTGAAAAAATTAAAAAAGAAAAAAAAATTTAAAATTATGTTAATAAAAAGTATTGAAGTAATATTGTTTGTTATCTTACCAACTTACTAGTGAAGTTAATTTTGATCAGCTGCAGGCATTCAGTTGTTAAGTTCTTAAATTATTGAAGAATAATTATTCATATGTTGTGAACTTTTAAATTTCATACTTTCGTATGTCAATTAACGCCATACTTAGTTCAAGTAAATCGGCACTAATACTCCTGTATAAAACATTTTTTTTAGTCTAAGTAATTGAGACCTATGTCAATCGTACTACATATTAATGGCCTTTAAAGACATTATTAGAATATTAGGTATGTAAAATATTACCCACAAAGATGTATTTTAAAATAAGTTGTGAGTATTTCATTAAATCAGTTCAAATTTTCAATATAAAATTTAGCAGAATTTGAAAACCGTTCCCATGGTTCAATCTGGTACTTGAAATGAAAGAGCAAATAATGTAAATATAATTATTGTATTTTTTTGTGAACCATAAATTTAGCAGACAACGCAAAAACCACTCGTGTTAAAAGTATAAAGAAAAAATTGAAAAATTACGATTGGTAAGAATAGATACCTACAGTACAAAGGCTGGGTGTGCCCTCCCTTGGTCTCTGAATGATCCTATAAATCGGTATTGAAGATGTATTAAACCAAATATCCGAAGTTATTCATAGATTCAAGCAATCGTTTAAATTTTTTTCTTTTATATTAATAAGTAATTTTAAACTAAATAACAGTTGTAATTGGTTGGTGAAACATAAATACTAAATACCCTTCTAGAAATAATACAAAATTTCTGTTAACACTTTATAAAAGTAAAACGTATGATTCGTGTAGATATCAGAAGACGGAATCCTGAATACAAGATGACCTGATCCTGATGGTATCCTGAGGGAGATGGGGCAGGATAATAGCTTGTATCTTGATTCCAGGCAGGATGTAGGGATCGACTAAAGCCGCGGTAATGACACAGTCCTCTAAGATGGATCTCTTCCTATTTGCATCCCATTCCTTAACCCCAAAAAGAATATCTTACACCACATTTTCAGTTTCCTTTATCCTTTTCTTTTCGTTTTGTATTTGTCTGGAATAATGCACTAAGAATACTTAAAAACCCTTTTGGAAAGAAGACGTGAAATTTTATACTTAAGCATAAAAATGATTCATAAGATTAAAAATATAATCGTTATTAAAAAAGAGATAAATATGTGGGTATGAGTACTGGTCACAAAAGTATAATGTTATATAGAGCTAGAAATTTATGATAAAATTTACTTATTTTATTGTATGGAACAGAGTGCTGGACACTGACAAAGGGGAACGAAACAATACTTCAAGTTTGGGAAAGAAAAGTTCTCAGAAGAATTTTTGGCCCAGAAAACGACCATGGAAATTGGAGAATAAGGAGGAACAAAGAATTGAAAGAGATATTCGGGGAACCGAATATAGTGGCGGTCATGAAGGAAGGAAGGTTGCGATGGCTGTAACATGTCCAACGCATGCCGGACGGGAGGCTGCGAAAGAGGATGATGAACGACAGACCGGATGGTACCAGATTAAGAGGAAGGCCTAGAATAAGGTGGCAGGATAATGTGGAGGCCGACCTGAAAAATCTAGGAATAAGAGGATAGCGGAGAAAAGCGATGGATAAACTCCAATGGTCATCTCTTCTGCGTGAGAACAAGGCCCATCTAGGGGTGTAGAGCCAAGCAATATATAAATAAATAAATTGAATTATTATTAAATGAGTTATGAATATGTGGTGCGACAGGTGGATCCCAGTGCAGTTTGAAATCAGCAGATATCCGTTGAAGTTATCACAATACCGAAATCGAGTTTACAATGGCGAAACTACTGTACCTATCTGGACCAAATTTTAAATATATCATTTTCACAGTTCTATGAAGGTTAAGCAATAATAATATTAACAATAATAAAAATTTTAATGTTCATTATTGAGTGGCAGAAACGATGTTTGCCAGACTGCGATATAATGTTATGGTTAGAAAGTAAAATCCAACCTGATAAAAAAAAAATTGTAAAGAATGTCTACAAGTTATGTAACCATCTTGATTGACGCCTCATGCATAGAAATAGAGAAATTTCAAAAAAATTATCTTTGTGACTTTTCACTCCTTATTCAGAACGCAAAAACGAAGGTATATGCGAAAATTCAGCTTCATTACTTTCATTCCGAGATTTTCTGTATAAAACTCCTTATTTTACCAGGCTATTTGGGCTAAATCAGCAACATATGAAATGCTACGGTCTTTACGAATAAGTTAACTAGTTACAAATTAAAATGTTTTCAGGATTTTGGATTGTGAGGGTTCGATACGAGATAAGTTTGATGGTTTCGTAGAGCCCCAAAGTTCAACTGCGTATGTTCAAATATTAAATCTATTACACTGTCATGTAAATGAGTCTCCTATTATTAATCGGCATCTTTAAGCGTTTATTAAGTAAATATTGAAGAAATATCCGTTATTTCCTTAAACGATTTGCAGGGAAATTATAGGCAAATGAATCACTATTATTTTTTTGGATGATTTTGCGTTCCAGTACAATCATATGCTGTGTTGCTCTTAGGGTTTTTAGAAAATACTGTGTTACTATCTAATCTAATAGAACCACATTTATTAATATTTTATTGATTACTTTTATTGGATTCTAACCGGATAAGTGCAAACCAATTCATTTTTAGTTTAGTGGCATTTAGGAAATTGAATAATAATAGTGATTGTTGGACATACTTTATTTAGTATAACTATTTTAGATGTTTCAAGATCAGGATGAATTTACCTCAAATCTATGTGAGGTTCAGCACACAATTAACAAAGTTATAATGATTACCAGCTAATGATATGCTAATGATATCTTACAGAGTTACGGTCTAAGGCGGATGCTAGAGGTTGTCTTGATCAGGTTTCATCTTCTTCCATCAAGGGAACTCTTCCTCGATGGCTCTCTGTGTCTCATCCTCAGCCGTGTATCAAACGGCCTCTCCCCTCTGTCTCCAAAACTCCTCTACCAAACTCTCCGTCAATCAAACTCTTCTACAAAAACTATCCTTTTTCGTTTCCACAGCCATCAATATATACACGCTTCTCCTTCCCTTAACTTTTTAGATTTCCTTATTTAAATTTTTCATCTCTTTGTCACAACGTTCTTTGTCTCTAGTAAACTTTTGTAGACGAAATATTTTCAGGTAACCCGCGACGTCATTCCGATGGTTTGGACTAATTTTGCCTGGCCCAGATCCTCTTTGAAGGGTTTTATGGCTTAACACTCATATTCCAAACTTCAAAGGAGTGCCGGCCCTTTTTCTTCCCGCCGTCTTATTATTAATTATTAATAAACATTATTTTGCATACCCATAATACATTGCACATAATATTTCGGCACACGCTCTTTTCGTTCTTCCGACCTTTTGTGTTTACATTTTTAGACGGTTTACTCTAGTAATGAATCCCATTTATCAGTCTTCTTTCTGTAGATACCCAAGCCTACAGCAGTAACAGCGGAAATAGCAGCCTCCAAGTACTTTTGCTACTACTTTCCATCGAAATTTCACATAATGTTATGAGTTAAAATAATGAAGCAAGTGGCGTTTCCTTAATTGTTTTACCGAGTGGTCATCAGATCATAATATTCTTTTATATTGTTCATTATTTATTTATTATAGAATCAAGGACCCCCACCCTACCTGCTACAGCCGCTCATTATATCTTTGATCTCCACTCAAAATGCTTATTCATTATCGATAGGACAGGATCGGCTACTCGATGTCCTTTATCCTTCCCCCTTCCCTGCTCCCACAAACCTCCCTCCACCACGTGAGCCCGAACACCGAACCATTTATTATCCAAAATAACCCCCTCCCCCCCTCCCCTTCATTGAGGAACGTGTATTCAAATTTCCGGCTTTTGATAGAGATCCCTTTATATTGAGTAGCAGTAATGTAACGTGCTCACTTTCCAATGTCCCAATTTAAACCAGATAAATGATTAATGGTAGCCGACTCCCGCTCTCTATTTACTGTACCAGGGTTTAATAACAGCCATCTATATTATAATTATAGCTTTAACTCCGTAGAATTATTTGCAAATAAATTAGTGTTAAAGCACATACAAACACTAGATAAGGACCAAATAGAATACTTAAGATGCTTTGACTCAATTATGGCTCTCACAAGCTTCATTAAAAACCATTAAATATTCAAAATAGCTAATTTAGTAATTATATTCCGATATTCAAAGTTATTAATTTCATGTGGATTGCGGGTCATTCAGATACAGAGGGTAATGCCAAGCAGATACAGCAGCTAATGAAGCGCGCTCTCTCTTCCCATTACCCTTACTGTCTGTCTCATTGCCGGATCTTAAATCCTTCCTAAAACAGCGCAAGTTAAAGTAGCATGGTATGAAAGTTGAATTTTTATTTATTTATTGTTTGTTTATTTCGTTTAATGTCACTTTATGCTGCTATGGCTAATCGGACGATGCTACGGTGGGAGTCCTAAATTTTGCCTATCCAGGTATAATTAGGATAGGGATCTTTAACGAGTACCTGACATCGCACAGGCTCGGGACCCCCATTTTACGTCCCTTCCGAAGGACGGCATAGCTAAGGATTTTTTACTCCCTTTAAAAATCCTGAGGTCATCTGCCGGGCTGCGAACCCGCGATCTTGGGTTTAGTAGGTTGCTATGCTAACCACTACACCACAGGTGACCCCATTTATTTATTTATTTGATTACTATTTCAGGTGTCGTTTACAACAACTCAGAATAGAGGCACCATTACATAACATTTGTCATTAGACTTCTAAATTAGCCGATACAAGTTGTTTTCTTTGAGGAAGGTAGACAGTTTGTTCCAGTTTTTGGGTTTTAAAGCCTCGCAGTATCCTTGGAGATGCAACGAAGTCCTGGAAGATAAAAGCTGGGTGCAATCCTTGATAAGGTGCTCCGTTGTCAGCAGGCAGTTGCAAGTGCTGCATTCTGGTGGAGGATTGCCTTCAAGTGGATGGCGATGTGTTAACTTGCTGTGTCCAATTCGAAGTATCGTTATTACTGTTTGTCTCTCCTGTTTATTGGGAGAGGTTTTGACGGAAGAAAGCTTTCATAAATCCTTTTCAGTTTATTGGTATCAGGTGTTTTTGCCTAGATGTTGATCCATGCTTCTCTGCACAGGTTAAATATATATTTATGATAGTCGTAGAGAGTGACATTGGTATTTGGAAAAGGTAACATGGTTCTTACTTTCTTTGCACTTATGTCTGCCAATTCATTCCCTCCTATATTGGTGTGACTATTAGGATTTTTAGATATCACTCATTTTTTGGTTTATTCGTTTTTTCCTTGTTTCATTACAGTAATTCTATAAAACGAACGTGTATAAAATAATTATTCACATATTTTTTACAAGTTCATACTTGGCTGTTGTGAATTTTAAGGGAGAATGAAGCTGATAAGGTTAATCATAATATTGAGAGCATAATTTTACGTCCAAAAAAATAATACAATCGAAAATAAATAAATTAATATCAAAACATTTACTGACCAGCTCACTACTGTTTACTTATTTAATAAAAATAAATTAATAAAATTACCGAGATTAAATAAGTATAACTTGGGGAAACACTTTTCTTTGAAGAAAATAAAAATGATTTTTATTATCATGACTTGACTTGAATTGAAATTGAATCATGACTTGAAAATTTTCCGACAATTTCCTTATTACAGTCTTAATTAAGAATATTTTTGTCATGTAATATTTGTTGTTAGGAGCTATGTATAATTCACAGTTTAGAAGCTATATTGGTTTGAATGAACAGTTTTGACTTGAATATCTGAAGATATTCTGTATATTCTTATTAAATACTTTAGCTAATTTAAAACCAAAAAACGCACTATGACAAATTTAAGTAATATGCAAATTATATTGGATGAATCTAAGTTCAACAACTTTTATTTTATAACAATATGGCTGCTTTGTCTGAAAATAATGCTCAAAAAAAAAAAAAAAAATGATAACTAAAATAAAAACCTGTATCATTACATCCCATGAATGGTCTTGGGTTAAGTAAGGCTTTGCTGTTACTGAGCCAACGGTTGTGAAAGGAAGAGATTTGGCAAAAATCGCGGGTACCCACTTTATAGAGGCTGGTTGTGCCCTTGTCGAATTTGTTATTTCAATCCACGGCCGAAATAACAGAAAATAAATTTTCTACCTTCAGCCGGTCTCAATGTCAGTCTCGGGAGCTTGGTATCTATATTCTACTGTTTTTCACAATTTAAATTTTACAATTAAAAGGATCAAATTAAATAAATTGAGCTTACAATTGATGATTAATTATTCAAAATAAACAAAGTTAAGAGAACATACCGGTTTGAAAAGTGACTTTCTCCATTCAACCAATATAGCTTTTAAACTGTAGGATCTACTGATAAATTATATACTCCAAAAATTATTTTTTTGTCTGTGCAACAACCACAGACCTATAGCATTACATTTTTTAGGGTGAAGAAACATTTAAAAAAATACTGTAGACCCCAAAAGCCATATTTATGAAAAATATAGACTCAACAAACAGGGAAAGAACTCTGGAATTTCTTTGGTGCACAAGGCCTCTTTATACTGGGTACCTATAATTGGGGGAAAATCCTAGGAACTCAGCATTCATCTCCTTTTACAACTATTCATACTGTCCCACTTCAACAGTCCAATACAGACTGATTTGATTTGTAACGAATTCCTCTCATATTTTATTTCTGGGTAAAAATTAACGTTTTTTTCCATACTTTTCATTTAAGAATTCTTTCTCTACGAGGAAAAGTTTTAATTACTAGTGGAACTCAATTTTTTCCCCCCTAAGGCAAATTAGAAGGACAGGCTTAGAGATTGCTACAAGACTCGAGCCGAGCCTACATGTCAGCGGAGCAAGGACTGGTAAAGGGAACGGATTAGGGAATCGTCCAGCTGACAGCCTGCTTTAATTAAAAGTCAAGGCAAGGCAAGGCGCAGGGCTCTAACATCACTCCACTCCTTTATTTCCTATATTAGTTCATCAAATTACTATTCCTTTCATATATTTTAAGTCACCTTTATTGAAATACATATTTTTTTGCTTTATTGTATTAAAACTAGCAAACTTATTAATAATATGAATGATTTAAAAGTCATTTTCATTAGAGTTGGGAACTAGAAGAATAAGACTCGATAGGACTGAGTAGGAGGCAAGGTCCACTTCACCCACGACTGGAGATGCGAAAAAAGAAACATAAAAAAAATATGTATAACAATATAAAAGGTCTTTTTGCAAATATAAATGATTTTATTTTTCAATACGTTGTTTTACTGAAGCCAATTTCTCTAAAAAAAACAAAAAAATTTGCAGTTAATAATCCTACAGAAGGGGCGAGTATTAAAAGAAAAAAAAAATTATACGATTGTCTAAATTAAATTATTATAAATTATTATTAAAATGCATTAAATAGGACGAATTCTTATACTGACAAGGGGAAGTTGGGAGTTGTAACTCACAGATTTGAATGCCAATTTGTGTGTGGGTAGTAGGGACCTATAATAGTGCAAAACTAGAGTTATAGCCGCCAATGAGCATTAGGAGCCGAGAAAAAAAGAAATAATATGAAAATCACGTTTTATGTTTTTTCTCAGCTCTGAGTCAAGATAGAGAAATGATTTTCTCACGTAAAATTGTAATTATCTATGTTTTTAAAATAAAAATTCTTTCGTTTTGCTCAAAACACGATCCGGCTTAAAAACTCTAAAAAAATTGTAAAATTCCAAGGAAATCCGCTGTAAATCAGTGGAAATTGTTTTCCATGAACAACAGACCTTAAATTTTGATTTAACGCACCATAAAACCCGTATATGTGAAATTTTATCAAAATAAAACAATATTGATTTTTTAACCCTTTCGAGGATGTTAAAATTTTGAAGTTGAGATTTCATCAACGATTTCTAATGGCCATAACAGCTGCTCCCTTCAACCTATTACAATAGTATAGGCATCAATAGAATCAACATACATTCTGCTTTTTATACGTGTATATAACATTGGGATTACTCAAGATTTCAGTGGACGAAAACGGATGTGAATGAAAAAATCCGAGGTCAGCTATAATTTGAGATATCTCAATAAGGAAAATTCTGCGACCTCCGGATTTAAGCTAAACTATGCAGTTTTACGGCTTCTAGATGATCTTAAAATTTGGTTTTAATTGGTGGCGAAATGTGTGAGATAGCGCAAATTATTTATATTGTTTTCAGAAATTACAGCAATCTTTGCCTTCTAAAATTATACAAAAATTTAAAGGTAAAACAAATTTATTTTTGATTTCGACAAAATTTAGTTGCTACATGTTTTTTGAGATTAGGAATCTGAAAATAATATCAGTTTTTAGTTTAAAAATTTTCCTCACCTATATTATATAAGACGTTTTAAATGATCTATTTCTATTATAATTTTAATTTTTACACACTAAATTTCAAATAAGGTAGGTAAGGGGAGATTTTTTTTTTTTTTAACCAAAACCTGATATTAGTTTTAGATTATTCATCAAGCTTAGGGTTTCAATCAATTTGAAATAAAAATATGGGTGAGGAAAATTTTTAAACTAAAAACTGATATTATTTTCAGATTCCTAATCTCAAAAAACATGTAGAAACTAAATTTTGTTGAAATCAAAAATAAATTGTGAGAATTTTTTTTAAAAATATATATAAATATATTTTTTTAAATCGTAAATTTTTTTTCAATGCTTTATGTATCTTCGCTACTACCACAAAAATATAGGAACACTTGTTTTATTTTTTAAATGTATTTCACATTAAATTCACAACCTCAACCAAAAGCCACTGTCTGAAAATTAATGCAGGATTTCATGTTTTGTTTTGGTTGTGGTAAAGAGATAGCACACAAAACTACAATTTTACGTGAAAAAATTATTTCTCTATCTTGATTGGGAGCTGAGAAAAAAAATGAAACGTGATTTTCATATTGGTTTTTATTTTTATTTTTTGTCGTCTTCCAATGCCCATTGGCGGCTATAACTCTAGTTTTGCACTATTATAGGTTCCTACTACCCACACAAAAATCGGCATTCAAATCTGCGAGTTAAAAATCAAAACTTCTCCTTGTGAGTAACAAACGGTCACTAGTTGATAACATACATGTCTGTACGTATTCAGAATTTAATGTGAAATACATTAAAAAAAGAAATAAATAAAAAAAGTGTTCCCAGGTTTTTGTGGTAATATTGAAGAGGCATAAAGCATCGGAAATAAAATAAATTATTATTAATTTGGCTAAATTAAGATTTATTTATTAGTTCACATCTGTCAAAAAAACTGAACAGGGCGGTACCCAACCCATCATTCCGGACAGGAATATATCACTGTTACATAAGAAAGAAGATTTTGAATCCAACTCCCTTTTAGACTAATGACTTAGAATATGACTCAACCACTTCTGTTTTTAGTCTGTTATTTAGGCAATAGAAGCGGTGATATGTATGCTGTTGCTTAGTTATCAGTAGATGTAAGAGTTGATATGTAAAATTTAGTTGTCTAAGCGCATCTAAGAAAGTATTGTATCTATTTTTAGTAGGAAGAGAAATCCACTGAACAGTGGAACTGATACAAAAAATAACGTTTAAAAGATGTAGTTATATTTATATTTTGGGATAGAAGTCCATTTAATAATTTCTTCGAAATAGGAAGGACGATGATTGTAGTTTTTATGGTAAAAATAGTTTTCTAGAAAATATCGTATATTGATGAGAGATTGGGAATGGTTTTCGAAATCAATGAATAAATATGAAACGTGAACGCAGATGGCCACAAAAACAAATATAGGGAAGCTTTTGAGAATTTCTCTAGTCAGAGATTCACGTATATCAATCATTGTCAAAACTCAGGGAAATAAGTTAGGAAACAAAAAGTATTCTTTTAGAATATGGAAGATAGCGAGAGAGAAGGGATTGTACAAGGGTATCCTATTGATCGGGATATTTGGCTAATATGGAGCTTCCAGGGAAGGGTTCGGCCATTGATGAGGTCCAAGTTTTACTAGAAGTTGTACAATGATGACGGGATTATAGAAGGAAAGTTGGTATTGGTTCCTGAACCTGGACTGAGTTTTAGTATTAAAATACTTCTTTTCTCATGTAAATATAGTTTAAGTAATACCTTAGGTCAGAATATGAATTTTCTTCGTCGGGTAGAGCGATGACCCGTGCTTACCTGATGATTTGGCGCTGTTGGTTCAAGACGTAAAAACTATTAATTTAAATACAACAAAGCTAATACACTGGAGTCTCACTTATATGAAACTCACTTATGGCTGATTCTCAAACTACCGTCAAATTTGTGTCTCCCGCCCATTAAAATTCAATGAAGTAAACTTCGTTGAAAATATTGTTTCCAAATCGATTTATGTTATTTGAATTAGTGATATTAATTGAATTTATTTGGGATTTTAGAATTTTAGGGTAACATTTTTAGGCTATTCTACGTCGATTGACCTTGTCCCTACCATATGCTTGGATTTACAATTATGTAAATAATTATTACTTGATATTACGAAAATGACTCAACTAATGGGTAGTTTTATTAAAATATAATGGTGGAAGAAAGTGAAAATGTGTTTTTCAGGAGTATAATGCCCAAGTAACCAATCTCCCGAGTTATTTTATTCTTGTCCCTGTGATTTTTTAACATTGGCGTGCCATTACTAAAAAAATTGATAGAAAGTATTCGGAAGGAATTTTTAGATTTTTTAAGTTTTTATTTGCAGTGGCAGGCAGCAGTTTCTATTGGACATATCAATTCGTAACCATGCAACCATTATACGTCACAATATCCTAGTGTAAACACCGCCCCTGACTGTAAGGACATTCATCGTTCACATTGCCATGTCCACTATAAATCAGTTAAACCAAATATTTATTTGTAACAGGCCTCATGCGTTTTTAAAGTAGGCTACGGCTCTCATAATATACTCCCGAGAAAATGCGAAAAAAATTAATAGGATTTCGGCTATAATATTTTTAACCTTATTTTCACATTATTGTGGCCATCAATGATTTAACGTTGTCATGGTATGTTTATAATACATGCAAATGCTAAGATACCAAGATAATGTTAAAAATTCATTTTTAAATAATTTTAGCAATACTATGGCTGAAATGACTGAAATGAAAATAATTATTTGGCCATTTGGCGTACGTGTATTCATGTTATTTTTTTTTTTTTTTAAATTATTAACTTAGTTTTTTGTTTGATAGACATTGTCTAGATTGTAGATTGAGTTTTTATTTGGGCGATCAACTACCAGGTTATTACGCCCTTTTCATTTAAATGGTGAAAATTTATTTTTCTTCGTCCTTTATAATTTTCGTATAATATTTTATCGTAAAGTGGGTGTTCTTTGAATAGATTTATAATTTTGTTAATAGAATTTCTGGAGTCCTCTAGAGCAAGTTCCGTCGATCGGGGTATTTTCTTAGTCCCAAAGTCTTGTTGATATAATATGCAATCTTCTATTATGTGTTTAATGGTCATCGGAGATTGACATCTTTCACAATGTGGTTGGGCCTCTTTTGTGATCAGATATGCGTGAGTCAGGTTAGAATGTCCTATCCTCAGCCTTGTTGTAACAACTTCTTCTCTTCTGTTACCCCTTATTGCGCTTGTCCACTGCTTCGTACTTTTTTTTATATTTCTTAGCTTGTAGACATTGTCTATGAAGTACTTTGGTCAAACTTTTAGTAATTTTAATTTAGTGTCATTGCGTCATGCAGGTTTTATTTATTTTTTAGAGTCATAATGGTGCGTCAAAGAATGTCTGATGCAGATCGCAAAGCAAAAAAACGAGAGGCGGTTATGGGTTGAAATTATAAACTGAAATTGTACAAAAAAAGTAAAGTGATTCATGTATTGCTGCACCAACTACAATCCTAATAGGTAGCCTCCAGAAAGTATCAAATGTTTCCAGCAAGGTTTATTAACATTTAAATTTAGAGTTTTGGAAGCTAGAAATTTGCCTGTAGTTTAGGAATCCCCCTTATAAGAAATATTCAGTTATACGAAGAATTTTTCGTTCCCCGGCGAAACTCCATTAATCCTGTGTAATGAATTATTCACTTTAACGATATTCAGTTATACAAAACATCCACTTGTACGAAAGTTAATTTGTTCCCCTGGTGTAAATAATATTTGGTTATAAGAAGAGACATATTTTACAGGTTATGAAGTTTACGGCAGTAGGAACGCTGTTCTGCCTATTACAATACAAGAGTTCTTTCGTAAAGCCGAAGTACATAAGGAAGGATATGTCGACGAATCAAGTGAAGCGAGAGATGATATAGGCACCTCCTTTGAAGAACGTTCACTTCGGTGTAACATTCGAAAATTTTGTTGAATTTTACAACTTGGCAGCCTGTGCACTCCAAAGTGACGAGGAGATCGCTGCTGAAGTCACAAAAACCGAACAAGAACTTAAATATTTCGATTCCCAAAGTTCTGATGACGAAGAAACTGGACATTTACCCAAACAGTCGCTGCATTTGAGGTTGTAAAACGTTTTGTCTATTCCAACGAGGTTAGCGAGGAAGAGACCGATGATAACTTAAATTTTTGTTTTGCTTTTTGTTTATGTTTATCCTAATTATTTTTTATTTAAGTATATACATACATACATATATAATATGTACAGATTTACAAAATACATAATACATGTAGTACATAGATGTAATATGAAACTTGAAAATATAATAATCTACAACGTTATCTAACAACGTATGTAGAAACAATAAAATTGTAAATTATTTTTTATAAAGAATTTCTTTTATTTTAAAATAGCCACGAAACCTAGTACTATTCTTTATAAGAAATATTCACTAACACTAAACATTTTCCGTTGCCCCTCACATTCGTATGAGACTCCACTATATACGAGGTGTGATCAAAAAGTTCCAGGACTTTTTATATACTATGGGAATGCAATGTCTCACAGCGATGCGGTTGGCAGCATTGTATTGCCTGACTCAACAGAAACACAGCTGTGTTTGCAGATCAATCATAACATCACTGAAAGTAACATTAGCACAGTTTGTTTGAGGTTAGTTTTATAGAGTTTGGCTATTTTATGAAAATGAATGTGAAAGAAGAGCAACGTGTTTGTGTGAAACTGAACAAAACGTTTTCTGAAACCTTTTTGATGTTACAAGAGGCTTTTGGTGAAGAATGTCTAAGCCGATCATGCTGCCATCAGTGGTTCAAGAGGTTTAAAGATGGCCTTTTTATATAAAAAACGCAATGACTGTCATTCCTCAGCCCCCCTACTCACCTAACCTGGCTCCAGCCGACTTTTTTCTTTTCCCGAAGCTCAAGAGACACCTGAAAGGACGAAGATTTCAAACAGTTGACGAAATTAAAAAAAAAACAACGGAGCTGCTAAACACCTTTACAAAAGAAGAGTTTTCTGGGGCCTTTGATCAGTGGAAACACCGGTGGGAAAAGTGTGTAGCTTCCCAAGGGGAGTACTTCGAAGGAGACAAATTTGAATAACCTGTATGTTGTATGAATAAATGTATAAAAATTCAGTCCTGGAACCTTTTGATCACACCTCGTATGTATATGGGTGGCTAGCAGATAGGTAATGACGCTAGATGGGTCATTTTCAAATAAAATGGCAATTTAGCTTTCCAGAAAACACAAAAATCATCAAAAAAAAAAGTTACTTATTCATGTTCTGTGGCATACTATGATGTTGCCAAACTACTTGAAAATATATAACTGAGTTGGTTCGTCAAGTTTTTGCTTCCTTGATTTTTAATAAATTTTAAAGAAATAAAACCTGTAATACGTAAACGGGTTTGAAATTTGTGAGCATTATGATTTTTATTCATCTTTTGGTAAAGGATTCTAAAGGTAGGTAATTTAAAGTGATTTCCCAGGATGAGCAATAGTAATAAATTTTGTGTGAAAAATTTGTTTGTTTTTTTTTCAAAAAATTTAACGTACTTTACCAATTTTTTTTTCACTTTGTTAAAATGTTTATGGATTTTATTATTGCCCCCCTCCCCCCAAAGTTATTAACATATGTTATGAATGTCTAGACTCTTACAATAATCCTTCATTACCGTTAAATTTTTTTTAAAAAATTATTAAAATTAACAATTATTCTGATGCCATTTATTTATATAACAATGGACTTTTTTAATTGTTGGTAACGTACGTCAAAAATATGTTCACACTTAATGGTGACCAAGAGAAACATGCAAAAACGCTTAACGCAAAAAACATATTGAATTTTAAAAAAAGTTATTTGTAACAGCTGATTTAGAGAAATAACCGTAGACAAGTTTAATTTAATATAATTACGTTTAATAACTGAAATGTAATAATTCAAAATACATTTATAAAAAGGAGTAGGTTTATATATTAATAAAAAACAATTCATTTTTATAGGCTCAGGTTAATATTAATTGTACAGTTTTGGTTGTTGGTAATTTTAACCCATCAGTTAATGTTTTTTTTTACTTAGTTTCTTCATTTGCGTGTTTTTAATGGACACTTTATTGAAGCGTTAATCCTCTTTACTGTCCTCATCTTCACATTGAGGGAGGTTAAAGGCCATTGTTAGGCACACTAACAATGTAAAATTAAATTATATACTAAAAGAAACGCTAGCGAACCTCGTGTTGGTAACAGTAAACACTGCTAGCTGCGAAAACTTTCCCGGCTAGACGTGTAAAATCATATGTTCGTTGTTTTACCTTGCTCTAAATTTTGAGATGTGTAAAGGCCTACTTTCCTTGCTCCCAGCTGTTATGGAAAGTGTCTATTTTCAATCCGAGTGATGTAAAAGTACTTTTAACCAGGAACACATTAAACTCGTCAAGATATCGAAGTAATAATTCTCTCTATGAAATATATAAATAAGCTTATTTACGGTTGGTCGAGTGTAGGCCTAGAGCAGAGCAAATATATAAGCTACTTACTTATTCATTGGTGCTTACTTCACACCTAAAGCTATTGTTTTTAAGTTTAAATCTGTACATGTAGGTATTCCTTATAGGTATCCCTGCCTCTTAAATAACGTTTCTTATAATAACTTAAATACAAATAGAATGTGATAATTATTAATAAAAAAAAAATTAAAGTGCCCTTTGTTCCTATCGGCTAAAGAAAAAAGAACATGGAACATGTTTTAGGGGTTGCCATCTTGAATGTCGATCCTCATATGTTCTTTTTTCCACTTGCCTGTATAATTTTTAATTATTTATATTAAATTAAAAATTAATGATTATTAGAAATCAAAGTTGGAAAAAAATAGGGGGTTCAAAAATGACTTTTTTTCATTTAATCAATATAGCTCCTGCACGTTAGATCCGACCGAAAAATGTTATATAACAAAAATATTATCCATTTAATTTGTGATGGGAAAATTGAGGTCGAATTTTTAATCCGAGCAACCCAAACAGAGCTAGGGCGTGCCAAACTACATGTAACGTCCTCGCGTTCCTCAAAAAACGTATCGGTTTTGACCAACCAGGTCACTGGTAAAACATGTTCTATATTACAAAATCTCTATATTTGCCTTATAACATAAAATTGTAAATTGTTAACAGATTAATAATAAATTTTATTATCTAAATGTAACGGAAATATTTAAGTATCTGATTTGAATTAGTTTGACTAACTGATTCGTTCGAAGTCAGATACACTACCTCTTTCTCCAACGTGATCCTGAGTTTTATGGACTAATATTTGAGTAGAATAATAATTATTTTGTCTTAAAACAATTTCCAAAAACCTGTATGTATATTTTAATAATATAAATTATTTAAAAAATGTAAATATTACAAGCTGCCGCTCTAAAGGGCAAAAAATGATATGGATATGGAAAACGATTATAATATAATATCTACGATTATAATTTTCTTTTTTAAATCCTTAATTAAAAGAATAAATCAAAGTCAGTGTACACTTCATGTTAACAAATCACAAATTTTTTTCACTATATTTCTTCCCACACGTGTCGCTCAAAAGGCTATAATAAGCGGATGCAATATTAAATGGATTACAATTGCCATGTCAGACCATTTGGGAGTTGTACCACCCATCGGAGCTTATAGTAGTTCTGAATTAATAGATTTATCTTTGAAGATCTCTTATCCAGCTCCTCTTCAGCCTTCTTTGGGTTGACTCAGGCAAAATCACCATGTTTTGTACTAGTTTGTTTTAATTTCCTTGAACTTTTTTATAAAATGTTTTATATTAAATGAGGAGATGAGGTGCAAAACTCGTTCTTGAAAAATTGAGATGACAGTGGATTCTACAAGATATTTGATATCTTTCAGAATCTACTGCTATTTCAATTTTTAAAAAATGGAACAAACGAGTATTGCACCTCACCTCCTCAAGTGTTAATACGGTATTGTACTGTGTGTAAAATCATAAATAGAAGAAATAAAAGAAAGAAGGTAGTTGGAGAACAATTGTGTTGTGAACCTTGGGCGACTTTTCATGTTGGAATAGCGACGAGAATGACGGAGGTTTAGTCTAAAATGTGGGTATCGTTATAATTCTTGAACAGTAGGCAAAGAAATAAAGTGTTTTCTTCAATTTTCAAGATTAGAAACTTCTAGTAAAAATTCCATTTGCGTAGTTTCGCTTCTGCTGTAAATAACAGAAGTTCTCCATGAAGGCGTGTATTAAGAAAGATCCAGAACATCCGTAGTAAGGAAATTGCTTCTGAGTCAATAACGTAGTATTAAATCGCGGCTGGACACAAGCTAACAATATCAATTGAAACGATTACAGACATTGGGAAGGCTGAGTTGACCTAGCGTGATCCAAAGCTATTCGACACGCTCGGACACCGGGCCTAACTGTCCCCGCTTTTGTTCCGGGCTGTGAGGGTTTGACTTTATTGCTTTGCGGAACTAACTTCTGGAATGTCTACACACTAAGCCTGAGATAAGTAAGTAACCTATTGGGCAATCCACAGCTGAGTGTTAATAAGTAGTATATTTAACACGTTCTCTCTATTTCATGCTTCGTAATGTAGTATTCCTCAAAGTATATATCTATTTGAATAATATTTATATACACAAGGAATTTACAAATTACTCTCACACAGCCATTACCATCAGTGAATAGTTTTATTAATACACAAATAGTTCTATTAATCAATCTAAATTAAACATATGGTAAAGAATTAAAATATTTAATATTTCAGAAACAAACATTTACTCAATATAAACCTTAATTATAATTATATCTAATTTAATGGCTATCCTAGTTCCAACTCTTTCAATATCATTCTCTAATCACATCACTAATTTGCACATAAAACTGTTTTATTTTTGTTTGCTTGTTGGGGTTTATAGTCATAAAACCCTAGGGTCATCAATGCCTGTGTAGTTATATATATAGGTATATTTTCATAGAAGATTAGGGTCAGGAAGGGTGCCACGAACAGAGCTGCGCCCCCAAGGAGAGTCGAGCCGCACCCGCTGAGCAGGAAATGCGCCACGGCTTGCTTATTTATATAATAATTCTATATAAGTTATATACGAAGCTTATAAGTAGGATGTGGATAAAAACCATTTACATTTCTTCTACATGGAAAAGTCCAAATCCTCACAAGGTTCGGAGCATAACTAGCCCAAGCAGCCGTGTCGCATCTCCCACCAGGCGGGACCGATCCAGCCCCAGGAAGCGCCCTCCTCCCCCCGGCCCCCATCCGAACCCTAAGAAATTAAACAAATTTCCGAAAAGAAATAAAGAAGGAAATAGAAATTTAATAATAGTCATGAAAATCAATTAAAGTTTGTTCAACAGTTCATTTTCCTTTAAGAAACTTAAGACTGATTTAACTTTAGATTCATCATTGCCAAGAACGTCTGAGGTAATTGTTGTAAGCCCTAATTTAGTTAGTTTTGGTAGATAAAAGAAACATTCCTGAAATATGTTGTTAACTGTTAAGAAGTCATTGCAATGCTGAATTTTAGGTGGTGGTTGTTTCATAATTATATGTAAATGGGTTAACTTTGTATGGCCTATTCTCAATCTGCTTTACCGGCTTTGTTATTGCTTTCAATTTGTTTGGTGGGCTTTCGTTCCACGTACATTGCCAATTTTCAATTATTTTAATTTTGAGGGGATGGCTCAATTCCTGAGGTGTTAGAATAGCAATGCCACGACCCGGGAGTGCAAGTGCTTGTTTCGCTGCTGTGCCTGCAAGTTCGTTGCCAATAATTCCAATGTGACTTGGTACCCAGATAAAGTCGACCGGCTTTCCCAAATTTTGCAGTATACTGAGGTAGTAGTGGATTTTTAGGATGACTAAGTGTTTGGGGTACATGTTATTTAAACCTTTTAGTGAACTTAGTGAATCTGTTATTATTGCGATGTTGTTTTATTTTATTGATATGGAGTAGTGAAGTGCTGATGCTATTGCATTAAGTTCTGCTGTATATATATTGTTTTATATATACTGTTTTATTTAACATACTTAAACAGATGAAGATGTACAGAGACAGAGAGTGCACAAACACACTGCAGTCCCATTCCTTCTTCCACAGTTACAGTAGCGTATTTTGTTTAAACACTATCTATCGTCATTAGCTCACACGTATCTATATTTTTTCTTTTACACCTGTTTTTTTAACTCTTTTCTAACAAAACACTCTCTCCCGGGCACGACCAAGCGCATGCGCCGCCACCTCTTCTGTCATTATACATTACTGTAATACTTCATTAATAATAGTATTTTAATTTTTTTTTAACCTGAGGTTCAATTTAAATATCTAGGGAGCTGGGTGAGTGATGTAGGAACGACAGACAAGAACATTGGAAGAAGCATCCACAACATTAGAATTATAATTATAATTTTAAATTTCGTATATTGGAGTATTCAGGAGAGTCATGGGATATTATGAAGATTCAGGTCAAAATACTTCTAGCCTTAGAAATGGATTATTGAAGACGTTCATATACTGTATTACGGCATTAGAAAGCTCCAAATATTGAAATAAGACAGAGAATGGAACAAATGGATAACATAGAAAACATGAAGCTAAAATGGTTTGGGTTTGGGGATGGGAGAGGAACGATGGCTAAAAAGAATTTTTGATTGGAGCCCGGAAAGAAAACGGAAGAAAGGGCGCCCCATAAGACGTTGGGTTGAGGGCTTCATGGAAGGAATGATGAATGTGTGAGGGAGACTGGATAGAAAAAGATGGATCGAACTTATTTTTGGGGAAGACATATAGCATAGAGTTGTAAAAACTCTTTAATAAAAAAATATATATATATATATTTATCATACTTTTTTCATATAACGATCTATCTGGTAGATCTATGGTGTCGTATGGAGTCATTAGGAAAAACTAAGTTAAAATTCTTAAGATTTCAGAGATTATGTATTCATTAAGAAATGTCTAATATATTCACTACAGGATCTACAAATTTCTAACAAAAGATCTTGTGTAGCAAAAGAGAAGTGTAGCGATTTTATGTTTGCTATTGTAACAACCAAAAAAATCCACTAAAAGAATTAAAAGCCAAACATTAAACAAATAGATCACTGCCGTTAAACTTTTATTGTAATTAATAAAAATTAATTAACGGGAATGAATAACACTAATGTAGGATAATATATTTCTTTTGATAAGGAAATAAAATTATTTCGAATTAGGAATTTAAGAATTTTGTCTGCTCGGTTTTCCTCTTCTTATAGGAAACAAATTTAAAATTGCATTATTTTAAATATTTATTTGGAAATTTAATTAAAAATGCTTATTATTATTAAACAATTTTATTATTTCTAATGAATTTTAAATAGTTATATGATTTTTGAATATTTTCTTCGTTATGTATTGAATTTACTTCTTAGTCTTTGTTCCTCATTATGTTCCTTAAATATTTGAATTAATAAACTTCCACTTTTTAACTTAAATTTGGTTCAACTGTTACATTTATGTTCGTACACGCCTAATATTTTAGGAAGGTGTGGTTTTGTCTTGAGGCGAAGGAAGATAGGATGGCAATGGTTATGTCCAATTCAAATGCGGAATTAATTCTAATTTTCTAAATTCCTTTACATTATTGGTGGTTAAGATCGATTCAATTAGGATCGACTAATGCTAGATATTCATCTTCATTTCTACAACATACACAATTTTCAAAACGTCAGCACTTAAAACGCCCCATATCAACCAAATTCGGAAAGGAATTAAACAAATTCAAACCTAAACCTGCATTAAAAATAGATGAACCACTTTTATCCTATTTCCCTTTACCTAAAGATAAAATAGACCCTTTCCAAAAAAAGCGGTGTCTAAGAATTAAAATTTAATGACCATGAAGATAAATTCACGGGAAAAACTGGGCGATTGGTATATCGCTTTATATCGTATATAAAATTATACATCAAGTAGAAAATAGCCTAAAATTAAATATTTATGAATCATTAGAAATAATAAAATCGTTGAAAACCAATCTAGTTTTTTGTTTAAATGGCCAGATAAACATTTCCAATAGCCCCATATTAAATTGTTTTCCAATAGGAACGGAAAAATCCAATTAGTCATTAGGAAAAACTAAGTTAAAATTCCTCAAACAAATAACCTACCTGGCCCTTCCCCTTCCGCTATGGATATATATCAGATATCTGTTAGATCTCCTCAGGTGAGTTCCAATATATTTGATTCTTGTCTTACATTTTTGAAAACTTAGTGTATATAACCCATGTAACAAAGTTTTAATGTTTTGAAAATTTTTATGTTTTAGAACTGGAGATGAATGTTTTTTTTTTTTTTCGTATGAAACTAGTTTTCTAATATAATAATTAGAATAGAAGTGGCAATTGATCCATCAATCCTAATTCCAAAATCGAAATGCATTTTTCCAGGGAATCTTTGTCCTCTTGGGGTGGTAAGTATACATTACTAATAATTTTTTACAGATTTGGTTTATTTTTTTTAAAATGTTGCCGATCGTGATTTTAATGTTCTCCGTCATTCGAGGTAATAGTGAATATGGTTTGAACTGTTTATTCAATACTATTCAAGTCTTGTGCATTAGTGGTTTCCTGACATTATTGTCTATAAATACATTTGTTTGAGTGGGTTTCCTATATATCCCAAATCCCTGTATGTATATAAGTATGTATGTTTTAAAACCTGATGATGAATGCCCTGCATTTGAAATCAGTATTTAATAATTAAAATACAAATTAATTGGCTTATAATTTACCAGTTATAATTCATATTGCTCCTTTTATACTATCATCCCTAGCTCAGCCTTATGGATAAACAGAAGATATATTTAAAAATGAAACCATATCTTCCTACCTGCTATATATCAAACCAAAAGGTTTTTACTCAGCAAAATAATATTCGCTTTAAGTGTTGTGTAATAGGGTAGCTGGCCCCTTCACAGCCTCTTGCGGGTGGTCCAGCATTTCACACTCTTTGTTGGTGTGTCAGTGCCATATTTCTCTACCTGCCTATCCATTACCAGGTAATATTTGGGGTAAACGCGATATTTTAGATCAGTCATGGAGAGAGTCTAGGAGATGTCTGGTCTGGTCCCTTCTGAGCTAGTTCCTGGTTCCTTCGGAGCTTGAGAGCTCCCGGCTTACCACCATGAAGCCGATCCCACCCACAACATAGCATCGCCCTCATATTCAAGATAAGTTTAGGCTAACTTCCTTATGTTAAATTTAAGATATTAGATTAACTAATGATTCTTATTTCTAACTGTAATTTTTATATGTCAACCCATAGTGGAATATATATTGTTTTAGTTCAACCGTCATTTATTCACCATTTTCATGCCACTCAATAATTAATATATTTGATTCCTCTCCTTTATAATTAACAAACCTTAATCATTGGCCCCACGATAACCTTCTGTAGAAGATATTAGATTAATATTTAATTAATTAATTAGATAAAAATACTCAATTATAAATTGTCAGGAGATTAAATCCTGGCTGGCATCCCTGTATTTAGATAAATGCATGATCCGGACTGGACACACACAGAGGACATAGCATACCTATATACCCCCCCCCCCCTCAACAGCCTGGAATATACTCCTGGAGGAGAGGTGCTTGCTCACCTTTATTGTCCAATTTACTGGGACGTGGCGCTCGTAAAAAATGAAGAAAGATAAAAGGCCTGCTATCCATCTTGATTCCGTGATGCTTTACTATTCACCAGCATTTGTCTATTTCAAGATTAAACCTGTGATTTAGTTATTTATTAACTAAATATGTATAAATTATCATTATGTCATAAATATGACATAATGATCCCTTTACTTTTTATTAATTAATTCATATTAAGTTATAACTTACAAGGTGACGTTTTGACTTGTTACTCACAGATTTGAATCCCGATTTCTTTGTTGGTAATAGGGACCTATAATAGTGCAAAATTAGAGACATAGCCAGAGTGAAAACCACGTTTTATTTTCTTTTCTCAGCTCTCTGTCAAGATAGAGAAACTATTCTTCCACGCTAAATTGTAGTTTTCTATTCTATTTGAAAAAAAAAAAAAAAATGCTTTCGTTATGCTCAAGCCACGACACGGCTTTGGGGTGCTCAAAAACTCCAAAAAAATGACAAAATTCCAATAAAATCCGCTGTAAATCAGTGGAAATTGTTTTTCATGAAAACTTACCTCAAATCTCGATTTAACGCCTCATAAAAAAACCCTTATATGTGAAATTTTTATCAAAATCAAAAAATTCTGATTTTTTACCCCTTTCGAGGAGGGTAAAATTTTTAAGTTGAGATTTCATCAACAATTCCTACGGCCATAACAACTGCTGCGTTTAACCGATTACAATAGTAATAGCATCACTAGAAGCAGCATACATTCTGCTTTTTATCCATGTATATAACATTGGGATTACTCAAAATTTCAGAGGGCGAAAACTGATGTGAATGAAAAAATCCGAGGTCAGCTATAAATTGAGATATCTCAATAAGGGGAAATCCTGTGACCTCCGGATTTAAGCTAAACTATGCAGTTTTACAGCTCCTAGATAATCTTAAAATTTGGATTTAATCGGTGGTGGAATGTTTGAGATAGCACAAATTACTTACATTTTTCCAGAAATTACAGCATTTATACAAATTTATACAAAAATTTAAAGGTAAAACAAACTGACCTCAAATATCGATTTAGCGCACCAAACAGTAACATTTAAATATTGATTTTTTACCCCTTTCGAGGATGTTAAAATTTTAATGTTGAGATTTCATCAAGAACTTCTAACGGCCATAACAACTGCTGCGTTTAACCGATTACAATAGTAATAGCATCAAAAGAATCAGAGTACATTTTGCTTTTTATCCATTCGTATAACATTGGGTTTACTCAAGATTTTATTATTAAAAAAAATACTGATATAAATAAAAAAATTCTGAGGTCAACTATAACGTGATATATCTCAATAAGGAGAACCTTCAAATATGAGCTAAACTATGCAGTTTTACGGCTTTTAGATGACCTTTAAATTTCACTTATTTATAGCAGATTTCATTGAAGTTTTGTCATATTATTGGGGTTTTTGAGCAGCCTAAAGCCGGGTCGTGTCTTAAACAAATTTAACATGAAAGAATCATTTCTCTATATTGACGGAGATATCAGAAAAAAATAAAATATGAAAAATACGTTTTATTTTTTTTCTCGGCTCCCAATGCTCATTGGCGGCTGTAACTCTAGTTTTGCACTATTATAGGTCCCTACTACCCACACACAAATCGGCATTCAAATCTGTGAGTTACATCTCAAAAGTTCCCTTCTTAGACATTAATATTATATGATAAATACTGTTCACTTTTTCGTATAAGTTACAAATGTTGTTGTCAGGTGATTTTCCTTTTTTTGTTTCTTTCTTTTTCTCACCATTTTAAAACTTTATTGGTATTTGCAGCTGTACAAAATTGATACATTTTTTAAGGGTGAACTAATATCCTGTAGTGTAAAGTTGGCAGTTCCTCTGCCTAGCAGTCATCTATTCAAACGCCTCGGATCTGGAATCGAGTGTGAAGCAAGTTGAGAGACTGGTGGATTAGTGTGGTTATGCAGCTTAATATGAAAGGATAGGTATTTGGTTTGGGATAAATCAGCAACATATGGGACATTCAGTAAGATCTGTATGGATAAGTTTATTTGTGACGTAATAAGAAGCATTAAGGATTTTCGATTGTAAGGATTGGATACAAAGAACAATTAGAAGGTTTCGTGGAGACCCAATGCTTAACTTTGTTATGTCCAAAAAAGTCTAATCACTGTCATATAAAAAAATGTTGTAATTTTTTGAAAGCCTTCAACGTTTGTCTAGTTAATTTTGGAGGAGTATAAGTCAATAATTATATATTATATGTAAAGAAAACCACTTCATTCACATACGATTGCTTTTCTTAACTTACCGATGATGCATTACGACCACCATTACCCATAATGCCTATTAGAAGTGACAATAAACAGCTGTGAATGATAAGAATAGATTGTTATTATTAACCTCTACGACATACATTAATATTAACTCTACATTAATATTAATTATATATTATGAATATATTTAATAAAGATCAGAATCAGGGCTATAAATGTAGTTTGTTTTGTTACAGGTGAGCTAATGTATTGTATTAACAGCTAACAGCTTATAATTAATGTAAATATATAGTGTAAATAAAACCTTTGTTGTTAGAGGGGAACAAAATTAAGTCTTTATTTTACTACCTAAAAGAAACCAACTATCATTATATTTATACCACAATACAATATGACATTAAAAAAACTTTTAATGTATTATTTTTATAAAAATCACAAACCAACTTAGAATGTGATGATTAATGCAACACTCTAAGTAAATTTTTGGTCTCAAGCATGAAATTGCTTTGGTTTACGATGGGAGCTTTATGAGGCAAGTCCACTTCTCTTCCCTGTGGCCTCTGTCAATATTGGATGCGTTACCCTTTAACCTGAATTAGTAATGACTTAATGACAATTTTGTTAATTTATAAAAATTTTCTTTTGTTAAACTGACTGAAACTTTTAATTAATTCTTGATTTCGAAACTATTTTCTATGTACAGTTTAGTCTATCTCACATCGCGTCCTAACATTTGCTAAATAAATGAATAAGCTATTTTTTTTTTCTTTTATGTATTTATTTATTTTTATTGACTAATATAACTTTATGCCAAACTAAAAAGTTTCATATATCATAATGAATTTGTTTATATTACCATAGCACCCTCCTCTTTAAGGCTTCGTCCGCTCTCATAAGTAAAGAACTTAGACAATTTTAAAGAACTGAAGAATTTTTTATGTGTATATATTTTACTATATTCCTTCACACCAGTTTGGATTTCGCACTAGCCACTCTACAGTCGAACAAGGCCTGAGAGTTGTTGACAATATATCTTCAGCACTTGAAAGCAAGCAATATTGCTCCGGCGCATTTCTGGACATAGCGCAAGCTTTTGCCATACCGGTTTGCTTTTCAAGCTCAAAGCCCAGCTACCGCAATCACTATTCCTAGTCCTTCGACCCTACCTTTCTAACCGTTCCTTCCGAGTTAGCTGCGGAATGGAATACTCTAACTGCTATTCTATAGAGGCTGGTGTTCCACAAGGTAGCGTTCTAGGTCCAGTTCTATATACCTCTATGCAACAGATATCCTTACAACTCCTGATATTTTCCTTCCATTATTCGCTGATGACATTGCTATCCTTTTATCCCATTCAGATCCTTGAATAGCTTCCTATAATCTCCAAAACCACTTTTCTTTGATTAAATGGTGCGATAATTGGCGAATCAAAGTAAATGAAACTAAATGCACCAACGTAACCTTTACTTTTTGCCGAAAATCCTGTCCTATCAATTTCAATGAAATTCCACTACCTAAAGCTGGCACAGTTCGGTATCGTGGTTTCTACTTAGACAAAAGACTTACGCGGAACCCTCATATTCGACTCAAAAGGCAAGAACTCAATAGACGCTTCAGCCAACTGTTTAGACTATTAAACAGGACATCTCATATTTCCGTTGAAAACGAACTTCTCATTTACAAAACATTATTAAACCTATTTGGACTTATGGACTTGAACTGTGGGGCACAGCTAAAAAGTCGAATATCAAACGCATTCCGAACTATAGTGAATGCTCCTTAGTATGTATCCAATAAAACCCTCCACAATGATCTCAACATACCATACGTCCTCGACCTCATACCTCTTAAATTTTTAACATTCCAACGCAACCAATTTTTCCATCCCAACCATCTGGCTCAACCACTATCCAGTTCAACACACCCTCGCAGATTAAAACGGCAGTGGCTCCGTAAAAATCATTATTGTATTTTTAATTATTTTTGTATAAATTATTGTAAAAATGTATTTATGTTGGATTTCTGGCACTGGCCAGCTTCTCTAATCATACCCTGAGTGACTACATGGCGCTATCACTCAGCCTCCATTGGGTTTTCTTTAACACCAGTGACGCAGCTGAGAGAGAAGAGCTGGGACCTCTCTATGCCAGGCCTGTCCTTCCATGAGTGGAGGGGCAGGCTTGGTTAGGAGATCCCTAGGATGAGTGTGTATTGGAAATAGAGTATGAATATAGTTTTAACTTTTAATTTAATTTATCTTTATTTTTATTTTTATTATTTATTTATGTTTACTTACTCAATGTTTTATTTTTTATTTTAGTATTTAATTTTATTTATATGTATATTGTTTATGTATAGGAAGTTCTTTCTGTTTTCTTTTTATTTATTTTATTATATATATATATATATATATATATATATATATATATATATATATATATATATATATATATATATATATATATATATATATAAGTTAGCTGAGTGTAAGATATAAATAATAACTTATAGGATAAGAGTCTTAGTAGGATAAGTAATACCAGCTCTGTAAACAAACCTAATGTATATATATCTGTTCAGAAGCTACAATAAAGTCAGTTATCGTTCTATACTTGTGCCGTTCACTCTGTCACCCCAAACCCCCATCTTTTTTTTAGTGTTAGCGTTCAGTCTAATCATAACTTATATATATATATATATATATATATATATATATATATATATATATATATATATATAAGTTTTTATTTTTTTTTTTTCTCTTTGTACATAATGTGTGAATGTAATCATATGCCATCTATATTACTTATTGCCCACATTTGTGGAAGATTGTAATAATTACTCATTGAAAGTTCTATAAAAAAAAAAAAAAACTTACTTTCTTCGATACTTTTTCATTTACAGTTGTATCTTCTGTCCCATTTCTAATATTTAGCAAAATAATTGGAAATTTTAGTTTCCAGTTTAGTTGGATTTTAGTATTTCTAATATAATAAATAATTATTCTAATAAATACTTAATTATAGGCTGTTTTCTACTGGATGTGCTTTTTACTAACAAACAACTCCCGTCTAGCTCCGAAGTGGAAATTTTCTAAGGTAACGTTGGAAGAAAGAATATTTATTTGACCTGCATGCGAGGCAAAAAAGGAACACACCATCCCTTAAACATTGCTAACGTCAACAAGAGTTGATGTTGCCCTCATCATTGAAGATAATGCACCTCTATTGTCCTGGCCAATGGGTAGAATTGTTCAGTTATTTGAAGGCAAAGATCATAAATCTCGAGTTGCCAAAGTACCTACACAATCGGATTTCATTAATAGACCTGTTATTCGTTTGTGTCCTCTTGCATTAGATGGGCAACAAGGTCAATAAAAAAAAAAAATCACGGCGATATTTGTGGGGGGGGGATGTCGCGCCGCTTGCTATTAATTTTATTATTGTATTAATAGTTTATTGTTATTTTAATACTATTTTCTCTTAGTTATTATTAGTTGAAGGAAATGTTAATTGTTTTGTTGAAAGTATTTTAAGTGTCAGGTTAAGTGAACCTGGCAACACTGAGTGCCTTATAAACCAATTATAACCTACAAGTACAGGTAATCATATTATAGACGTTTGTAATTATTTTGTAATTAAAAACTGTGACAAAATATTAATGAGTTTGAGTTTATTGTAGGGAATAGTCACCACTAAAGAGACTATCCAGGTATCTGGTTTGGCCTAACTCAGTAACATATGGAACATTAAGGTCTTTATGGTTAAGCTTATAGGTGAAAAAGTAAGGGGCATTTAGGATTTTTCGAAGGATTTTGGATTGTTAGGGTTGGATACGAGATGAATTGGATGGTTTAGAAGAGCCCCAAAGCTCAAATAAGTCTAATAACAGTCTTGTAAATAAGTCTTTTGTTATGAATTGGGAGGTTTTATCGTTTTCTAGTAAATGTTGAAGTAGTCTGTAACGACGAATAATTTCCTGTCGCTTTAGTCTTTTACAACTTATAATTCTTAAACATGAGATTATTTTTTATATAGGAAAACAATAAATCGAGTCCTAACTTTTCACTTGCTGGTTGTCAGATATTGAGCAGGCAGTAAAAAATTCAAATAATTTCCCAGACCCACCGACCGAACTAAAGTATAGAGGACAGGCGGTACGAAGAAGTCATCTAAATGGAAGAGAGCCGCTAGCAGCTGATGGCCGAAGGCTTCCACTCCTGGAGTGGGCGGGGGGCGGATCAGTTTTCGTTGAAAGGAAGACGAGGAACCCATTCAGCGCTCCTTATTGCCTTCTGTCTAGTTAACAACCTCTCTCCTCGCCAAAGATCCTTTTATAGTTTCAGGTTTTATTTTGTTCATCCCTTTGTATTTTTTATTTCCCTAATAATGTAAAAGTAGATAGGAAAATGAAATCAAATAGAAAATATAAATGCCAAAGCCTTAACTAAAGAATAAGACTATTATTTCTACGTATGCATAAACGAAGGACAGTGAAAATTATGCAAAGACTAAATACGGTACCGTTCCATAAGCACGTCTGCAGCCCCTACACGCGCCCAGAATACCTTTTATCGATTCTAACCTTGTTCCGATTTATTTCGATGTTCTAGTCGCTACTTTTAGAGGGGAAAGGTTATTCTCCTTCATTTACGGAGAAACTCTAAATCCCTGTTCAAAGTAATATTAACTTCTGTTTACCTTCTGATATAAAAACGAGAAATAAAAAAATAATGAATTGGAAATAAGAAAATATCAAAATATAAAACACTAAATCAATGTTGAATTAATATTATATTAAATCAGAATTAATATAATGCTATACCGCCAGTAATGTTAACTCCTGATCAACTTTTTAATGTCAGGGAAGTGTGAATAACACATTATAAATATGTAAGACACAGAACCCTAGTTGAAAGTAATGATGTTAATTTCTGCTATATTTTCTCAAGGGAAATGGAAATAAGAAAATATGAAACTTCCGATATACTTTCTCAAAATCATTTTTCGATCGATATGTTTCAATGAATTAATAATACAAGCCGTCTTTCCTTAGGGCAATAAGTAATATACAACTGATGGGAATAAACAACATACTTATATAAATAATATAATTGAATACAAACTTAAGAATACTGAGATGGTTTCGTAACTTAAAATATCCCATAGCTAACTTTTGTAACAGTGTCCACCCACACCCCACACTACACCCATTTGTTAACATACAGTTATTCCTACATCAACAATGAAGGCACTCAATTGTGATTAAAACTTCACGTGGTTTTGTTTGAGTTTTTTAAAGCAATTACAGAATTCCCTTCCCTGCAACTTTTAACAAGCTTGAGCAATTACGCTTTAATTAAAATTTACCAACGTGCTCAGGAATCCTGCTTTTCAGTAAACTAATATATATATATATATATATATCCTGATTTTAGGATGGAACATGTTTTACCGGTGAACTAGTTAGTCAAAAACGATAAGTTTTTGGGGAACGCGAGGGCGTTACGTGTAGTTTGATAGTTTGCCACTAAGAGATTAGGAGCAGTTAAGAGCTATCTTGACACTATTAATTAATTAATATTAACACTATCTATTAATATAACACATTTTTAAGCAAAAAAAACAAACAACAAAAACATACAATGACATAAATAATACACTAATACATAATACTAAACTTATGAAGTTTTCCATAAATAGATAATGAGAGAGAAGCCTCGAGATGACTTAAAGTGTTGACAGTGAGGCCGATAATATTTGATGGATTATTCCACGATAGGACCCTCCCTCCCCCTCATCCCCCCGATCCCTGGAGTGCTCACATCCAGGATCCATCCGTGTGGAAACTTCTGGAGGCAGCCCCTGGAACGGAATGCCCTAATCCCACTCAGCCCTAGCACTCCAAACCTTTCTCACTCTATCCGCTGAAATATCAGCGATATTAACTTAAATTACTTTGCAGAGTTTTAATTGTTTAGTATTTTTCATTCCTCAAAATTAATTTTAAATATATTTATCCGAAAAAAAGTTATTGATTATTTTATAGATATATATATATATTTTTTTTAACTATGTAGTTAGTAACACATAAGTGTTATGAGCCTGTCAGTAATCCATTACTGGTTTTAGCCTAGAAGTGAAGCGTTGTCATTGAACATAATTTAGGCAATTTTATGATTTTAATTATTGACACTTATCTAGATATTTCTGAACTTTTATATTAAGTTCTTTGCTGAATATTAAATAATCGATATTCTGCAAGTTTTTTCGATGATGAAAACTTCAGAAGGGTTCGTAAACTTTTAGAGAAAATAACATTTAGAATATCGAACGACTCCTCCATCCTCAAGGCGATTGAAAAAGCTCTAAGATAGAACGGTCTGGAAAAAATCATGTTAGAAATAACTGGTTTTGTGAATGTTCTTTAGATATTAAATCAAAACTGCATCTTTAAACCAAAATTTGAATCTCATAGGTCAACCAATTATGAATAAAAATTCCGTAGCCCCACTTGATACTTTTAAAACAAAAAATTGCAATTGTTTTATGAAATATTTTATCATTTGTCATAAAAAAAAAAAATACATCTCATTCATTAGTTACCTATTAAAATGGCAAGAGGTTCGAATAGTCAAACGCCACTATAAAAAATTCATCTCTAACTAAAGAAAAAAATAGTTAGTTAGAATATGCCTACCTCTAATCTACAGTTTTTCCAAATTCACATTTTAGAATTATAATGGTCCAATCGTTTAAATTATTAATTAAATCAAATTAATAATTAATGATTCTTCGAAATAAGTTGAGAGAAAGTACGGTTGCTTTAACGTGACTTTCATTCAAAGCAATATAATTCCTGAACGGTACGTATTAGCGACAAGTTTTATAGAACATAAAATATTTTATATTAAATTTATGATAAGGAAACTCGGAAAATTTTTAACCCAAGCAACACTAACAGAGCTAGAGCTTGTTAAAATATTATATTTTTAAATGTCAACTTTACACCAAAAAACTTTCTCATATCATTAATGTTTAGTCAGTTTCAACCGTAGAGGCAAGCTTGAAGCAGTTACTAATGTAAGATCATATACAGGCTGTTCCGAAGATCGTTGGCTAAAAAATTATCTCGGGTAGGGAGGTATTTTGAACCTATTTAATGTCACTTACCTATATACAAAGTCTTACGGTTTTTTTTTATGAATTATTTTGTAAAAATGGCCAAATCCAAACATTTATGCCTTATAACTCCGTTGTTTACTGATACATCAACGCCATTTTTTTCCCATGTAATTACTAATACATTGTCCATGTAAAATAAAAAAGATATGGTGCAAAAAACTAATACCAAAAAAACGGGAGATCGTTAAATCTTGTCAAAGGAAAAATAAAAATTATGATCTTCAAGTTTAGGTTCAATAAAAAAAAAAAGTAAGCGCAACAAATTGTTTTAAAAACTTCTCTATTTAATACTCTTTAAAAAAAGTAACAAAAGGGTGCCACCAGCGCACACTGACAATAATAATTAATCGAATCATATTTTTTATGCAAAACGTAACAAATAGTTGTGTTTCTTTATAGCATAGGTTAAACTGCATATTTTCTCTTTCTTTCTCGGAATTTCGATTTCATCAGAGTAAACTTTATCTACACTTTTGTAAACAAAAATCAAGGAACAAAATTAAACTAATTTTAAATTATTCATAAATTTAATTTGTAGATTATCACAGGTATTGCTCAAAATAATCTCCACTATTTTTAATACAAACACGATATCTTTTTCTTATTTCTGTGGTAGGTGTTCTAAAAATAAATTCTTCCTTCATTATGGTAAACGCGCCATTGATTTTTTAAATAAGTTCTTGTTTTGAAAAAGCCCACTACAACTTACCTGTAAGAGAATGTTTAAACAATTGTTTCCTACAATCCTGGATGCTGCATTTACCATAATGAAGGAAGAATTTGTTTTAAGAACAACCACCACAGAAATAAGAAAAAGATATCGTGCTTGTATTAGAAATAGTGGAGATCCTTTTGAGCAATACCTGTGATAATCTACAAATTAAATTTATGAATAATTTAAAATTAGTTTAATTTTGTTCCCTGATTTTTGTATACAAAAGTGTAGATAAAGTTACTGTGATAAAATCGAAATTCCGAGAAAGAAAGAGAAAATATGCAGTTTAACCTATGCTATAAAGAAACACAACTATTTGTTACGTTTTGCATAAAAAATATGATTCGATTCATTATTATTGTCAATGTACGCTGGTGGCACCCTTTTGTTATTTTATAAAAAATAAAAAAAACTAGATGTGCTGCGTGCCTGCAAATGGTATTTTTTTAAGGAGTATTAAATAGAGAGGTTTTTAAAACAATTTGGATTTGACTGTTGCGCTTACTTTTTTTTTTATTGAACCTAAACTTGAAGTTCATAATTTTTATTTTTCCTTTGACAAGATTTAACAATCTCCCGTTTTTTTGGTATTTGTTTTTTGCACCATATCTTTTTTATTTTACATGGACAATGTATTAGTAATTACAGGGCAAAAAAATGGCGTTGATGTATCAGTAAGGATTTGGCCATTTTTACAAAAAAATTCATAAAAAAAAAAACCGTAAGACTTTGCATATAGGTAAGTGACCTTAAATAGAATCAAAATGAACCTCCCTACCCGAGATAATTTTTTGTCCAACGATCTTCCTAACACCCTGTATACTTGTATAATTTTAATCACACATTTCTTTTTTGTTTTTTTTCTTAAGTACGCAGAAAATGTATGGTGCCTCTTAATCGTAACACCTAATAATAAAAATAATTTTTACATACACTATGTTTAGAATGTTTAACAAGCTATATGTTTTCAGATAAACCAAAATACATTGCATTGTCTTATAAAAAAAGCAAGAAGAAACTAGCAACTACTGTTTACTTCAAATCAAAATTTGAATTTGAATCAATGCATGACCTATTTCTAGGGAAAAAACGCTTTGAGATAATGACGAAAATACAGAACGGCTCAAACTAGAACAAGATGCAAATCTCCTGAGGGCTATCTTCATTTCCCAGAATTAAAATGTAAATGACGCATCGCTAAAGAGAAGAAGGAGGAGGCTCAACCAGAATCCCTTCCTTTCCTCTTCAATCCTTGGGATTAGTCAAGATTCCAGGAGGTTCGTCTCATTTAGCTAATGCAAATTAATACCAAGATTATTACTGTCATTACACATCTACAAAACTATTTAAGAAACAATATTACACAAATCAATAAATTAGGTTGTCAAAATTGTTTTAAATAAAATAACAACTTTTCGTAGTAGTATATGGGTCATTCTATCATTCTGTCGAAATTTTGACATAGTGATTACATTAGAAAAAAGTTTTTCTTCATAAACATCTTCATTAAAGCCTACTTATGGTAGTAGCGAAAAATCCCTTCATACAATGCAGGGATATGCACAGGATACGCACAGGGATATGCAGACTATATGCATATTTCTGATCATGATAAAAATCGTGAAAGAGAGGAAAATAGCGAGGGTGTGAGAGAAATAGAAAACACTCACAATTCAATTTAAACAAATATATATAGTAAAAAAGAATTAATAAAGAGTATGATATAAACTAGTCGATTAAAAGTTTATATGATAATAATAATAAATATGCAGTGCTGTATGGCAGAAATTAGATTAGTTACAATGGTAAAAACTTTTACGACTAGAAATTAAAATCCAGCTAGATGAAATCTATTTCGTCATTTCTGTGGAAGTTAAAAATTATTGCGAAATCAAAATATCGATTCCCTCCTTCTTGAAATTTTGTGTAAAAATATGATAAATAGGTCTTTATTTGCAAGCTCTGATAATGCAGTCCAGATTATCTTAATATTGTTGTCCTTCTGGATTATCAACTCATACATGCTTTTACGTAATCCTTAACCACCTAACTAGTTTAATAATAGGGCGTATAAAAAAAAATAACCGTTTTATCAAATTCCAGAGTTCAAAAGTCTGTAAATATCTTAATGCTATTTATTATTTACCAATACTTAATAATCCCTTTAGAGCATTTTCTAAGCTTGTTTACTAACACTGGACTTCTTCAAAAAAAAAAAAAAAAGCCTCAGTTGAGTTATTTATTTCAAAGAAGAAACATGACAGTGTCCGACGAAATTCTCGTAATTTTAAGACATAACTGAAAAAAAAAATTCACAGCCATTGAAGCTACTCGTGAAATTATTAAATATGAAGGGGAAGGTGTCCTTGAAGAGCGCACGGCGCGGCGTTGGTTCGAAAAATTTAGAAGTGGAGATACGACGTTGGAAAGGAAGAAGGGCTCCGGGCGGCCATTAATGGATATTGATGAGGTTCTGAAGGAAGCTGTTTAGTCAAATCCGTCCACAAGTACTCGCGAACTTGCCAGGGAGTGTGGTGTGTCCAAAGATACTGTTAGTCGCCATCTTCTCTCCATGGGGAAGGTGAAAAAGACCTGTAGACTGGTCTCACACGAACTTACTCCTCAACAATCAGCAGAAAAGTTTACAGAACTTCATGGGTTTGAACTCCTTCCTCATCCGCCATATAGTCCAGACCTCGCACCTTCGGATTACTACTTGTTTCGATCCATGACCTATTTTCTTCAAGGGAAAAGAATTGATAATTTTGCGGAAGTTGAAAATGCTGTCCAAGAGTTCTTTGACAGCCATCCCAAGGAATGGTATCAGCGTGACATCGAGCAATTGGCTAGCAGGTAGATAAAAATGGACTATACTTTGATATTAATTGTATTTTATATCAAATAAATAATATTACAAATATTTGTTTAAGAAACGGTCATTTTTTTTTTTTTTTTTTTTTTTTTTTATTCACCCCATTATTACCAGGTTTAAAAATACATCTATGCTTGAAAATGTCATTGAAGAAATAATTCTCAATACTATACTAACACAAAATTCAAATCGTTAAGAAATAAAACCTCATTGGTTATATAATTAGTTAAAATTACTTTAACCTTAACTTATTTTCTAATGAGAGCGGGGGAAGCCGTGACGGGGGACGCTAGTACAATATATAAATACAACTTTATCTCTTTCAAGAGTGGCTTATAACGAGAAATGCATGCGCTTTATGACATCATAAAATGGATTCATGCTGTATGATTATATGATGTCACATTACTTCGAGCCAACCTTATGTCGAGGTAAGTAATTGCAACTAAATGAAAAGGGACTCTGTTCCCCAGTTGCAGGCAATTAGGTAATGCAAGAACCTGGTGAAGAACTTATACAAGGCCATTCCCAAGTTTGCAAGTGCTCCTGGCAGGTGGCAACTTCCCTCTAATTAGGGTTTAGGGTTTGGGGTACCCCCTATAGCTTAATATTAAGTCCAATAAGGTTCCATCATTTTTATTATTTTTTTATTTTAGTTATAATTATAAATGAATGCAATGTAATATATAATTTATCATTTATATAGTAATCTGTGGTTACGAATTCCCTGGAAAAAATTTCAGCTATTTCAATCATTCACTCGTAATAATTCCAACTAGAATTCAGAAAGTTTAAACTGTCTGTGTATACCTTATATTAAATCTAAATTCTAAATTAATAATTTACTTCTTGATCTATTTGCTATGCTTAGCATTCATTATACTTTATAAGTCGTTTATTTAAGTGGGTACCTTTAATTGGGGAAAAACCTGGTGTTTGAGCGAGATTTAGGCCAAATCTCCTCCTTTCACAACCGTTGGCCAAGTAACAGTACATTCTTATCGAAGTACTGCCTAGGGGAGGACACACTCAGTCTCTCACGGATCTTGTTGGCAATTGTTTTGCAGGTTTCTGGTCAAAAAATATTATACACGTCTTTTGCCGTTGCGACCATTGGGCCCTCAAAGCCGAGAAAAACCCTTGTGTTCTGAGTTTGAAGAATATAACAAAAAATGTTTCAACAAATGAAGCTTATTACCTTATAATTTCATTTCATTATATTAAATAGTGGACAACTTTTACTTAATTTGTCAAAAACATGAATTTGTTTAGACGATTAAACGTATCAACTTAATTTTTTTATACGAAATATAGAGTGGTAATACGCTTAAATGCCTTTGGCTTCATCATCCCATCTGGTTTTAAACTCAAGCTAAAAATCAAAATGTTTTTCGGATTTTATAATTTTTTTTAATAGGTTTATGTTTATCGAATTTTACATTTATATACATAAATAAGCGCTCCTCTTTCCAGCGATACCAACCAGTTAATTGGGTGACAAAGTAATGGCGATTTAAAGGTATGTAACAAATAATCGGTTTAAAAATTTAATTTTCCTCGAAGAGGGTGAAAAAAATAATATTTTTTGATTTTGTCGAAAAAGCGTTTTTCAATGTTTTTTAGGGTGCTGAATTAGAATCTGACGTCAAATCTTGTGTGAAAAAATCTAAAGAGGTAGTTTGCTTGAAAGTCTAATAATTGTTTTAGAATTTAATTAACCTAAACCTATGGAGCGGCTATATTTTTTCCTTAAATTTGCAATCAAAATTAAACATCATGGTGCAAGAGTCATGTCGATATCATTTTTTAAACTCGAGATATAAAATAAATTAGTTTAATGCTATTTTTTTCTCGGCTTCTAGGGCCCATTGGTCGGAACGGCAAAATACGTGTCTAATATTTTTTGACCAGGAACCTCCAAAAAAATTGCCAACAAGATCCGTGGGAGACTGAGTGTGTCCTCCACTTCTGAGTCCAAGGCCCTTCATGGGTTGTTAGTGGTAAAGGTTTTATTTATTTTTATTTTATTTGTCATTTATTTATGAACATAGTTAGAACATATGTTTTTTTTGTTCTTTTTTAAAACCCTTTAAACGCACCTTTCTATTATTACATTATGTTTGTTTATATACATGGCAGCAGCAATGACCTGACCTGACCCTCAATGGCCTATTGATCCTACATAAACTTTTGTTAAAGCCAAATAGCCATTACTTTAAATACGATAAAGAGTTACATGTTATTAAAACAAATTAATCTCCAGTAATTACGAAATATTGAATCATTTACCTGTAATATGATATATAATTTATTAGCAGATTAGTTTCTAATATTTGACGTGCATCTTCAGATCTAGAGTATGTTTACATTGTAAACGAATTTCAAAACAATTTGATTAAGAGATTATGTTTATTATATTTGATGTTGAAATTCAAAAAGATAGGAACAAGTCTTATAACAGACAATAGTAAATAATTAGAAATCTATTTTGGTATCATTTCTTCACTTCATAATCCACTGAAGCAAATAAAAATTTTCCCTTTCTCAATCAGCTGGAAATATAAAAAGGATGGAATCTGATGTGACTATACAACCATTACCATACAGTACCAGGAAAGCTAACTAATAAAGGTTAATAATAATTTAACATTATTTACATTTAAAATTGAAATTATCATCATCACTTCGGTTACAACTTTGTTTTGTTTTATTTTACCTCATCTTTTTCGTAATATTTCCTTTTGTTATAACCTCTTGTAATTATAATTAGAAATGATTTCTTAATTTTTTAACTCTGATACCATAATTTGATATAATACTAGCTTGTTTCATCGACCTGAAGAAGTTTTTTATATATAGGTCGAAACGTCAGCACAAAATAAGTTATTGTTTCGTTCTTAAGTAACTCCAACATGCGTGCTTGATTAAATTATTTATTTTTTAAAATAATAGGGCGTATAAAAAAAAAATGACTGTTATATCAAATTCCAGAGTTCAAAAGCCTGTAAATATCTTAATGCTATTTATTATGTACCAATACTTAATAATCCCTTTAGAGCATTCTCTAAACTTGTTTCTCGTATTTTTAAGACATTACTGGAAAAAAAATTTCATAGCCGCTGAAGCAACTCGTGAAATTATTAAATATGAAAGGGAAGGTGTCCTTGAGGAGCGCACTGCACGGCGTTGGTTTGAAAAATTTAGAACTGGAGATACGTCTTTGTAAAGGAAGAAAGGCTCCGGGCGGCCATTAATGGATATTAATGAGGTTCTGAAGGAAGATGTTGAGTCAAAACTGTCAAAAAGTACTCGCGAACATGCCAGGGAGTGTAGTGTGTCGAAAGATACTGTTAGTCACCATCTCTCCAAGGGGAAGGTGAAAAAGACCTGTAGACTGGTCCCTCACGAACTTACTCCTCAACAATCAGCAGAAATTTTACAGAACTTCATGGGTTTGAACTCCTGCCTCATCCACCATATAGTCCAGACCTCACTTCTTCGGATTACTACTCGTTTTGATCCATGGCCCATTTTCTTCAAGGGAAAAAATTTAAATAAATTTGCGGAAGTTGAAAATGCTTTCCAATGGTTCTCTGACAGCCATCCCAAGGAATGGTATCAGCGTGGCATCGAGCAATTGGCTAGCAGATGGGTAATGACGGTAGATAACAATGGACTATACTTTGAGTATTAATTGTATTTTATATCAAAGAAATAATATAGAAATATTTATTTAATTCAAAACGGTATTTTTTTTTAATACAATCCATTTTTTTTTTTTTTTTTTTTTTAACTTCATTTCTTATAATGTAGTATTTTAGGATTTTATATTGTACTTGAAACAAGTGTAGCATATTCGTTTCAACACTAAATCCGCCACAGCAAATCGATAAGAAAGGAGCGTTAAGAACACGTAAGCTCGTTAGAGGCGATACAGTTCTTGTGGCCGCGGCACGCTACCTTACAGTTTGCTCAATTATTACCGATATCAATTTCCTTTGCTCCAATCTGGTTCGCTTATTAAAGGCCATTCCTTCAGCAGTTTGGTTGCAGATTGCTACGTATGGTAAAAGAAAGTGGTACTTAAGTGCATGTGTTGAGCTTTATAAAACGTAATGTTTAATCACGTAATTTGCTGCTGTAATGGCAAAGTAATAACCGCTACCTGAGATGTAGAACCTTGATTTAGGGACCTCCTGGGCTGTTATTATTGCCTCAAAGGAAAGGTAAACCCTTTCACTTCGATCCTAATGGATCATTGGTAAAACCCCAAAGTCAGCGTTGAAGTTTCTCAAGAACACATAATATTCCCCCATTTTGATTATGGTAGTGTGGTGTATGGAGGTATCTCGAAATCTCAAGATGCAAGATTAAAGAAGATAATGAACTGCTGTCTGAGATTCGTTCTGAGAATACCACGCCACGAACATATTTCCCACCACTACACCAAATTAAAATGGTTATATCCTTCCTTCCGTCGACAGTACTTCCTTGGTTCGTTCCTTTACAAATCTGTTTTCTCTCAGTCACCTTCCCATATCCTGAAAGCTTTAACATTAAAATCGTCAGTGAGTTCCCGCAAAACCAGAGCCCGTTCCTCAGACCTCTACCTAACTCCTTTCAACACAACATCCTTCAAACGTTCCTTTATATCCAGAGCCTCCAACTCCTGGAATTCCCTCCCTTCCATCATTCGCCATTCCTCCTCTCATAACAGCTTCAAATCCCGACTTTTCATTTACCTGTTAGATATTGAATCTAATAGTCATACAGATGTTGAAAATATCTCTTAAAATGAGATATGAACATTCATAATATAATATTGATTTTGTACAGTATTAGTCTAGTATTATTGCACTGAATTGGTTTTGGCATAATTTATATTATTTATCAGATAAGACACATTATCTTTCCAGATAATTTATATTTGCTTTGATTATTGTATTTGATTTCATTGAGTTTTTGTTTAATTTTCTCTATTTTTGTTTTCGTAACTTATCTTAGATTCTAACCTCAAGATATAATTTGTTTTTTGTGTGATATTTGAAAATATGTAACAATACTTTTATATTGTAATTGTAATTTCGTTTAAATTCCTAATTTAACTTTAATTATATTTTCCTCACTTTTATCATATTTCTTAATTATATATACGGTATGCTAGGTAGCCATCAAATGTTCATTGTAATTATTCTTAAGGGGCAAATGCCCCAGAAAAAAATTTATTTTCATTCATTCATTCATTCATTCTTGTTAAAATATTCAGGGCATTCTATTTTCTGGATTCGACACTTCATATTAGATTATACATTGCTATTACACTCAAAAGGACACGGTTTTTCAGATCTGCCAGGATCTGACGATGCTTGGCCGTTCTTGGCGACTCTCCTTCTCCAATAATTAGTTTTCGTGCTTAAGGGTACTATTTTAAGATGGACGACGGATACGTTTGGGTCACATATATATTATTTAAGTCTTTAAGGACACTATTTTGAAATACTCCAGGATATAACGGGTTTTTAAGTTACCCGGAGGATATTCTGCCGTAATTAACGCATTCGATGGGATGTTGGAGATGTTTTTCAACACTAACGAATGAAAAATCACAAGACAATACAATAAAGATCAGATTCGATTCCTGTTATTAAATAAGCCATAATTATTTCTCAAGAAGTACATCCATACAGCCTTGGCCAAAAGTATTAGGCACCAAAAAGGTTCTCACTAAACGTTTCTCTAAGAGTTTTAACCAGAAGGGATTGGGGAATAACCCATTAAAAGGAAAAAAATAGTTCCTAATAATGGGAACTCAGTCCTTGCTTGTTAATATTCTTAGAGAAACGTTTGGTGAGAAAATTGTTGGTGCCTAATACTTTTGGCCAAGGATGTATATACATCCATAGGTCCCTAATGCTTATTTTTGATAACTTTTACATAAATCAGCTGATCTTTATTTTTACCAGCTGTTCAAAGAACACTATTTTTATGCATGATACTTTCAATCACTCTAGTTGGAAGATGAAATGATAAATAATTTATACCAAAATCTATTCTAAATTGTTCGTTATAACATTTCATACATTGACATAATGCCTAAGTATAGCTACATCAAATTGCTAATATTTTTTTAATTTTTTGTCTTTTACTTTGAAAAAATATACTACAACTGAAGATAAATGTCTAACACTATGAACTAATTTATTTATTAACGAAATATCAAAGTGATAAATATTTTATGGATTCCTAAATACAGGAGATTATTTTGTTTTAAAAATAAGAAAATCTCTTTTTAATATCGTAAAGTACTGGTATTTGAGCACCAGCGAAGGTTTAAGATCAATAGGCCATAGGTCAGGTTAGGTCATTGTTGGTGCCACAAATATTAATAAACAAAGCGAATTAAAAATAAAAGTCGAGTCAGATTAAAGAATTACGAGTAATAATCATATATATATATATATATATATATTATATATAATATAACACTATATTGAAAATTCTACTCTAATTAATAAATAATAATTGTAGCCTCAAGTTAGTAGTTATTATTCTCAAATTTTAAGTATTTATATAGTAATATCTTATTTATTCTGTTAATTATATATTTATTTAGTATTGTAATAACAGTTGTTATTGTTTATGAACCATTACTGTATATTATTATTATTGGTCAGGACTCGGGCTTATGTAATATCAACAATACATAGACTAAACTAAATATGTAATATAAACATACTGTACATTAGCTGGTAAACAATAAACTTAACAGGGAAAACCAAATCTTTTATTTAGTGAACAAAATAGCTGTTTTACAAAACAACTGAAATATAGTCATGTCCACTTTCAGGAGATGTTAAAAACAAAAAAATAAATAAATGCTACGTCCGTCTCTGAGTCCGGATCAGCATTAATCTAATTATAGGGATGCCAGCCAGGACTGAATCTCCTGACAAATGATAAATATGTATTTTAAATCTTTAATTAATTTAATTGAGTCTTCTCCAGAAGGTGTTAATTATAAATAATGGTAAACCAAATATATTAATTAATGAGTGGCATGCAAATTGTAAATAAATTCGACGGTTCAATATAAACAATATATATTCCATTATGGGTTGACATATAAAAATTACAGTTAGAAATAAGAATCATTAGTTAGTCTAATATCTTAAATTTAACATAAGAAACTTAGCCTAAACTTCTTACTACGAGGGCGATGCTATGTTGTGGAGGGAAGCGGCTACATGGCGAGAATCCTCAGGCTCACCGAAAGGCCAGGCACCAGACCAGGGGGAACCAAGACAGGACTACCAGACTCCAGACTCCCTCAATAGCTGATCTAAAATATTTTTCCGGCCTTTGTTAAAGTATAGACTCCGCCCCCTGTACTCGGACACGCCCACCGACTTTCCAGTTTTATGAATTTCAGAAAAACTCAAAATACAGAGTTTACCCCGAATATCACCTGGTAAGGGATAGGCAGGTAGAGAAATATGGCACACCAACAAAGGGTGTGAACTGCTGGACCACCCGCAAGAGGCTGTGAAGGGGCCAGCTACCCTATTACGCAACACGCGAATATTATGCTTGTTAAATTAAACCCTAAAGGTTTGATACATAGCAAAATATTTTAATAATTGTTTAATGTAATATAAAATTAATATTAAAAAGATAACCCATTTCGGTGCACTATCATTTCACATCTATGAGCTAGTCCGTTAATGCAATCCAGATACTCTTTTGGGTGACAATCGAAAAATTCCTTAACCATTATTTAGGCTTCTTGAAATCAATTTTTTTTTCCATTTCAGTAATTCAACTTTTTTTTTATAAATAAATATGAAGATCTGTTGGAGAAAGGTCTGGACTGTACAGTGGGTATAGGAAGAAGGTATATAACATCTGGATTTCTTTAACATTCCCTTGTTCTGATGGGATGGGGTTACACACATTTTTTAGACTCTCCTTACACTCATTGACGATTTCACCAGTAATCATGAATGAACTTTATCCAAGAACCTTATCAATATTTTATAACAGTGAGCCCCTGAGCCTGAGCCTTTCTCCTTATCAAAGGACAAATATGCCTTCAGTTTGATTTCCACTTAGGTGGCTGAACAAGATTTTTTTTCAAATATCTCTCGAAATAATTAAAATTTCCTAAGACACTATTAAGGTTATTCAATAATTCCTTTTAAAATAACGCTTTATTTAGGCAGTCTATTGTTTAAAAATAACTTAGATTAGTGTTGTAAAGGGAGTATAATTTGGATAAAGTCTTAAAATTTTGTATATATTTCTAAAACTGACGATGAATGTTTAGCATTCGAAACTAGTTTTCAAATAAAAAGAATCCCGATAGGAGTGGCAATAGTCCACACAATAAACATATTGTAGAGTCCATGAAATATGCGATTATTTTTTACCTCAGGGCTTCGTTAGGAATAGTTAGAAGGTAAACATACTAAAAGTCATCGCCTCTGGGGGGTGAGCTAGCGGTGGTGGGAGCGGAGATCCCATTTTTCGGTACTTCGATCATATCTCGCAAACGGTGGACGCTAGAAAATTATGTTTCAAATACAAATTGAAGCTAATTAAATTTCCTATAAAATTTATCATATACATATTTATCGATTTTCCAACTGTTATCGAGATGTACGTTATTGAAAATCGATAATTTTCGAGAAAAAAATATTTTGACTTTTTGTCAAGCATTTGCTTCTAGTGCCTTCCACGACTTTTTCTCAGAAAAAATGACATAATAAAAGTTGTAAAGCACTCAATTTACTTTAATTTCATATATACGTTTCTGGCACTTAAAGCAAATGTATCACAAAAAGTGAGGTCAAAATTCTTTCGAAAATTATCGATTTGCAATCTCGAAAGTTTGACAAATATGTATAATCAATTTTATAGAAAACTTAATTAGCTTCAATTTTGATTTAAAACATATTTGCCTAGAGTCTGCGGTTATAGAGATATAATTGGAAAACCCAAAAATGGGACCTTTTCCCCTCCCCCAACATAAGCTCACTCCCGAGAGGCGGAGTCTTTTAGAATGTTCACCTTCTAACCACTCCTAAGAAGGCTATGAGGTAAAAAATAATCTCATATTTCATGGACTCTACGTCCCTCATTTCAGCACTCATACTATCAGCGTACCTCAAGTGACAAATATAAAGAACTCAAATGATATAATTCACTGAAAATACTTTGAGTGTATAAATACTCTAAACAGTTTGTAAACAAACTGATATATTTCCTTTAAGCCATAGGTAAAGGCGCTTTTAAACGTGTATATATATATATATATATATATATATATATATATATGATCCGCCCCGTCCTATTATATACTATATAGAAGAATATTTTTTTTTTTTAAATTCTTAAGGATTTTTTTTTTTTTTTTTTTTTGAAAAGGATATTGTTCTGACGATGAAAAAAAGTGGACTTCATAGGTTTTGATACTTAAAGACTCGATTAACACATTAAGTGAAGAACGATATAAAGTTTTAATTTATAATATATAAAACTTTTAATTTTTTTTTTGTGTGTGAGGTTAGCCCCGCGGTGATATGCAAACAGCCCACAGAGCCGCTAATGGTCCAGGCCAAAGCAGCACTGCCCGCAGAGATAACGAACGCTCATAGAAAGGACGCAGGACTCGGGGGAAATAAATTGCTTAACAAAAGGGAACCCATCCTTTACTAATTCATCCGAGTCTCTACTTTTAATTGCTCTCTATTTTATCTTCTGCCTCCTCTCGAATTAATTTCAACCCCTTCTTCTCTAAAAACTGCCTAAATCCTTCAGGGCTGGATATTGTATTTCAAGATCGATAGTGGCTCTTAAATTTTAATCTAATGTTTGATTAATGTTTATTGAAGAAACGAAGAATCCTTTGTTGTAAGGAGAAAATATTGAAAATTTTCAACCGTGAAATAAGTTAGCATTGATGAATTAATTGCCACTCCTATTGGAATTAATTTATTAAAAAACTAGTTTCGAATGCTAAACATTCATCTTCAGTTCTAAAACATTAGTATGTTACATGGATTATGTATTCTAAAGTTTTCAAAAAAGTTAGACAAGAAATCAAACATTGGTACTCACCTGAGGAGATCAAACAGATATCTAAAATATATTCATCATGGAAGGGGAAAAGCAAACAAAAATGTGGATTGTTTTTTTGTGTGTGAATGACCAGATAAACATTTTCAATAGCCCATTTTAAATTTGTCTCCGATAGGAATGGAAAAATCCAATGAGTACAGTGAGATATCTATTAGATCTCCTCAGGTGAGTACCAATATTTGATTCTTGTCTTACATTTTTGAAAACTTCAATTCATATAATCCATGTAAGACAGTACTGATGTGTTGCAAATTTTGTATGTTTTAGAACTGAAGATGAATGTTTAGCATTCGAAACTAGTTTTCTAATAAAATAATCTCAATAGAAGTGGCAATTAATTCATCAATCCTAATCGTATTGATCCTTCTATACCATCATGGTGTACCTCAAGTAAAATAACTTATTTGACAGACGTATGATGGTATAGAAGGATCAATACCATTAGGATTGATGAATTAATTGCTACTTCTGTTGGAAGAATATTTCCCGTTTACATTTTTTTTTTTTTTTTTTGGCATTTCCCCTTTATATCATATCAAATGTAATGATATAAACATCCAATAAAATCAGTAAAAATATAATTTAGAGTTGTATCAATATCTAAAATTGTACAAGTCCCAAAATCGATACCAAAAGTTTTTATTGATAATAACAAATGTGCAGGATTTGATCGAAATATCAAATACGAGTACATCTGAAGAAAAAAATATTAGTGCAAAGTAAAACAGTAATACGTTAAAAAAAGAAAAAAAAAATTTCATCATAATAATATGTATAAAAATTAGTACCTCCGCTCTATTTAAGAATTTTCCAATATTTATTAAATTGTATTTGTACTTATATGCTTATTTTGTCTTTGTAAGAGGATTATTTTCTTTTTTCTTTTTCGTCAAACAGAATTTTCTTTAAACAACTCTTTAAAAATATTTTGGTTTCAGACTAGTTCCAAATCAAAAAATAATTAAAGAACATTTTTTTTTTTAAAGTTTTTACCATTACGAATACTTCAGAATGTAGCAGAATATCTTCACGCACGCGGATTTAATGTATCCGTCTTTTTTTTTTTATTTATTCTTTTTATGTGAGAAAATATGGCGGCACGAAGATGTAGCACCTAGTGCCCTAACATTCTGACACGAAAAAATCGAAAAAAAAAAAATCGAAAAAAATCCCTTTCTCCTCTGCTACCAAGATATTTTAGCAGTAAATCTTCACAACAAAGACGTATTTTTTTATGCTAGCTAAAACTTCACACTATCTTAAAATAATACATGGCGTATAATTCACAAAGATTAGCATACAATCGTATTATCTGGTTATCGGGTATCTGGTTTGAATTTGTTAATAATAATTTTGTTTTTTAAGCGATATGTTTAAATTGCGGTAAATCATGCTAATACAGGCTTATGGAGTTTATGGATTTCATATATTTAAATTTCCCATGTCTAGTAAGTACGATTTTAGTAATGAAGATATATGATGAAATGCTGCTACTACTTTTGTATTGTTATTACTGTTGTTGTAATTATTATAAACTATTATTTAATTGGAAAAATATTTGGTTGCCACACATCAAATGTCCGATTTTTCTTTATAGAGGATTAAACCATTGCCTGTTGATTGTTAGCAAAATATTTACTATCTATAATAATGTACTTGTTAATGTTATATTTGTAAACTGTCTTTGTTTTTTTTTGTCAAGTAGGCATACAGATTTTAGTATAATTTTAACCGTGGCCATGGAAACGCCTAATTTCCGAACGATTATTTTTTTTATACGTAACAACTCGTTCATTCCGCTTCCCAGGCAGCAAGAGATATTAATCATGCGTTTGGCGAAGGAAGTGCTAATTTTCCGTAAACGTGGACGGGAAAAAAAAAACAATTGATTCAACATCATACTGCCAAGAAATTGACCTAATGCATCAAAATTTGATCAAGCAACAGCAGGTACTGGTAAACAGGAAAGGACCTATCCTTTTTCATGATAACGCCCGACCTCATGTTTCAATACAGGCAGTGAATAAATTAAAGGGGTTGGGCTATGAAGTCTTACCACACCCCCATATTCCCCTGATCTATCCCCTACAGTCTACCACTTTTTTTGGAGTTTGGACAACGTTTTGCGAGGAAAATTGCTTACCAATGATTTAGACATTAAAAATGCATTTTCTGAATTCCATTCATTACATGAATCAACGCTTATAAAATCTGGGATAGAAAACTTGGTAAGCCGTTGGCAGAAGTGTTTCGAAAATGATGTTAATACTTTGAAAAAAAATATGTTATATTTGATCTCAAATTTTTATTTGCTTCCTGGTTCTAAAAACGGCCATTTCATGTGTGACAACCAAATATGTTGTTGTTTTTTTGTCAGTTTTATTATTATTATTTTTTTAATCGGATTTGACGACCTTAGACCTATATACCTATAGCCAATACATTGGACCGCCAGTATTCGCGGTGTTCCCAATCTCCTTCCCGTAATCCTCTCTCCGCCATTAGCTCCTCAACTCCTTGAAGCCAGGTTTTCCTTGGACGGCCTCTTTTTCGTATTTCTTACGGGGCATAGTTGAACATTATCTTTGGGCATCTCTCTGATCCCATTCTTCTTAGATGGCCTGTTCAACAATTTTTCAATTGTGTGAACTATAGTTTTTTCGGCCTTAAGGTTTTATTATTTTTTTTAATGTACTATAATATATACGGTAACTTTTATACAAAGTAATTCAAGCGCTATAAGTTGTGAGTTTTAAAGTCATTACATACATACATCGGTGGCTCTACATCCCGTCACCGAGACTGGGCCTCCTCGGCCCTCGGTTCATTTAAAGTCATTAATGAACAAAAAAAAAACCTTACTTTTGTACATTTGATGTATATAATTTTAGAGTTTTTTTTTTCTCTTTCAAATTTTGATTCACACCTGTTATTAGGGTAACAATTAGTGAATGTGATAAAATTGTAATACAACGGGCCTTGTATGGTGTGTGGGAGACTAGTACTCAATAGTACCTCCTCCTGGCATGGGTTAAAGAGATTTATTTGAGCAAATCTCTCATCCAGCTTCTTTTAAGCCTTTTGAGAGTATTTTGAGGTATGTCAGTTGTGGCCATGCCATCAATAGAGTTTGTCGTTATGTCCATGAAGTCTGTCATGAAATCGTCTATAAATGTCACGTATATGTTACTTTACTGTGGGGACTTCTAAATCTGTGTGGAGTGTGTGGTTTGAAATGTACCAAGGTGATTTCGTGATTAGTCTGAGTAATTTTAATTGGAATATTTGTATTTTTTTAAGGTATGTATTTTTTGCGGTCCCGTATATTTGTGTGGCGTATGTCCATATGGGTTTAAGTTAGTAAGTGTATGTATTCAGTCGTTGTCGGAGTTTTAATGTCGACCGTTTATGAAGCATTGGATACAGGAGTTTTAATCTTTTGGTTAGACTGAGACGTTTTTGTTTTACGTCGTTTTCCCCAATGTAAGTCCTAAGTAATGAATTTCGTTTGTTTGTGGTATGGATTGATTGTCGATGAAGGCAGGTGGATAAGAGTCTTGTCTGAGTGTAAAGGTTATGTGCTGTGATTTGGTGTAGTTTAGTTTTATTTTCCATTGTTTGAACCAGTCTTGTAGTATTGTTAAGTGGTGTTAAAGAGTTAGTGATGCAATTGTGGGGTCTTTATGTCTAGTTAATATTGCTGTCATCAGCGTATGTTGCTGTCAATGTTTGAGGGCTAAGTGGCATATCGTGAGTGTAAAGAATATATAACAGTGGAGCTAGTATTGATCCCTGTGGTACTCCGGCTTTTACTGGATAAATAGAGGAGACATCTGAACCTTGTCGGATAGAGAAAAATCTATCAGAGAGGATTAAACTGAAAAAAAAAAATAAAAAAAAAAATGGTATTTAAAGATTTATTAGCTACAATAAATACTCCATTATTTATGCATTCATACGGCTCATATTTATGCAAGCGTTGTATATTACAGAAATGAAAATGGCCTCCTAAAGAAAGAAAGTAAAAAAGAATTTCAACAAATGAAGGCCCTAAAGAGGCGAATTAGCCCCGACCGTAGGAGACAAGGAGTTATGGAGGGAAGGGATTTAGACCTCTGGAACCTGGAGCTAATATGGAACATGTAACAGGGAAGTCAAGGGATTACAATTATACGAGAGCAAAAAAGGGAGCAGGGAATGTCCACTCAAAGAATTAACTTGATTAAAATGTATGAGAAATATTTGAGAGTGGGCCGCCACGAGATTATGGCGGATCTACAGAATAAACTCATCATTTTTTTTTATTGAGAGTACTGACAAAGGCTGACGTCCATTTGACAGCGGCTCTGGGTGTGGAGCTAATCACCATTCCCCTACATCACTACATCGCTACACAGGTTCGGTCGCTCATCCATATGGAAATCGTTCATCTGGTCCATCAATCAGGGCAAACCGATCATTTCTGTTTAGGGGTTCTCTTTTATTGAATTATCTTTTAGCAGGGCGAGTCATAGATCAACGGGACTTTTATTGGGTTAATTATATATGAGCTGTGTAGATCTTAACTTCCAACGCTTTTAGAATAACTATGTTCACTCTACGTTACATTAATATTTGTTTTTATTATTTTCAAATTAAAATGTTTCATTTTGACAAATATTACACCGATCAAAACTAAAAAAAAAAGGTGTGTTTAAATACATTTTTATTTATTTATTTATATTAATATTTTTTTTTTTTACGAAACGGCCTTTTAAAACATCGCGAATATGATTACTTTTCCCTTCAAATTTTTGCATTTATTTTCTCCCATTATTTTCTCATCATTTCTTCTTCCTTTGCTTTTTATCATTCGACCACGTAGTACCCTTCCATTTTTCTTTATTTTCCACAATTGTGGGCGAGTGTACGGCGTACACAGGCCATATACCATTAGGGGGCCACAATTTTGTATCAAGAATTTTTTTTTACTTTTTTGTACCACCGATTTCGGGCCAGTGAACTATTTTTAAATACTTTCTCGTATTACGGAACATGAACTTCCTTTGAAATAATTGTATGACGTACTTTTGATCGTGACGTAATTAAACCGTTAAAGTCCACCTAGACGGACGTCTCGAACCTTGATGAACTATAAAAACGTAACATCATAACCCGATGTTACGTTCGATTCGGACTCCTATGGAAAAAAAAAATTATGGAAAAGAGAAAAACACATAAATAAAGAAGACACTAACCTTTGTTATCGATATTTCGATCAGTTAATTTTTTTCAAGGGAAGGTTGTGAAGTGTTACAATAAAACTTCATAGTCTTTTCTTTTTGAAAAATATCAACATTTTATAAGTGACCGGTAGAATTCTTCTGTAATTGTTTACTTCTGTTTTGGCACCCTTTTATGTAGAAGGTTTATTAGGGCGGTGTGTCTGTATTCTCAGCAATAAAAATTTACCGTAAATCACAAAAATACATTCAAGTAAATATGCGGTAACCACAATGCACAGTGATGGCATGTCGAAAACTTGTAATAGAACCACAAGTTGCTAGTACTCTAATGAAAGTTCCACAATATAAGATCCCGAGAGCATCTGATTTTAGGAAGAAAAAAATAATTTCACGAATATAAGAATGATTTATTTTTCCTGTATTGGGGTCAGTACAAAACTGTCCTTTATAATGACAAAGATAAAGATATATTTGTATGAGAATTACAAGGGTTACATTTTTCTTTTTTTAAACGGTTCAGCAAAATAAGCTAGTAGCCAATTAACTGGAGAGAGAAGAGGCAGTAGGTTTAAAAATATGGGGAGGGACCTCGACCACAATAAAGATGTCTCTTCATGAATAAATTGGCTGTTTAGCCTTCGTACAGAGACCCGTACACCTTAAAGTACAATAAATTGTACCTGTTGATTATTTTTTTAATATGGTTTCTATATAAAACAAAAGAATAACACGATTATTTTAGAATAAAAAACAATGCCTGTTTGATCAAAGATCGTAAATTTTCCTGATGCAATTTAAAAGGAAGGGTAACTTCCTTACAAATCGAACCAGCCTCGGGAGAGTGGACTGTATATTATTTTATTAAAATAAAATAGCATCCCCGTCGCGGCTTCGCCCGCCCTCATAAGTAAAGATAATTTCAACTAAAAATTAATGTTTTATTTGTTTATCGATCAGATTCTTGTATTTTAGCATGTGGTTCAGCATTATTTCTTCAATGATTTTTTCACGCATAGCAGTAATTATTAATCTAGTTATAATTGCACTGATCTGGTGGTTGAAGATTACGTAAAAGCACCATTAGACATATTATTTTTAATTTTAATGTATGAATTGGTAATCAATATGGATAAAGACTATTAAGAAACTCTTGCGGAAAATAAACTGCATTATCTATGCTTAACAGGCCCGTGGATAATATTTTCACACACGATATAAAAAAGGAAAGGATCGACATATTTATTTAGTAATAATTTGTATTCGGCAGAAATAACTTTATTGATTTCATCTGGTTGGATGTTGTTTTCGAACTGTAAAAGTATATGGCAGTGAGGCAAACCTCGGTCCTGCCTCTCAACATTGTACATTTAAATTTTAGTTATTGTAAATTTTACCATTGCAAAACCTTCCTAGAATTATAAAAGTTATTTATTTAGATGTCGGTACAGATAGGTTCAGTTTACCATTGTAAACTCTATTGTGGAATGGCGCTATACACAATCGGTCGATTTTCAAGCTTCACTGGGATCCACATATCGCACACCATATTTAAATTTTTTAAAATAATTTTCTTGATAGTTTAATAAGTAAATTTATCATCGATTTCAAGCTCTTTTGTAACCTTGTAGAATGGCATTCGCCACCTATCGGTCAATTTTCAAACTTCACTGTTGTCCACATATTATCTTTTTTTTATAAAAAAATAAATTAAAAATTAGTAGATTTTAATATTGCTAAACCTTCTTGGAACTATGAAGACGATGTAGTTAATATTTAGTACAGATTGGTTCAGTAGTATTCGCGATTAGTGATCACAAAAGAAAAATGGCTTGTCCTTTTATATAATAGTATAACCTTATACCGCCATATGTTAGAATCGTATAGAGCTAACAGATAATTGTGACTTGCAGATAATATACAAATAATATTGTGACTATATGAGTCTCTTGAGGCCCTAAGAGACTCACCGGTGGCTGACTTGTTTCTGGATGACGAGATAATCGGTTAAGAAATCCTCCAATTAGATCACCACTCATTTGCAAGTAAAAAAAAAAGGGAAAATATAATGTCTTTGGAATATAACATAAAGAGAACACAGTTAATAAACTTTGGAAGGCAATTTTAACCTTGGTCATAAAACAGAATGAGGAAGACCAAAGGTTATGGGCATCAATGGAAGGCAAAGGGCCTTGGGCAGAGAGAAGTAAGTCCAGCTCGCTTGGCTCCTGGCGACAGAGTGAGGTCTGGTCCAGCAAGGATTAGCGCGGGAGAAGAAGGTGTTAGGAACATTGCGAGAGTTGGAAAGTTAGTTATCAGCTGCCCTCTGGGTAGCCATTGTAACACTAAAGGGCCAGTTGACTTGAGAAATTCGATAGACGGCGTAACTGTGTACATATTTTTTTCCTCTTTTTCTTTTTTCACAAAAGGACGCCTGTTGCCCTGAATGGAGTTAATACATCTCTACAAGAGTGCCGATTGGCGCGAACAATGCCTTTTGGTTGTAGGATAGTATGTAATTAATGTTTGTATGCAGACCTCATATAATTTCTCAGTGATTTCTTTTAATTTTTTTTTAGTCTTTTCTCAAAGTAATTGTTTTTAGAGTACAACTCCAATTTTAATTTCAATTCTGAATCGAATAAGATTAACTGTAAGCCGATTGGATTATTAGTTTCAAAGATTTTATGACTTTTTACCACTTTTTGGCCATTTTACCATTTGGACTCTACTAGTATGTACTAGGCTGTACTAAAGTACGGAACCCAAAGACTCTTAATTTATCCATTTGAATAAATTTATTAAATATACTAGTAGTAGTATTAAAAATACTACTTGTATTTTTAAATAAGTTAAAAATAATAATGTAATTATGCAATAAATTCTTACTTCCTTTAGTCAATAACTTAATTACAATGAAGGTATATAATCTTTTAAAATCATAATAATATTTAAAGATGTTTGAATTCTCCAATTCAATTATTGAAGGACTTTAAGTTAGAAGCTATTAAAGAGCATTACTCTAATCGCCATTAAAATTTTAATCCTCGTTCCGTTTCAATCTCAAATCTTTCTCAATAATACCCTAAAGAGTTAAAACCGAGCGATCATCTTGGCTTTCATCTCCCTGATTACTTCTAAATCCTAATGAAACATCCTTTTGAAGTTTTTCTTCTTCATTTTCATAATACCTTCCTTTAAGATGTTTTATTTATTATATAATATATTCAACCAAAGGAGAGTTTAGTATATAAGGTGTATTACAAAGCAGTATAATCTCCTTATCATTATTTATTTAAAAAACATATAAGGCTAACATGATTTTTTATCTGGGCGACGTTTCATGGCTATTGCCACATTTTCAAGCCCTAAAACATGCAAAAACATATATGGTCGATAAATGCGAATAAAGTATTGACAATGTTCATCTAAGTGCATATTATATTTAATTAATGAATTACCCTTCTGTGTCCATTTATATTTGGATCCGTCTGATGAACAAAATCATATAAATAATGATCATAAATAAATAATGATAAGGAGATTATATTGTTTTGTAATACACCTTTTATGTTTTATTTATTTGTTAGAAACCACACAAAAAAAAAGAAGAACCATTATTATTATTTATTAGGACATGCTATTGGCTCCATTAATATTAATTAAGCAGATCAAATTAATAATAGAAATAGCTACAACTAGAAATATAATATAATCTTTTTTTTCTATTCTAAGCAACGTCACATAAATACCGCGGTTTAAAAATTAAACAAACAGAAAAAATCAATACAAAACCAAAAATAAATAAATAATCGTAGATGATGATGGTTCGGATCCCAAATGGCCAGGTTTTTTTTTTTTTTTATTATTATTTTTTTTTTTTTTTTTTTTTTTTTTTTTTTTTTGGTCCCGCGAAATGGTCCCAACAAAAAAAAAAGAATTAATAATTTTTTTTATTTAATTTAAAAATTTTTTCAGTAAAATAAAATAATAACATTAATAATTGCTAGTAAAGCAACTACCAACTGGTTTTTCTTCAATCACTTCAATAAAAGTTATATTTAAACAGTCTCGAGGTCATCTTCTTTTCAGAAACCTCGGAAGGTTGTCAGGAATATAATGGGAAGCAAGTTGAGAGGCCAATGGATTACGATTCACTATTTAGATATGTTCGAAGCTCCCAATTAATTACAAAAGACTCATTTACATGACAGTGATTAGACAAATATCGACTTACAGAGTTGAGCTCCACTAAACCATCCAATTCATCCCTTATCCAATCCTTACAATCCACAAATCCTTCGAAAAATTCTCAATGCTCCTAACTTTGTCTCCAATAAACTTATCCATAAAGATCTTAATGTTCCATTTGTTGCTGATTTAGCCCAATCCAGATACCAATCCTTTCATAGTAAGCTCCATAACCACTCAAATCCACTAGTTTCTCAACTTTCTTCCCTCTCAATTCCCGATAATTCTCTGAGGCGTCTGAAAAGAAGATGGCCAAGAGATCTTGTGTAGATTTTTATTGAAGTGCTACTGATGAGTAGTTCTTTTCAAGTTTTACCATGTTATTGTAAGCGTTTTTAACACATTTACTTAATGTATATTTGTACAGTTGTAAATTTCAATAAATTGTAAAAAAAAAATATTTGGATATAATTCAGTACCTAATAAATTATCTTATTAAAAATGACTTATTTATAATTAATTTTTTAAGGAATTATTTAAATTATTAGTAAATCATTTAGGAATTATTTCTGGAATAGAGCCTATACGTAAGTATCAATTTAAATACTGCCAGCATTTTCCGTTTGATTAATTTTGCAGTTCGGTCTTAGTAAAGTACTTTATAATAACAGTTGTGTTCAGTTGTAAATGCAGATCCTATATTGCATTATTGCTTCATTTTTATTTATTTTTTTTATGATCTTCCACAACGCAGTGGCTTTCCTTAACCTAAGATGGCCTCTTCATATCCCTCTGCACAAGGTCCATTCCTCTCTTAACCCTTATTCTCTCAACTCTAGAATTATAGTCAAAAACATTCTTCGTGTCTATGTCATGTCAACAACTTTATCATAAAGTTGATGATATGACATAGAATAAAGTTTTTTTTTTATTATTATCTTTATTTTCATCTTTTTGCAAAATTGTGCCTATTTTATCCTGCAGCATAAATGCTATGCTTAGATATCAAATATGATACTTTGCGAAGATAGGGTGTCATTTGGTGTTTTAGAACAGTATAATATGCGACACCTTGCAATGATAAGGTAAATACAAAAAAAGATATAAATACTATAGTAAACAATATGAAAATACTGAAAGACAAAACTAAATGTGAAGATAGAATTAAAAAATAAACATCATGTTTGTATAATTATGTACCAAAAATTTAAGCCACGCCCCATCATGCACTCTTTTGTTTGTTTATTTTATGTTTTCCTTGGACTACTTCGTTTCCGTGTTACTTATATTCTCCACTCATATACTTCCCTTGGTAGCCTTACATCAGACATTCTTTATAAATTTTCCAACCAGCTTAAGGATTTTTCACAATTTCTTCCCGAGTATTTCTCTGCTCCTCCATTTTTTCTCTAATTGTTTTCAAGTTTCACCTTTTCCCTCCTCGGTGTTCTCTGGTCTCGTTGCTCAGGGCCAATGGTCTTCAGTGGCAAGAAGCTTTTTTCCGGAGATTGACCTTCATTGACCACGTTTCTGCTCCATATGGTTTTTAGCTTCCATTACTTTATAAAACAATTACTTAAAAAATATATAAAATTATCATATAATACTGTATCGTAATTATTATTTTGATATTATGCTAACCCATTTCACAATGAAAAAATAAATAACTGAAGGAGAACACTGCTAAGCGACACCCCCCCCTCCATCCTTAAATTAAAAAGAATGTTGTCACTGCCTTATCGATCTTCGCAGCCTCCTCCGAGCCGTCCCAAAATTCTCCTCTTCCTAATGTCTCAGAATCACAAATATGCTAGTGATAAATCAAAAAGATCACGAACACTTAAATTAAAATTGGATATAAACATATAGAATATGAAAACTCAATATTTTAGGTATTAAATGTATATTAAATTCGATAAAGGGATTAAATCAAAAGAATATTGGAATGTGAAACAAGTTGAGGGACTAGCCTAACCCTGGATGTAGTCATCTGAGAAACTTATAATACAAATTTAGAACTTAGATTCCCATTTATAAATGATACGTAACATATATCAACGTTATTAGGAATTGATCAATCATTTGCCATTTATAATGATATTTGAAAACGAGGAAACCAAAAAACTAGACGCTACTACACTCATGAAAACCGGTAACGAAATTGGTTTAATAATTAATACCGATAAAACGAAACATATGGTTAGTAGTAGAAACAGTGAACATTTTAGTAATGTAGATATTTCCGGGATAGAATTTGAACACGTTAAGCAATTCAAATATCTAGGGTCTATTATATCGAGGAAAAATTAAATTCAAGAAGAAATAAAGGCAAGGTTAAAAGCCGGTAATGCTTGTTATTTCTCGGTCGCAAAATTACTCAGTTCGCGCTTACTCTCCAAAAATTTAAAAATTAGGATATACAAAACTATTATACTACCAACAGTTCTCTACGGATACGAAACATGGCCGCTGACGTTAAGGGAGGAACAACGCCTTAAAGTTTTCGAAAATAAAGTACTGCGTAGGATATTTGGCCCAAAAAAGGATGAAGAAATAGTAGAATTTAGAAGGCTTCAGAATGCGGAATTGCGCGAATTATATCCGGTAAATATAGTTCAAGTGATAGCAGCGTTAAAATGGGCATGTAAAGTCCTTGGGTTTAATAATGATCGAATTCCGAAAAAGGTTGTGAGCCGTCAGATAAACGACAGAAGGGTAGACCGAGACGAAGATGGGAGGCTTGCGTCAGGGCCGACCTGGGAGATTTTGGTTTTTGAGGATTGGGTTGGAGGGAAGTGTGTGGTCGACGGTTGGTGGTGTCGGCATCGAACCTTCGGGTTCGCTAAGCCTTTATTTATTATTATTATTATTATTATTATTATTATTATATCTGATGGTATTTTGTTTATTTACAACACAATATTATTGAGGTTAACCATTCATCATCAGTTCTGTAACCAGATCTTCTTCCTCTTTGAAACTGAGTTCCCTTTCGTTGGGTTTCCGTTATGTCAAACTATTCTTCCACAGTTCCCTGTCCCACCAATCACCGTCCCTCAGACTCTGCCATTTCCTCCGCTATCTCATCCTCCCATCTCCTTGCTGGTCGTCCTCTCCTTTTATTTCTCGGAGGGTTCCATTTTAGGTAAACTTCCAGGAGGCATCCACGTACATGTCCATGCCATATTAACTTCTTTTTCATAACATGTTCCGTCAGGCTCTCCGTAATTTCCATTTTCTTCCTTGTAGGGGCTTTTCTGAAAATTTAACTAAAATAAAAAAAAAATGATAATAGACAAATGTGAACTGTGAAAAAAAAACTTTCTGCTGGTTTGCGGAACAAATAAGAACAGGAATTAAAAATCCACTAACCAAATTTCTTGTCGTCCCTCGGAGAATTTTGGCCACTTCCCTATTTACAAAATGCCACCACCAGAGCACTGACGCAGCCAAATCTCGACCAAGGAAACGGGATTTTCTCTTCTTTGTTACTTGGAAATCTGGAAATTTTGTACTTTCTTGAACCCCCTTTCTGAATATTTATTGTGGTTAAATTCTAGACGGCTTTCATCGGACCAATTTCGAACGCTGAAAACCACAAGATAAAACAGAAAAAAAAGAAGCAAAAAAATAAAGGAAACTGTGCACATGTGCTTTGGAGACAATAGCGGTGGTGTACTCAACAAGGAAGCCGGAGCAGAACAGGATTATTAAGATGGACATCGGACGTCGGAAGATATATTAAACTTCATTTGTAAAGCTACGTAATATAATAGTAAAGTGCATTGGACTGCGATCTAGCGGTAACACTAATAAAATAAAGATTAACGCTGATAATGATAGAGGGTACCAAGAGGTCTAAATTATTAAGTTTAAAATAATAACAGGAGACGGATTAACGAAACTAAACAGAGCAGCAAATCTTTGCATTTTAATAGAAAATAATCAATACCGAGAAAATAAAAGGAAAGCACTTATAATCGCCTTAACATCCTTATATCTTCATTTCTTACGCGATCTGCTCTGGTCTTCTGGATACACCTCAGTGTATTCAGTAGTCCATCTCAACTACATTTAATTTGCTTCTGATCCTCTTGGTGGGGCACAAGGTTTTTGGGCAATATGTAAGGATACCTTCAATCAGTGATTGAAAAATCCGTTTCTTATTCTTTTTGGATAAGGTCCTGCTCCACAAAACCGGATGCAAGATGCGAATTGCCTTCCTAGCCATTCCACATCTGCTCTGTATTTCCCTTTTACATCCTCCTACCATATCCAAAATGGAGCCTAAATATTTAAATTCTCTTACTTGTTTACGTTTTTCTCCATCTATCCAGAGATCCTCCTCATCCCCTCTGTACATATGTATTCGGTTTTATCAAAATTTATATCCATTTCCCAGGATTTGTAACATCCTCTTCAGCTTCCACATCATCATAAGGTCAACTTTATCATGGGCTATAACTACCTGATCATCCCTGAAGAAGACTGTACACACACACACACACACACACAAAAAAAATTTTTTTTTTTTTCAAATTTAACCAGATAAAAATTGAAAACAATCACTTTTATACACAGGTTAGATATTGTGCGGTTACAAGTGAATTACGCTTTGTCTACTTTGGCATTGACATTATTTGACCAAATAAGGAAAACACTCACAACTTCAGGTCTTTACCGTATTTGATAAAATAATATCAGTACCAAAGTTGACTAAATAAATCTTTTATCGGTGCTTACTCAGTACCAAGTTTTTTACTTCGTGTGTTTTACTTGTAGCCACACGATCTACTCCCAAACCTCGGTATATCAAACCACGAGGGGAACGAGAAAACATCGAACTATCGTGGATCCCAATAAAGAGAGGTTAGATTGAGATGACTACTGACTGACTTCGATATCTAGGGATCAGAGGTTTATAATAAAATATATACTTAATGTAACTATAGAACATATGTACATTAAAATGTAGAGTTGTACAAGAATAATTTACGTAAATTATTAAATTTGTCAAAAAGTATTTTGTTTAACTGAGAAGGACAATTTGTCTAATGCATCATCCAAAACAACAATAGATTTCCCAATCACCGAGGTTTGAATATATTAATTTTAAAGATGTGTGACAAGAAATCAAACTTTCTTTATATTTACCTAAAATAAAAAATAGCAATAGAAGTCGAAAATATTTTATGTATTCCTAATAATTCTGATAAATGTTTCGTAACGTTCCTAATTAGGAACAAAGTTCTAAATTTTTGTTATTTGTTTTCTAGATGAGCACAGCCAGGCTTACACTAGCCTCTCAGCTTTCGTTTCGATGGTAGACGAAGGTATTCTTTTGATCTTTCTTTACCATCATGTACAGCTGATTTCTGATTTCTTACCACCTTTAAAGCCTTAAGTCAAAATGTATAAACGCAGCAAACCTTGCTTTTATTTAAGGTAATTCACTAAAATAACATCAATTTTCGTTAATAAAAAAAAGCTTCAAACACCCAAAGAATAATATAAATGAAAAAAAAATCTTGAAATCCTTGAAATGAGAATCGTTTCGTGTTTGTTTTATTATTTATTTTCTATTTATTTATTCCTTCTTTTATTTTTTTCTTTATATTTATTTTTTTCGTGTTTTATTTTTGCCCAGTGGGTAAGTGGAGTAGCATTGAAATATAAATATTTCACTAACAATAGGTGGTGATTTAAACACCGATCCGTGTGCCCTGGGGATGAATACAAGACTTGGGATCTCTTTTTGACCTCGGCAATGATAGCCTTCATGCATTATCTGAATTTATTAGAGCCGAGTTTAAATAACGGGCTGCGGTGGCTAGATGCAGCCGGGAGCTGAGCCCTCATTTCCCGGCTAATGATCTAATTTCTCGCCCCATTCCGAACGGTAATAAAGGAAGACCTCCGTAATTGTTTTCAGCTCGTTATATAGATGGCCCTCTCGTTGGGAATAATATTGCGATCTGATTGGTTATAATAGAATAATTCCCTTCGCAATTTGACAAATCCTAGGATTATTGTAACTTGATTGAAATGTATTGTTACATCTTGTAGATAGATATATTACTCATAATGTCTTTGAAACATTAAAAAAAAGTCTTACTTCAACAAAACATACTAGCGTTCACGTAAAAGTTTTATTCTTGGAAAACTATATCCACCCAATCCGTGGCTAACTCTGAACCCCTTCCCTTAATTACATAACTTATTTACATGACTGTGATCAGACCTATTTGATAGTACGGCTTGAGCTTTGGAGCTCCACTAAACCATCCAATTCATTTCGTATACAATCCAAAATATTTCAGGAAAGATGCAAGTTTCATTCCTTGAGTCTGGTTCATCTTCTACTTTGACATCTAGCTTATTTTCATCTTCCATGTCCACAATCGTAAACCTATGACTTCCTGTTCTATAGTATCCTTTAATGATATTCCACTAATTCCTAACAGATCCGATACCTAGGACTCCACTTGGACAAGCATCTTACTTGAAATCCAACTACAAGACTAAGAAACTGCTCGTATACTACTTAAACATTTACTACGCAAACGTTCGAAGCTCCCAATTAATTACATAATACTTATTTACATGACTGTGGTTAGACCTATTTGGAAAATAGGGAAATGAGCTTTGGTGCTCCACTAAACTAATCCACTAACTCCACTCGTATCCAACCCTTACAATCTAAAATCCTTCGATAAATCCTCAATGCTCCATACTTTGTCACCAATAAACTTATTCATAAATATATTAATGTTCCATATGTTGCTGATTTAGCCCAAACCAGATACTACGAAAGGATAGAGTAAGCTCCATAACCACTCAAATCCACTAATTTCTCAACTTGCTTCCCACTCGATTCCTGATAATCCTCCGAGGTGTCTGAAAAGAAGATGGCCTAGAGACCTTTAGTGTAGAATTTTTATTGAAGTGTTACTAATGAGTAGTTCTTTTCAAGTTTTGACATGTTATTGTAATAATTATCAACACATTTTCTTGATGTATATATTTGTACAGTTGTAAATTTCATTAAATTTATATTAATTTATTGCAATTATTATTATTTATAATTTACATTAATTTTATATTAAATTAAACAACATGTGAAAAACACAAGCTCAGAAATCAAACATGTTTATACTCACCTAAGAGGGCAAAATGGAAGGCCTTTAAAAGGTATAGACTTACTGTAGACAAAGTGTAAACAGGCAAAAGCGGGAGTTCAGGTAAATGGTCAGGTAAACAGGCTAATGTATTCCTTAGGACAGGCAACCAATTTTATTTTATTTTATTTATTTATTTTTTTTGGCCCAAGACTTCCATTGAGGTTCTATAATGGCCAAGGTGGAAGGTCAAGATTCGAAATAAATTTTAACCCACCCAGGTGGGATTCGAACCCACGACCTTCTGATTACGAGCGCACTGGGTCTTTCACATTTATTTATACAAGAGCTTCTATTATCATATTATAATGACAGTTTTGCAATTCCCTAGCGCTAAATTGAATTAATCAAATTCAAAGATTTAGGCTTCAAATTTTAAAATTTAAACATTTATTTTCAATTTCGTTCATAAGATTTTATTTATTAGTGTTTTATAGTACATATCTGTTTAATTCTAGAAGTTTTTCTACTAATTTTTTTTCCTGTAAGCCTTAAAATCTTTGTTGTGGGCCTTTCATTAAATTCAAAAATTTCAATATTTTAATTTTGCGCAAGGGAATTGCACTTTTGCCTTCACATCTATATTTACAAGGCTTATATTATCATATCAAAATGACAGTTTTGCAATTCCCTTGCGCAAAATTGAATTAATAAAATTTAAGTTTTAAGAATTTAAATTTTGAATTTCATCCTTAATATTTTATTTATTAATATTTTATATTATATACCTTCACTTGAACACCAATATAGTATGACTTGAAATATAAAACTTTAAAAAAAAAAAAAAATTAGCGTATTGAAATGGTTTGCACTTTACAATCGACTGAATTATGCTCTCTAATAATCCGCGACATAAAACGGATTAAAACATAGAAAGGAAACAAACAGAAGTGAGTGTTGTTTACTAATTGATTTGCCATATTATGTAGATTATTTTAGCCACAAAAAAAAGTAGAAATACCCAAAAATAAAAAATCGAGTTTTGAGCGGTGTTAGTGAGGAGATGGCCCCAGTGTGCCTCGCCCCAAACGCACTCGCCCATTCAGTTCCCCCAGGCAACGAATTGTTGTGTAAATTAAACGTTGGAGGATATTAAACGTATCAAGGAAATGAAATACGAAATTTAACTGCTTAGGGATTAAGATGGATTTTATGGTTGTTCCAGAATAGGAATTTGAATTTGGTAACTTTGATACCCTTTAAAAATAAAAACTCGTGTCTGAAAAGAAATCATTAACTAAGGGGATCGAGGGATAAAAGTAAAAAAAAAAGAAAAAAAAAGTGTAATTTTTATATCTATTGTACAAAAAGCCAGTTTTTGAAATAAATTAAGATTCAGAATTCATTAACAATTTCTTATAGCAGCCACACGCTATAAGTCACTTTCTGGCCAAACTAAGTTAGGTGTCATCTTAAACGTAAAACTTCGCGATGAATCCATTCACAGATTTTGAAAAAAACCAAAGTCAACTCTGATGCAGTTAGTTTGTTCCCACAGAATACATAAAGGAGTAGAAGCGGCATCCAAGGCTAATAGGCGAGGGAAATGTGTCACCCTAGCGCTCGGGTCATCCCCACCACACCCACCCCCTCGCACAGTGGGGCAAAACGGCCCAAAATGGGTAAAAAAAAACCTCATATTTTCTAAACGGTTCGTGCTATAAGCATGAAATTTTGAAATTATATATTTCATGAGGTGCTGAATTGAATGAATCCATAATCAGCTTCATCAGATGATTAGAAAGGGTCAAAATTTAAGAACAAAAAGTAAGAAAAAAATTAATAAAGTAAATTTGGGGTATATTTATATGCTATCTAAGCTGCTGAATAAAATAAAACTATAACCAGAGCAATCTGATCATCAGCATTGAGCCATGTTTTCAGTTTAAAAATTTAAAAAATAAAATCAATTTAAAAAAAAATCAAGTTTGTTATTATAATCTATGTTTTTTAGGTGCTAAATTGAATGAAATTTACTATATAGCTCTATTACAGACCCAAGATTCCTTGAATTAGGTTAAAATTCATTATTAGGTTATATATGGAAATAAATTAAAATGTTTAATATAATTTGAAAAATGTAATAAGTTTTACAAAGTAATTTCAGTTGAATTCTATTGAATAGACTGGACAGTTATTTACAATTATCAATCTTATATTGACAAAGATTACATTCAATTGTTATATTACGTACAAAAATAAAAGCTATTAACTATAAAAGTAAAGAAAAAAAATATTTCTAATAGTTCCTTTTTTTTAAAAAATTAAATAAAAAGCTTCATCATTTAATGGGAACTTTTTTTTTTTTTTTTTTAAATGCGGACTTAAATTACTTAGCACTGGATCAGAAGTCACCATGATAAGATGAAAAACATCTTCATTTGTTGCTGTTCGAGAGCACTTTCTTGAATGATGATCTCTGTGATATTTATTATAGCTCACCTTCAGTTTTTAAAGCCAAGTGTGTTTTATATATTAATAAAACACATTTTTAAAAATATTTTACTAAAATGTAAAATTCTTAGAATTTAGTAAGACATTTAGATCCAAAATGATTGGAGTGGTAGAATATCCTAGCCATTGATATAAAAGAATAAAATAAATAAATGTGATAATCTTCATGAGAGAACTAAGGTATACAATAATTAGAACTCAGTGATACAAATAATAACCCCATAAATTAGTCATCCAAATTCCAAAACTTTTATTTTCAATTGATTTTGATTTTTTATTTGAAGAGCTATTTTTAAAAATTATTCTTTCTGCTATATTCTGGTACTAAGTCTCTCAAGAAGAGTTATGTGTTTTTGTATAGAAACCAAAGAAATTATTTTACAATGAATAAAGAAAAGAAAAAGAATATATCGATATATATATATATATATATATATATATATATATATATATATATATATATATATATTAAATAAGACAAACTAATAAAAACAAATATACATATATAGTAAGCCAATTTTCACATCTTAGTTATAAAAAAAAAAATAAAAAAAAAAAAATGCAAAAAAATTAGTTTCTGTATAGTGAAAAATAACACATAAATTCATCCCCTGAACAAATATCGCCGAAGGCGGGATTTATATTTATAACACGGTTCCTCAGATACCTGTACTTCAATTTGAATCCCTAAAGAGAGCCTAGTTGGGTGTAGCTTTTTTTGAAAGACCAAGTGAAATGAAGATAAGTTAGATTTACGAGAACGCATGTTGCGGGAATTAAGGACATCGAATAATTTGTTAAAAAGTTTAACAAAGCGAATAGTTCCCTCACAATTTTCAAACCCGTGAAATTTTCTCAACAAGCAATACTCTAAAGCGTCTCCAACGGAATCACTCAGTAGTTGAGATGCCAATTTTACTTTCATCTTTTGTTGCTGGTAAAATATATGAGATTTGGACAATTTGTTTCCAAGTTTCAGTCCTACTTCTAACTGCAAGTCATATAGTTTGTTGAAGAAATCCCACTTAATTTCTTGACCATCCGCATCTATTAGAACTTGGTAATCGTGGATCGTATTACGGACAAGCTTCAGCAAGTGACAAGGATCGAAAAATGCCAATAAGTCTGATCCTTCCACGTCAACCTTACATTTTATTGAGTTGGGATCCGAAAAAGTGAAACCCATCTTCTTCAACATTGACACATTGTGTGCCTCGCCATCACAAGTTAAGGAAGTTATTAAGGCACCTACTCTTCGTAACTGTCGCAAGGCAATCGATACCAAGTTTTGTAGCTGTGCAGCTGTTATAGAATAGTTTGTTCCAGATGATACAAATCGAATCCTTTGTCCACGTGCTATAACTAAACTATTTTCCATCTGAAATATCGGCGAATTGGAGGCACATGTAGGTTTTTCATTATTGAACAATTAAATAAAACATTTGAATGATAATAATAAATTAATTTTATGTTTCTCCTTTATAGTTTAAAAAAAATTACTGACGGGATGTGGTTGCTCAAGCGACAGTTTATTGATCAGATTCATCGCAAATATATAAATAATTTTAATATTAATTTCCACAAAAACTATTTTTTCTCTAAAACAGCCTTAGTGCAGACAAAAACTTTAGTCATGCGAAAACACCTTGAACAAAGAAATATAAAATCACTGAGGCAAAGCAATATACAATACAGTTGGTTGGCCTTGGATATATTACAAAGGATACACCGAATATCTAGGAAGGAAATTCGTAAAACCAAAGAGGTGGATGGCTGTGGATCGATAAGAATAGACAAACAAAGTAAAACAACAAATTGTGTACGCAACGAAACGATAATAAGGACCTTATGTACAAGGGTAATCAGTTAAGTGCAGGCAAAAGTGATGAAAGAAAATTGATTCCGTTTGTAGATTGGGTTCGGCAGGTTATGGTCAATCGGTATCTGTTATTCGTGTTATTATGAATACAAACAGATACTTGGAGAATAATAGTATATTTTTAATAAGTGAGGCGAGATAGCTAAGTAGGTAATTGATATTTTCAATCTTGGTCTCAGGTTCGAATCCAGCTGAGGAAGATAATTATTTATACCGTTATATCAACTGATATTAGAGAACCCTCTGAGGACTCACTCAGTCTCTATAATTGGGTTAGGTTAGGTTTCTTATGGACACTCAACATGGAGTATCTTTATTGTCCGTTCTCCAACCTTTATTATTTATTTGTAGTTTTGGCCGTGTTTTAAATATTATTAAAAATATATTTTTCGTATTATATATTTTGATAAATTGCTAGATTGTATCTATATTATTACTATTATCACCGAGAATAATTGGGAGCTATCCTTGTAAATGTGCTTTTAAAAATAACTATCCCATAAGGGGCATTTCTTATTGTTAATTGTATATTGCTGCATGTCTCGCAGTTTGGTGGACTGTCTTTTATTATAAGGTGACCATTCTAAGTCTAGTTATAACAACTTCTTTCCTCCTGTTACCAAGGATGGAACTCTTCCACATTTTTATCTCTTTTTTAACAGCTTTCAGTTTATTTAGTTCCACAGTGTTTTCCAAAAGCTGGACCCAAGCCATTTTTTGTTTTTCAGCAAATGTCTGATGAGGTATAGAGATTTGTAACATCACTCGATGATAATGCTGCTTCCTTGGAAGCCCGATCCGCTGATTCGTTGTCTTAGATCCCCAGGTGTGATGGAAACCAAACTAGTAATACGTTTTTATTCATAATTAATAATGATACTTAAACTTGTGCTTTCATTACTAGGTGATCCTTAGTATAATATATATATATATACAGGGTGTTGAACCTATTTAAGGTCACTTACCTATATACAAAGTCTTACGGTTTTTTTTAATGAATTTTTTTGTAAAAATGGCCCAATTTAAACATTTATGCCTTATAACTCCGTTGTTTACTGATATATCAACGCCATTTTTTTCCTGTAATCACTGATACATTGTCCATGTAGAATAAAAAAGACATGGTGCAATAAACAAATACCAAAAAAACGGGAGATCGTTAAATCTTGTCAAAGGCAAAAATAAAAATTATGAACTTCAAGTTTAGGTTCAATAAAAAAAAAAGTAAGCGCAACAGCCAAATCCAAATTGTTATAAAGAAAAGTTTCGCGAGACTTTCGGCGAGAGAGAATTCCACGTGAGAGGCCTATGGTTCGGAGCTCGCGGAACTATACCTAATAGAACAAGGAGCTTCATGGAAGACCTGGGAATTGAAATGAGGGATGTGGCTGTGTTAGCGGAAAATATTATATTGGACTACCTGGGAATAATCCACCACCACATATATGGTAACTGATGGTTTGGGAAGAGATGGAAAGTATATACAATGAATGAAGAATGGGTAAAATGAGATATATGTTGCATATTTATCCTAGTTTTTATATAGTTATTATTATTATTGTTATTAGTTATATAGTTATTGTTATTGTTATCAGTTATACAGTTATTGTTATTTATGTGAATAGTTTTATATTTATTTTATATATTATATTTTATATTGTTATCAATAAGGTTTATATTATCTTTTTAATATTTTAAATTTTGTTTTAATTTTATTTTATATTCCGCATGGATTGATCATTTTAATATGTAGATTCTTATATTTTTAAAAATAATGACTATTACGGTTTTTTTTTTTTTTTTTTTGGTATGTCATATTTGATTGATTAAGTATGCTGTGTTTTTTTGCAACCCATTTAAAATGGGCAGCACCACTTAATAAAGTGTTTCTCTCCTTCTCTATTTAATACTCTTTAAAAAAATACCATTTGCAGGCACGCAGCACATCTATTTTTTTTTATTTTTTAAAAAGTAACAAAAGGGTGCCACCAGCGCACACTGACATTAATAATGAATCGAATCATATTTTTTATGCAAAACGTAACAAATAGTTGTGTTTCTTTATAGCATAGGTTAAACTGCATATTTTCTCTTTCTTTCTCGGAATTTCGATTTTATCAGAGTAAACTTTATCTACATTTTTGTAAACAATAATCAGGGAACAAAATTAAACTAATTTTAAATTATTAATAAATTTAATTTGTAGAGTATCACAGGTATTGCTCAAAATGCTCTCCACTATTTCTAATACAAGCTCGATATCTTTTTCTTATTTCTGTGGTGGTGGTTCTTAAAACCAATTCTTCCTTCATTATGGTAAATGCGGCATTGATTTTTGAATAAGTTGTTGTCTTAGGATGTTGGCCAACGATTGGCTAACTGTTCCTAGAGATTCTGGATAGATCATCTCGTTACGCAACCGTTAGCCAAGAATCTTTCCAATCTTACCAAGAACCTAAGACTCTTCATGGGTTGCAAGTGTGCAGGTCTTATTTTAAAATGCTTATTTAAAGGAAAATATCGATATATGGCCAGAAAATATAAAGAAAATAATCTTATTCAATTTAATAATGATTGCATATTATACATATTATATATTATCAAAAGAAGATTTTGAGAACATCAAGAAAGTGGAATCAAAAATTAAACGTAGAATTCAGGAACCACGAAACGAAAAGAAGTTGGCTACAGGCTGCGAGGTAGTCGAAACTCACTCAAACATATAAATTGGACCGCCTTGGAACAGACTGTTGAAATGTTCTGAACACCTTAAATAGACTATTAAATCGACTACCAGGCAAATATTCTAACACCTCATCAAACTCAAACAAACAACAACATGGATCACACAAATATACAGAAGGATCTGAAGAAATTGGGAACCACACCGATATTTCTTACTAAGACGTCTATAAAAAGAAAATCGATAAATGACATTCACTTGCAGAGCAAACCGTAAAAAAATGTAAAACCAAATGGTCGGGAGAAAGAAAAAGAGCGTTCGTCGAAAAAATGCGATTTTAGTGAAAACATCGTAAAAACATCATGATGAAGGTGATTCGATTGCCAATCGTTTCCTTGTTAGGGAAAATTACGAAAAAATATAAATAAAAACTCAATTTCTCACTGACTGGGAAATACAATTGATCATAGATATGTCTTCTGTAATCTACTGTTTTTCACAATTAACATTTTAGAATATAAAGGATCAAATTATTAAAATCAATAATTGAATTAAATTGACAAATAATGATTATTCGATATTAACTAAGAGAAAATTGGGGTTTCAAATGCGACTTTTTTTATTTAAACTAATATTGCTCCTAAACGGTAGGCCCTAGCGAAAAATGTTATAAAACAAAATATATTTTCCATTAAATTTCTGATCAGGAAACTGTCGGCAAATTTTCAATCTGTGCATTATCAACAGAGATAGAGCGTTACATTTTTGAGGGTAACAATAAACTAACCAATAAAACAATAACCCCCAGATAAAAGACAAAACCATTCAAAAAAGATGAAATAAACGACGATATGATGAAAATCATAGATATTGTTATTTTTAATATTTCAATTGTTTTAACTTGTTTGTTTTGGTTTTTGACTTTTTCATGCTTTTTGACAAGATTACGTTTTTCAACCTTTCAACAAGCGATAGCATTTAGAGGAATGGAGGGATGATCGTCTGTAAAAGGGTAATCTGAATTAGTAGGCGCGTTAGATGGCTCAAAGCTGGAGAACTGCGACAAACACTGCATTGAAAGATTAAAGGGATTGAAAAAAAATGGAAAGAAAAAACTGTTTGTATAAAGAAGCACTATAGAGATTGGAACTGACGAAACAAATACTCGGATTACAGAAAGCTCTGTTGTCTTTTACCGACTTTAAATCTCTTAATTGATATCGCAAGTATTTAGCAGTCTTTGATTTAACCTAGCAGGTTGAACATTTCCTGTTTACAGAACTCACTGGTGTGTCATGTTCGTTAGTTTACTACTGCACAAAAATATACATCAGGTAAATGTGTTGATAACGATTACAATAACATGTAAAAAATAGAAAAGAACTACTCATCAGTAGCATTTCAATAAAAAGTTTATACAAAAACGTCTCTAGACCATCTTTTCAGATGGCTCGGAGGATTATCGGGAATGGCAGGGAAAGCAAGTTGAGAAACTAAATGATTTGGGTGGTTATAGCGCTTAATATGAAAGGATAGGTAACTGGTTTGGGCTAAATCAGCAACGTATGAAACATTAGGATCTTTATGGATAAGTTTATTGGTGACAAAGTAAGGAGCATTGAGGATTTTTTTTGGAGAATTATGGATTATAAGGATTGGTTACGAGATAAATTGGATGGCAGCTCAACTCCGTACGTCTAGATAGGTCTAATCACAGTCATATATATTAGTCTTTTGTAATTAATTGGGAGCTTTGAACGTTTATCTAGTAAATGTTGAAGTAGTCTGTAACGACGGGCAGTTTCTTGTCGTTTTAATCTTGTAGAAGAAGAAAAAGAAAAATGAACTTTATTCTGGGACAACTTGACCCCTAAGAATAACAAACGAGTACAATACATAGAACAATCGTCTGTCTGGCTATGATAATTAATTATAATAAAATATAATAATAAAAATTGATTAATGATTAAATTATGAGTTACAAAACAAATGAAGGAATACTGTAAAAGGATACATCTTATTTGTACTATTATAATGTATAAGTATTATAATGTTTTACATTTGCTCGGAAGATTGAAGATCCAGGAGGTAAAGAAATAGATGATGTTTAAAGGAAGTAAAAGCGGTGCTTTTTCGTATTGATAAGGGCAATGAATTTCATAAAGAGGAAGCGCGGATAATAAAAGATTTTTTGGAGGATGCAGTTCGATGTGCAGGAGTGTACAGGCTGATGGGTTGGGTTCTAGTATTTAAGAGGTGGATGGAGGAGCGCAGGGTAAAGAGGTCATGAATATAGGTTGGCTTTTTTGTTTTCAAGGATTGAAATATGAGTGCATCTAGGAAGTATGGGGTAAAGCCAACCAATTTCAGAATACCTGTGAGATATGTGAGAACGTCTGGAGATCCCAAAAATAAATCTAATAAAACAGTACATTAAAAATGTACATGGATTTCAAGTAAGATGTTTGTCCGAGGGGAATCCTAGGTAGCGGATTTGTACAACAGGGATTAGTGGAATACTAAAGGATACTGTAGGACAGGAAGTCATAGGTTTGCGACGAAGGGTAAAGGTTACTTAGTGAGATTTGTTTGGATTTATTTAAATTCTTCATTTTTTACACCATTCTTGAAGGTTTAGGGTATGGAGTTAAAGTTTTTGGGAGGCAATAAAGGGATCATTGTTTACTGATAACAAAAATGTGTCATCAGCGTAAGTGGTGAGGACAGTGGTTGGATAAGTAGGGATGTCAGCTGTAGAGACCGTTTAGAGGATGGGACCTAGGATACTTCCTTGAGGAACACCGGCAGATTGGGTAAAGAGGGATGAATACTAAAATTTATGGTTTACTTTGAAAGTTCTGATCACTGAGATCAGAATTATTGAATATTAATAATGTGAAGCTTAAAAGTAATAAACTGAGAGGTCGTCTCACAACCTGCTCTTATTCAGTCTTCAGCATAGGATGTGCAAGGGTAGGCTTCAAAGTTGACTATAGAATCCAACCGCCTATCTCAGGTAAACACACCTGGTTCAAATGTAAAACATTCATCGTCAGTTCTAGAAATATACAGAAAGCATCACCACTTTGATACACAGATTACGCATATTAATTTTAAATGAAAGACAATAAATCAAATAAGTTGATAAATAAATAAAACTTCGATTATTAGTTAAAATTATCCAAGTTTTTAAATTATGAGTGCGGGCGTTGCCGGGCAGGGGATGCTTGTTAAATATATTTCTTATTTACTTGTTACTATGTATAACATATTGAATCAGGGGCCAAACACTTCAGTCAGAGTTGGGCAAACGTTAATCATGATTAGACATTCGCCTACTTGGAGGTAAAAGTCACTAAGTACAATTTTTTCCAAATTCGATAAAAAGTAATTGTGTGTTGATATTACCATTTCCCATAAGTATAAAAAGTCAGCAAGTGAATATAACTGCTATATATGGAAATTAGAGAATGAGAAAATTCACTATATAACTATCTGAGAAATTTTTAACGAGTACAGTCCCGTTTGAATATTGAAACGGAAAAAAAATATATTTACCTTCAAGCAAATTTGACATCTTACTTTCTGGAAGCAATCATTTATGTTAATGATTATCAAACCTTTCAGTTTATTATTAAAGAAACTAAATCATTAATTGACAGAAAAACAATCGGAAAGATTTAATCATGATTACATTGTGCCCAACTCTATCACCAGTGAAGAGTTATCTTTTCAGTTTCTCTCTTTGTTTCATGTTGAAGTGTAAAAGTGCTTTGTTTTGTCTTGTTGTTTGTTTGCCCCAATCATGGAGTTTGTTGAAGAGATGTGAAGTCGGTAAGGCGTGTGAAGGATTTCGATGTCTTGTTAGGGACCTAGTTCGCTTTTGGAATTTCTAAACTCCTTAATTAAAAAGTCGAAAAGAGTGTGCACTTTTACTAACCTCAAATGTTACCTCAACTAGAGAATGTGATGCTGCTTACTGATTTTTTTTTTTTTTTTTTTTTTTTTTTTTGTATTCCTTTCTTTACATTATCAATGTCAACACATCAAGTCCAAGTTGGGGTGTGCAGTCAAGAAATAGCAATAAAATTACATCAATTAACTGCAGTGATGGCCGAAACGCTGCATAGTGGTTCAGAATCACAATCAAATATGGCAAAAATGATTTATTTGCAAAAAAAAAAAACGAATTCTATTGCCAAATCTATCTTTTATATAGTATTAATCAATCTAGATCGTAGAAAAATAAATTGTTAAAGTGTCTAGGCTTCCGTCTAAAAAAATCAAAATAAAAAATCAAATACTATTAAGGGCAAGAAGAGACAAACGATGTTTATTAATAATTATATTGAATAATTACTTTTTGATTGTAAGAAGGAATTTTCAAGTTTTAATTAGTTTTTTTTTAATTTAAATGATTTTTATTTTATTTTTTTAACATGGAACATGTTTTACCGGTGACCTAATCGGTTAAAAGCGATACGATTGTGAGGAACGCGAGGACGTTACGCGTAGTTTGATGTTAGGAGAGTAGGAACAGTTAAGAGCTTAACTCTCGATATATAAATTAACCCTAGCTCAATAATGAGTGAGCCCATTTTGACGCTGTTTCTCCTATTACAAAATAAAGCATTTAACTTAGATTTGACCTATCATGCTTGATCCTTCTAAAAAAATTAATCTCCTTTGGAAAAAAAACAACACAATCATACAGGTAAGCGGTACAGGTAAAAAAAAATAAAATAAAGAATATAAGGGAAAAGATTTTTAGCGCGATTAAGCTATTTAATTTTTAAATTTATCTCCAACCGAAAACTGAATCATAGGTAAGGGAAAAAAAAAATTGAAAACATATCGCCGGTGAGATTACCAATCCAACTACATGCATTTTATCACCTATGAGATTTTTTTTTTATATATACATTTATTGAAATTTACAACTGTAAAAAATATATACATCAAGTAAACGTATTGACAACGATTACAATAACATGTTAAAACCTGAAAACTACCCATCAGTAGCACTTTATTAAAAATTCTACACTAGAAGGTCTCTAGGTCATCTTCGTTTCAGACGCCTCGGAGGATTATCAAGAAAGCAACTAACGGATTTGTACACATGCGTAATTATATTTTGGGTTAAAATCACAACAGTTAAAACCGGATCCGAGCTGAATTAGCGTATTCGGTTTTTTACATTACATGCAGAATTTCGTTTTTAAAACGAAACCTGTAAACGAACCTTAATCGTAAAATTCACATAATGGAATTGGCAATCTCACAGACGATATGAGCATTGGTGGTCATTTTTTTTTTGGTATTAGTATAATTTATTTTTTTAGATATAGAAGACAATTTTTAAACCAGAAAGCAATAATGATCGCACATAAAGACCGACTAGTTGTTTTGACTGGTTTAAGAGATTATAAATATTCTATTAAACAGTAAACAAAGATCTAAATGTCTGTTTCCAGGTCAGATGAGCAATTACGCTTTGATCGGTCTACAGGCGGCTCCAGTGTTATTGTTCCTTTGGAACTCTACAGCATTGAGAGTAATAAGACTTTCCGATATAAAATATTGTATAAAAGATATATTTGGCAATATAATTTGTTTTCGCAAAGAAATTTCAAGAATTTTCATATGATTTTGATCCTGAACCACAGTACGGAAATATTAATTCAATTTTATTGCGATATCTTACTGCGCGCAAAATCTAATTCCTTGTTTATTTCTACAGTTAACTAAATTATATCAAAGTGAATAATTGTCTATGTTTTGTTGACAGGTGTGTAAATAAATCAATAAACGAATAAAAACAAAACACATTTTAATATACTTTTTAACAACTTGTTAAATGAGGATCTTATAAAAATATATGTTTTTTATATTATTAGTTGATATTGAACCGTGGATTTATTAATCGATGAATCAAAATCTAATAAATTTGACGGCTATAAGAACTCAACCCTACTTAAAAGGGTCGTAACTCTTGATATTGAAAAGGTGTTAAAGTAATAATAAAGCAGAGTTTAATTGATGTTGAAGCAGTTGTTTCCTGAATTGAGGCAGAAGAGAGGCTGGAATCATTACTTGGACACCTCGGAGTTCATTTTACTTGCAAATAAAGCTTTAAAATACAAACATTACCCAGTCCGGTCCTTTCTGTGTGTTTTTGAGATGTTTAAGCACCATCATTAGAAGCACAATTGACAATTACCATCGTGTTATATTTTCTTAGTGTAGTGTCTGTCTTAAATATGTTACATCACGATTATTTTTTTATCTTGTAAAGATTACATGAAACGTATTTCAGTGAGGGAAATATTATGAATTATTATTCTTTTGAAATTAATGAAAATGTTGTTTTTAATGAGATAGATCAGTATAATGTGTGTGAAGTAGGGAAGCAATGTGGTTTTATACAAATAAACCATATCTTTCTCTTTACTGGATATTCCTAACACTTTAAAAGACTAAAATTTGTAGATATATCAAAAGAAAATATTGATTAAATAGGCGGTCCCACGTTACATGCCGATATTCTGAGCTTGGCTGGCTCTTTCCAAAATTCCGACGGCAATACTTTCTGCGTACTTTCCTATTCCAATGTCTAAAAACCAAAAAACCTACCTATATTCTTGGTCTATTAACTCGGCGATCTTCTATCCACCTCCTAAACACTAGATCCCAAACCTTTAATCTGTATATCCTCTCACATAAAACTACTTCCTTTGACAAATACTTCATCATTCGTGCTACCTCCTTCTGGAATTCCCTACCCACTTCTATTCGTAAAGCAGCTTCCCTAACTTCCTTTAAAAATAATTTATTTCTGTACCTTTTAGACAATCAATCTTCCACAAATATGTAAACCATTAAATAAATTCCTAGAATTACTTTTTAATTCTTTCTTTCTTTTATATATGCGATTGTATTTTATGTTATTATTATTATTTCATATATTTTTTTTTAATTTAGTTTAATTTTTTTTTTCTGTCAAAAATGTATGCTGTAATAACTGAAGCATTTAATTTGTAAATAATACGGCCAGGCAATTGTACTTGTAACTGTGTATTATTTGTATTCTTAGGGGAGTGTAAGTCACAGAATAAAGTTTTCTTTTTTATTATTCATTTTCATTTCTTTTCATTAAATATTAAAATATTTGTTATTGTTATTTATTTATTAAAATATTATTCTGTATAGAAAATTGTGAAAAAATAATCAATGTTGTTTTTGAAACCTTAAAAAACTGAACCAGATCTTCTAATTATTATTTTAGAATTTTTTTGTTTAGAAATTTAAAAAAAATAAATAAATGTATATATTAAGGTAAAACGATAGAAGACCGCTCAAGGGTCCATACAGTTAATTATAGAACTTTATCGAAAGTAAAATAATGACAGCGCACATGGCAAAGGGCACATAGCACATGGCACATAGCACATGGCTTCATGTAGAAGACTAGTAGAAAGGCGACAGGTACCAATGAGTGACGGTCCTATAATTACCTCTCCCCCCCTCACGATCCAGCCAATAGCAGCAGCCATCGTTCTCCTGCGACCCTTCCAGCTCCAGCAGGGATCCAATAATCGCTGGCCACTGCCAATCCAATGTCAATCTGCAACTTTGTTGTCCTTAATATAAATTCCTAATTGGCCTTCCACAGGCGAAGATACTGCCCTGCTAAGGAGAGAAGCAGTAACTAAAAAATTGGAAGATAATAACATCGTTGGATATGTTGCGGGATTTACGATTCGATACTCCTTAGGAAAGCAGTACAAAGTCGAATTACTTTTTTTCTAGCCAGCATCGAATCGAAAATTTCACAACGAACCCAACGATAATAAATTTCTCCTTGGCAGGGCAGTAAGATACAAATATTATAAATCAAGGTTTACCAGAAACTGTAGATTAGATGTGGGATGCAGACAGGATAAATAAAAAACACGTCAAAGTAAAAAACATTTTTTCTTGCACCACCCTTATAATAATTCAAATTTCGTAATTTGACTGACAACGAAATGAGAATATAGTTACTTAAGGTACACTATGATGGTATGGAAGGATCACTACAATTAAGATTGATGAATTGATTGCCACTTCTATTGAAATTATTTTATTAGAATACTAGTTTCGAATGCTAAACATTCCATCTTCAATTCTAAAACATAAAAAAATTTCCAACCCATCAGTACAATGTTACATGGATTATACTCGTATATACTAAAGTTATCAAAAATGCAAGACAATAAATTAAATATTGGTACTCACCTGAGGCGATCCAACAGATATCTGAAATATATCCATCGTGGAAAGGGGAAGGGGGCAGGTAGGTTAAATTTTTGGAGTTTGCTATGTGATTTCCCTTATGACTCATTGCATTTTTCCGTTCCTATTGGAAACAAGATATTTTCTTAGGAATAAGGATAGGAACAGATATGTCATAGGAGATTTGGATGAGATCGTGGCATGAGAGGAAAGGTACTGGATTTTGAGAGAAGGATAATAGGTTTTTCTGAGAATCTACATCATAAGGTCAATTAACGTATCTGTGAACTGGGTGTGATGGGTGGGTTGGAAAGGTACTGCAAAAAGATGTAGAGAATACACCAAGTCCATAAGATACATTTTATCAGAAGAAATCTGAGAGGAGGTTAGTATTAAAGTCACCCACAATGATGACATTATTATACAGAGGTACATAAGTAAAAAAGAGATGATTCTAATGATGGGTCGAATTTTGACCTGAGGAGGGCGGTAAACTATAAGGTTAAAAGGAGGAAAATGATTCCGAAGAGATTTTCAGTGAACAAATTTAGAATATGTCCTCAATGTTCAACTTAAGACCAAGGCCAGCTTCCCACGCTTGTAACCAGGCCAGCGGGGGTCTCCCCCGAGCGTACCGGTATACCGCGTATCTCGACCGATCTGCATACAACCCTTGTTCTGCCTTATTCACCCTAATTTCCAGCTCGGTGACTCTTGTTTTTAGTGCTTTGTTTTCCAGCACCACTTCCTCCAGATGCCTGGATTGGCCTTCTAAATGTTTTTCAATTTTTGAGAGCCGATCACTCAGCTCGAAACTTATCTCGGGCGTACTTTTCTATATATATATTATACTCGTATATACTAAAGTTTTTAAAAATGTAAGACAATAAATCAAATATTGGTACTCACCTGAGGCGATCCAACAGATATCTGAAATATATCCATAGCGGAAGGAGGAAGGACACCTATTGAAAATGACTGGTCACTTAAAAAAAAACTCTAGGTTACTTTTAAACGATTTAATTATTTCTAATGATTAATAATATTTAATTTAGATATACTCACCCCTTCCATAATGGATATATTTCAAATATCTGTTAGATCTCCTCTGGTGATTACCAATATTTGATTTCATGTCCTACATGTTGTAAAACATTAGCATATCTATAATCTATGTAACGTAGTGCTGATGTGTTGGAAATGTTTTGTGTTTTAGAGATAAAGATAAATATTGAATGAAAGATGAATGAAGCATTTGAAACTAGTTTTCTAATAAAACAATTCCATTAGAAGCGGCGATTAATTCATCAATCCTAAGAATATAGTTGTATAGTTGACTGTTAAAAAATTAAGAAGATGATTTGGTATCCAGTCAGGAGAAAGAAAAAACACTTCAAAGTAAAAAACTGCCGACGTTTCCACTTGCCTTTCAGGTCTTTTTAACGGTGACCAAACCAGTCAAGAGAAGAGACGATCGATGACTTAAAGTTCTTAATAGTTAACTACACTATTGCTATTAGGTATTTAAAAAAAAAAAAAGTTTTATAAATTTATTGAAATTTAGAACTGTACAAATATATGCATCAAGTAAGTGCGTTGTAAACTATTACAATAACGTGACAAAACTTCAAAAGAACTACCCATCAGTAGCACTTCAATAACAATTCTACACTAGAAGGTCTCAAGGACATCTTCTTTTCAGACGCCTTGGAGGATTATCGGGGATAGTGTGGGAAGCAAGTTGAGAAATTAGGGGATTTGAGTGGTTATGAAGCTTACTATGAAAGGATAGGTATCTGGTGTGAGCTAAATCTGCAACATATGGAACATCAAGATCTTTATGGATAAGTTTATTGGTGACAAAGTAAGGTGCATTGAGGATTTTTCGAAGGTTTTTGGATTGTAAGGATTGGATACAAGATGAATTAGATGGTTTAGTGGAGCCCCAAAGCTCAACTCCGTACGTCCAGATAGGTCTAATCACAGTCATGTATATTATTAGTCTTTTGTAATTAATTGGGAGCCTTGAACGTTTGTCTAATAAATGTTGAAGTACTCTATAACGACGGGCAGTTTCTTGTCTTTTTAGTCTTGTATGTGGATTCCAAGTAAGACCTTTGTCCAAGTGGAGTCCAAGGTAGCGGATCTGTTCAACAGGGATTAGTGGAATATCATTAAAGGATGCTGTAGGACGGGAAGTCGTTGGTTTACGACGAAGGGTAAAGATTATTTAGTGAGATTTTGAGCTTACTATGAAAGGGCATTTTTTTTTTTAATTTAAAAGTTGAATATGCCAGCTTTGACGAGAGGGATCTGAAAATGGAGAAGTGGATAGGTCAGTATTAAATGATTTAGGGAACATTGAGTGGTAGTGACATTCAAGAGAAGGAAGCTTTCGAAAAATCCTTTGTTCATTTTTTTTTCAGCAAAGTTTTTTTGATTGATCGTCTCCTCTCCTGACTTGCATGGCTGGAGACCTCGAATCGTTGGCACTCCAAAAATTGTTTTCATTTCAACATGTTTTTTCTTTCTCTTGGCTATATCGTAGATCATTTTCTTATATTTCTAAAGAGTCAGCTGTTCTACTCTTATTTAAAATTATATAACTTCGTTGTCAGCCAAGATACATAATTTTATTTATTGATAATAATTTTTTTAAATGTTGTGCAAGTAAGAAACTAATTTATTAGAATATTATAAAGACTAGCAACCCCCGTCACAGGTTTGTCCGCTCTCATAAGTAAAGAACTAAAATTATTTTAATTAATTTGTAGTTCCATTTGTTTATTATTACTACAATAAAATTTTCACGCATAGCAGTAATTTTGAACCTGGTTAAAATCGCACTGATCAGGTGTTTGGAGATTACGTAAAATGAAGCATAATTAGGTATCCAACTTTTTTTTTATATATGAGTTTGTAATCCACATGGACAGAGACTATTAACAATCTTGCCAATAATGGACTGCATTATCAGTTTTTACAATTAATGTCCCCTGAATCATATTTTTACCAACAATATCGAAAAGCAAAGGATCCACATTTTGATTAGGCAGAAATAATTTTATCGATCCATCTGGTTGGATTTTAATTTCTAAACATAAAAAGTGTAAGACAGTATGGCAAACCTCGTTTCCGCTCCTCAAAACTATACATTTAAATTATTGTTACTGTAAACATTATTATTGTAAACCTTCCTAAAACTATGAAGTTGTAGTTACAATTTAGTGGGATTCAATAGTTTTACCATTGCAAACTCTGTTAAATATCGGTAAGCATTGGGGTTTTTTTAATAGCAATTAAATTGAAAATAAGTAAATTTTATTATAAATTTGTTGCTCAATTTAACACCGTATCCTTGTAACCTCTGTGGTTCTCAGCACCTATTGGTGGATTATCTAACATCAGTGCGCACTATATATTTATCGCCTTTTTTAAAGGCAATGTAATTGATAATCTTTAAGTTTTATTATCGATAAACCTTCCTTGAACCATGAAGATGATGTAGTTAGAATTTGGTACAAATTGGTTCTGTAGTTTTCGCGGTTAGTGAAATGGCTTGTCCTTTTATATAATCGTATAGATATAGATTTAGGAGTCAGAACATGAGTTCTTGATAAATAAGGACACGTATCATATGAGAGGGAACCAGCTGTATCCTTCGATTGAGGTTTAGAGTAATGGAAGATTACTCAGCTGTATTTGTTCAGCTACGGGCTCAAGTATTACGTCGCACAAATTGTTTCCTTTTTTGTTTCAGAAGGAATTGTGAACACGACATTAAGAAAAAGGCGCGGGTAATTTGTCAAAAAGATATTTTGAAGGTATTGTATTTTAAGAAGCATTTAACACGTTTTCTGAAATAATATATTACTTTTATATACGACGTGACTCTAATAAAGCAATTCAAAATCAAACCTGTAAGAAATTGACAGAATAAGACTGCCATAGTTTGACACTATGGCACAAAAATCGTGAGCTTCCTGAAAACGTTTACATAAAAGATTCTGTAGTGTAATGAACAATTTATTTTTTTATTTACAATTTATTAAAATTTACAACTGTACAAATATAAATTAAGTAAATGTGTTAAAAACGCTTACAATAACGTGCCAAAACTTGAAAAGAACTACTCATCAGTAGCACTTCAATAAAAGTCTAGAAGACGATACGGCTCAGAGGATTATCAGGAATGGAGTGGGAAGCAAGTTGAAAAACAAGTGGATTTGAGTGTTTATGGAGTTTACTATGGAAGGATAGGTATCTGGTTTAGGCTAACTCAGCAACATATGGAACATTAAGATCTTTATGGATAAGTTTATTGGTGACAAAAGTAAAAAGCATTGATGATTTTTCGAAGGATTTTGGATTGCAAGGATTGGATACGAGATGAATTGGATGGTTAGGTAGAGCCCCAAAGCTCAACTCCGTAAGTCCATATTGGTGTATTCACAGTCATGTAAATGAGTCTTTTGTAATTAATTAGGAGCTTTAAACGTTTGTCCAATAAATGTTGAAGTAGTCTGTAACGAGGGCTGTTTCTTGTCGTTTTAGCCTCGTATGTGGATTCCAAGTAAGACGTTTGTCCAAGTGGAGTCCTAGGTAGCGTATCTGTTCAACTGGGATTAGTGGAATATCATTAAAGGATACTGTAGGACAGGAAGTCGTAGGTTTACGACGAAGGGTAAAGGTTATTTGGTGAAATTTGTTCGGATTTATTTCGATTCTTCATTTCGACACCATTCTTGAATGTTTAGGACATGGGATTGGAGGCAATAAAGGGACCCAAGCAACCCTAACAAACTATTCAACAAAAGTTTTATAAATAGATTTTAAAAAAACTGAAAACCAAGAAGTTCAATATAAAGAAAATAAATACGACAGCTAACAGTTCTGCGTGTCTTTTAGTTTGTGTATAAATCTGAGAGGTCAGTCAAAAGGAAATTCTTAAACTCTTTCACTTGGTGTATTAATTATACAATAAATAATTATTTTTGGGATGTATAATATTACTATTAATTATTATTATTATTATTATATACCGTAAAATGTTAAGCATATTAGGAAATATTTAGAATTCTTTTCGCCTTGCCATATTTTTAAAACCGGTTTAGTTGTAAGATGAAACGAAGGATCTTATCATGAAATTAAAAGGAGAAAGGAAAGGGAGGAGGTTGGAGGAAATTGCCTGGCCTCGAGATATTGTTGTTGATGTTGATAGTTGTTGACCGAAAGCTTGAAACAAATTAGCCAAAGGGAAATAATTTATAGAGAGAGTAATTAACAATATTCCAAGAGGATTATTTCGCTATTGCAATGTTAATGCAATATCAAAACTAGCGAAATAGATGGAGTAACCTTCACCACAATGATAAAAAAAATTAATTTATTGAACAATATTACACATATAAGAGAACTGCAAATATTTTACTACTGTAATTAAATTAATGATTCTTATTTAACTCTGTTAATTTCATAGGCAGATATGTTAATTTCTTTCCTATTGTTTACGTTTGATAGAAAAATATCCTAGAGTCCACACACACAGAAAGGATGCCTAACTTCAAGCAAAAGACAAACGGATGAAGCCACTATTCAAAATACAATCAAAAGAATAACAAAGACTGATAATTGCTACTTATATTAGTTTAGATTTAAGTTTCTCAGATTTTTGGTATAGAAAAATAGGAAAACAAATGACGACTGTAGACTTTTAAATAAAAATCCTTAGACATATAAAGGCTGTTCCTCCACGCTGACGGCACTGAGGAGGTATCAAAAGAAGAAGAAGAAGACATATAAAAGCACCTTTGTATGTTATTAAACGCTACTTTAAATATTGACTTATATACAGGGTTAGTACCTAATGTAAAAAAAAATAAATAAAATAAGGTGAAACTAGATCAAAAAGGAAGAAAAATGACGCAAACTTTACCTTTCTATTCCAATCTGTTGCATATATACCATAATTCAAAAACTGTTTTGAGAAAACCACATTTTTTGCCATAATAGTTGTAACATCTCCACATCGTTTGAACATTTTTCGAATTTAGCATTAAATTTCCTAGGAGCAAAAACCATTTAACTTTGAATTTTACAAACTTGGTACCTAAAGAACAGCATGATCTTCACCTTATTTAGGGAAGTTAAAATCTCATATAACTTCAACGTTCACCGTTTTTTGAAAAAACTATTCACAAAACTGCAAATCTCCCAAATACTTGCAAATTTAACCAACTTTCATACGATATGATAATATTAATGATTACCTATCGATTTCATGGAGGAATTTACTTTTAAAACCGGAATAACGTGCTGTTTTCATTTGGCATACAGAGCAGTAACTTGTGTAAATAAGGCGTTATAATAATCGCCTAATGGAAGTTTAATGAAAGTGGTAAAGTCAAAAAGCAAATTAATGAATGTTGTTTCCAAGAACGCCTACCAAAAATTTAGAAAATGATCATTTGCCTGGTCTAAGTATTTAACAGTATTTTTGTTTAACATTTATATTGTTCAATTAATTTGATAGCTTAAGATAGGTGTTGATGTGTTGATTATTGTTTGTTTTAAAGGCTATAGAAAGAAAGGATCTTAAAGTGTACTTTACAGATAATGGTGTGTCATAAACGTGAATCACATTTAAGAACTGAAGTGATAACTGGCTGAGGTAATTTGATACTATTTAGAAGATGAGATTTTTTTTTTTTTTTTTTTTTTTTTTTTTTTGATGTCCTTAAGTACAAAAGGCTCCAGGAGAGAGTACAATAGCCCTAAGAGGGTATTAAGGACCGCCCTATAAAGAGGACTGTAATGTCCTCTTCATGATCCTGGATCTCCTCGAGAAATATATAACCCAGAGGTCCTTCTTCGGGACGTCCTTGATCCAGAGGATATTAGTCCACTTTAGCCTTTGAGGTGGGACGATTAATTTCTTCTAATTGATCCAGGCTATCCTCAGGAGCCAGGAGGGAGGAGCGAGGAGACAGAAACAAAAAATGTAAATAAATTAGGAAGCTGAATAGGGCACGAGTTCCCCCAAGAGACGATTTTTTAATGGCAAAGCCCTTGGAAGTCATTTTTCACCGGCGAGTCATAAATACACGTCAAAGGAGAGCTGACCCAAGAGTGGTTAAAACTCGCCCCATGTTTTTATAAAGTAGCTCCGTGGAGGTCATAGGTCATATAGAAGTGTGTCAATGGGAATAGATTCATTAGTGTACAAAGTACCTTTCGCTTTCCAACTTATATAATTCGTTATGACTTTTGTAATTTTTTCTTTATTCTATTAGAAGACTTTATGCTCTTATTTAAATTTTAACCCCGATAACACTGATTTTTATTTTTATTTTCTTCTTTGTGAACCACCTGCTGTCATTTAGATAAATCTAATAGGATTATTGATACAAATAAGGTTTTAACACTATGTCAAATATCCTTCTAGAATGATTACAGTATTATCTGGGTTAAAGATTTCAATAAATTACATTTTTTTTTTTTGCATTTTGAATGAATTATCTTTCATTTTATGTATGTAAATATAAATTCCTTTTATATATTTCAACCTAAAATTCATGTTACTTTTTTTTTTTTTTTTTTTTTTTTTTTTTTTTTTTTTTTAATATCTATTTATTGAAATTTACAACTGTACATAAAAACATACATCCAGTTTATGTGATAATGACAAAAAATAATAAAATGACAATTGCTTGTGAAGCAACTACCCATTGGTAGCACTTCAATAAAAGTACTATTTGAGAAGGTCCCGAGGCCATCTTGTTTTCAGACGCCTCGGAGGCCATCTTGTTGTCAGGAATAGAATGGGAAGCAAGTTGAGAGACTAGTGGATTTGAATGGTTACGGAGTTTATTATGAAAGGATGGGTATCTGGTTTGGGCTAAATCAGCAACATATGGAATAGGTCTTCATGGATAAGTTTATTTGTGACAAAGTAAGAAGCATTGAGGATTTTTCGAAGGATTTTGGATTGCATGGGCTGGATACGAGATGAGTATTATTGTTTGGTGGAGCCCCAAAGCTTATTTCCATATGTCCAAATAGGTCTTAAAACTGTCATGTAAATGAGTCTTTTGTAGAATATCGGAAGTTTTGAACGTTTGTCTAGTAAATGTTGAAGAAGTCGAAAACGACGAGCAGTTTCCTGTCTTTTTAGTCTTGTGTGTGGATTCTATGTCAAACGTTTGTCTAGTTGGAGCCCTAGGTAGCGGATCTATTTAACAGGGATCATTCTCTCTCTTTCTTTCACTACCTCTCTCTCTCTCTATCTCTCTCTCTCTTACACACATACACACACACTTTCTTATGCTTATTGAATCACAAAGAAGGAGAGAAATGATACTCTACAAAGATGGCCAAGACCCACCGTTTGATACCCGACATTGCGACATGGATAGCCCGGAAACATGGGGATGTTGATATTACCTCACCCAATACTTACCGAACGTGGGTGTTCCAGGGCCTATCAGTTTCTGTTCAAACTTAATAATTAATCATCTTCTCTAGTGGAAAGAGTAGAACATCTATTTTTCTGTAACCCTATATTTGCAAGATGAGAGATCTAACTAGGCCTCTGGGCCATCATATGATGCCAGAAAACTTCGTTAACCAGATGATTTCTGCGGAGGAAAACTGGAATGCTTTAGCAAATTACGCAGCTAACATCTGCAGAAAGCTCCGTAAACAGAAGTGGGAAAGACGAGGTCTCTTAGTGGCTTAATAATTAATTAATAACAGGCACATAGCCAGCCCGTAAAGTAATGCGGCAGGCAGTTCTAATGGAGTGGTGAAGAAGAATAGGGAGGTGGTTTTTAGTGAGTAAGAATCTCACGCTGTTGAGGTCTCTCACACGATCCACTTCGTCTTATGCAAGATTTTCTTCCTCCCTCACAAAAAAATAAAATAAATAAATAAAATAATTTGCTAAACTCTTTTAAAAAATCTGAGGTATTATAGAATGGTATTTAAATTCAGATATATCATATACCTATTAATTTCAAACCTCGAGTGACGGCATTTATACCTAAAAAATAAGATTTTTTTATTTCTAGTAAATAATCGTTATTTTTTTTTTCAATTCACTTGGTATTTTTATATGGTCCATGTCTAGTTTTAGCTTTACCCAATATTATAAAAGTATGATTCTCTCACTCTCACTCTCTCTCTCTCACTCTCTCTCTCTCTCTCTCTCTCTCTCTCTCTCTCTCTCTCTCTCTCTCTCTCTCTCTCTCTCTCGCTCTCTTTTTTTTCTCTCGGTTATATTAGACTAGGGTTAAACCTGGGATCGATAGACCCTCCTGGAAACCCGAAGCCTCTATTAGATAGGTACCCTTAGAGTGGAAAAATCCTGAAATCACTTTGTAGCGGTAACATTGGCACGCGTACCAGTGGCAACACTGAGTACTAAAAAGATAACCGTCATTAGCCTTCTAGTGTGAGAAAAGTGAACGAAGAGTGTTGTTTTGTTGATATCTAGTGCTTCTCAAACTTTAAAAAGTATGGCTTTTTTAACGGTATCAAGAAATCCTGTTAGTTATTATTTTATCTGAACTTTATTACAATAAAAAGAAGTTAGAACACGCATTGTTAAGTTACCTCTTTGTCATTAAACACTTAACAATTTGTGACTCCATCATCTAGGAGGGGAAACTCCCTCTTATACAGGTATTATATTTTCTTAATTCTTTACTGAAACCGAAACCTAGTGTTGTTTTTTTTTAATATGCGGTTGATTGCTAATTTGAATTTCGTAGCTATGACTACAGTCGTTGCGTATCTCGGCTGCTCCAATTTCATCAAGATAATTTAACTCTGGACCGAGCACTCTCTTAGTTGGAGACTTGATTTTTAATTGAAAGTGGCATGACAGATGCTTAGTAGATGGATCATTGTAGCTGGCGGGAGGGAGGGGAGGAGGGGGTAACTGGAACCTGATGACTTGGCTAAGAACAAGATTCATTAATCTCCTCTTCCACGGCCCACGATCTTACAACTTGATGGCTCCTAAATAATGTGAATATTTTAAAAACATTTTTTGGAATGTTCCATAAACACAAAAATAGCGAATCCATACCACTACATAAAAAGCCATTTTTATCCACTAACTGCGAACTACTTTGTACTGATCACTAACCGATCTGTACTAAATTGTAACTACATCATCTTCATAGTTCAAGGAAGGTATATCAAATATTAAATTTTAAAATATTAAATGTTGATTAAAAATGTGATATATATATATATATATATATATATATATATATATATATATATATATATATATATATATATATATATATATATATATATATATATATAATGGCACAGTGTTATCTCAAGCTTGAAATTTATAATAAAATTTATTAATTTTTAATCAAATTGAGATAATTCAAAAAGAGATAAATATATTGTTCCAGGCCACTGGAGGTATGACCAACCAAACTACAATTAAATGCTAAACACTAATTTATTTACAACTTAATAAATACAAATAGGTCCTTAAGCTACTTAATCTAATAACAATTATACTCAGTTCTAAATTATATGTAATTACATTAATATATATACTTTACAATACTTATCTTCAATATCTTAATACTAGCTGTCACAATTATACATAAGAATCTATTACACTGACACACAGAGACTGTTACTTCTTTCACTTGCCCGACCGATCACTCACTGACCACTGACACTGACCTATGTTAATTACATCTGGATTACTGACTGATCATTTTTTTTTTTTTTTTTTTTTTTTTTTTTTTAACACTGATCACTGACACATGGATACTGACCAGGACGTCACTGACTACTAACTGACACTTGCCCGACCGATCACTCACTGACCACTGTCACCTCAATACTGCCTCACTAGGCTAGGGGCTGGCCTATTTAAACCTATGTTGAATGCAGTAAATATCCTCTGTACATTTGGATTACTAACTCATACATTAAAATTAAAATTGGATGCCCCGTTAGGTTTTTACATGATCTTCAACCACCTAATCTGTACAATAGTGCCAGGTTAAAAATTACACTTACCCGTGGAAATGTCATAATGCCTATTTATACTTAATGGAACAGCGACTGAAGTACTCACATTTATTACCAGGAATCAAATATTTCATACTCATTTACCATTTCGATTCAAGTTATTAAAATTTCCAATTCTCTGTTTAAAAATTTCAAGTTTCTTTGTTTTTTTCATTGTTAATAGTATGTAGTGCTTTCCAGAACTGAAACCCCTAACAATCGAGTGATATTTTATAGAATCAAGGAATTAAATTCAAAATGTAGTTTATTCGGATATCTCATGAATTTATATTTTTCCTTTTTGTGTAATTAGGCTTTTTACAATACAAAATTTTTATTGATAAAAATATAAAGCCATAATTATTATTTAAATTTATTTAATGACTAAAAAGACAAGAAACTGCCCGTCGTTAAAGACTACTTCAACATTTACTAGACAAACGTTCAAAGCTACCAATTAATTAGAAAGGACTCATATACATGACTGTGATTAGACATATTTGGACGTATGGAGTTGAGCTTTGGGGCTCCACCAAACCATCCATAAAGACCTTAATGTTCCATATATTGCTGATTTAGCCCAAACCAGATTCATATCCTTTTATAGTAAGCTCCATAATCTCTCAAATCCGTTAGTTTCTCAACTTGCTTTCCACTCCATTCCTGATAATCCTCCGAGGCGTCTGAAACGAAGATGGCCTAGGGACCTTCTAGTGTAGAATATTTAATAATGTGCTACTGATGTTATAACATGTTATTATAATCGTCGTCAACACATAAAGTTGTAAATTTCAATAAATGTATATTAAAAAAAAAAATATATCTAAGTTCTTTACTTTAGGAAAGCGGCCGAAGCCGCGACTATATAATATTAAAGGCTATATTTATATAAATTTTTACTTAATTTTAAACAATGATATTTTAGAAACGCTGTCTAAGGTTAAGACGCAACTAGATGAGGGGCAAACTAACAAGAAGAAAGAGAAAAGTTCAAACTTCAATGGCTAGGAATCATTTACGACTAGCAAAACAAAGGAAAAAGTTTTCCCAAGGTAAGACGGAAAGAAAGACTCTGCGCTAAATCAGAAAGTAGAACTATGTCACCATCAAAACTCTTATTGAATTTAAAAAAAGAAAAAGAAAAAAGCTTTTACTGTAACCAACCAAGGTGTTCTGAATGATGAACTAACAACTATATATATATATATATGAATAAATTTCTTGACTGTTACTATTAAATGTTTAGTAAGGTTCTTGAGGTTCAGTCAATAAATAAAAACAACTATTTTGGCGACATTTCGAGACTATATTGTTCTCATAATCATGCCAATATTACTGGTGGATATGCTATTGGTAGCTACTACTCACTTATAACAATTCTAGAACACAACTGAACTGCAGAAGTTTTTGAAAAAAAGGTTAGGGATGGCAATTTCAAAATTAATGGTATTTCCAGGTTAAGGTATATATGGTATATGGGAATACCAGTAATTTGGAAACTCCTCAACCTTTCTTTCAGAAATTTCCCCAGTTCAGTTGTGTTCAAGAATTGTTATAACTGAGTAGTAGTAACCTGTTTTTTTCACTGTAGGGTACGGTAATGAGAACAATATAGTCTCGAAACATCTCCAAAATAAGTTGTTATTTTTTTATTGAACTTTTAGAACCTTAAACATATAATAGTAACACTCAGGAAAATATATCCATATATGTGTGTGTGTGTGTGTGTGTATATATATATCAATGATCTGGAGATATATTGTAAATTAATTTAAATTTTGTTTAAAGATTATTAGATTAGAGTATTTTAATACTTAGAGGGGAATTTGACGGCTATATCTCTTACCATACAATATCGATAATTCGACATAATCTGACCAGAAGCGTGCCTGATAACTGGAAATGGTGGGTTGCTAGATGTAAGAAAAAATAAATCATAAAAAATTACAGATTATTACATTTTTAACAAATAATATTTTCGAGTGAGGGCCGGATCGCTGAGGCGTCAGACTATCGAAGGTCCGGATTATCGAGACTGTACTTTATTTATTTTCCTTGGATGAGGAAGATTTTAACGTTTTGCAAAACTAAAAAAAAAAATCCTGAACAAAATAAATTCACTTGGAATGGATAACGACAATAAGTTGATAATAATATGATCTACAGGAAGACTAGAGGAGCCAGAAAAATAACAAATTTATTTATTGGTCGAGAAGTCCATCTAAAATCATTCATAGCTACTTGAAAGAATAAAAACCACGATAGGAATGTGGAACTGTCATAAATAGTGGGATGAGTAAGAAAAAAAAAAAACATTTTAGGCGTATTCTAATATTGGTACTCACCTGAGGAGATCTAACAGAGATGACTGAAATATATCTACCGTGGAAAGGGGAAAGGAGCAGGTAGGTAAAAGTTTTGGAGTTAGCCATGGAATTTCTCCTATGACTCATTGGATTTTTCCGTTCCTATTGGAAACAAATTTGAAATGCTTATCTGGCCATTAAAACAAAAATATGGATTACTTTTAAGCGATTTTATTATTTCTAATGATTTATAAATATTTAATTTTAGGCTATTTTCTACTTGATGTATTATTTTGCCTCCCGAGTCTTTATTCAATTTATGGTTATTTTCATTTAGATGGATGGCGTTTTGGGTCTTATTATTGTATGCTCCTATGTGTTTTTTTACTCTTTGATTTACCGATCGTCCAGCGTAAAGCTAAATACACGGGAAAATAGAACCTACCTGCCCCTTCCTCTTTCTACGATGGATATATTTCAGATATCTTTTAGATCTCCTCAGGTGAGAACCAATATATGATGACTTTTCTTACATTTTTGAAAACTATAGTATATATAATCCATGTAACATAGTTCTGATATTTTAAAATGTTGTATGTTTTAGAACAGAAGATAAAATAATTCCAACAGAACTAACGATTAATTCATCAATCCTAATTAATCAAGGTGTAAATGTTTTTCCTCAATTGATGTGAGGAATTGACCTAGGGGTGTACTACATGCCGGGTGAGGTAGAAGCTCGGTTTCATCTAAAATCAGCTTCTTTTTTTTTTATTGCAATAGATTTTGGGTCCGGAATTTATTTTGTTTCAATAAGACTTCCTTCCTGTTGATTTAACTTACATGTTAAACCTTATAAAGGTTATTTTATCGACGCTAAACAAGCCCTGATTCTGATTTCCGTTTAAGATTCACCTCACATTTTATAAATTTTTGGAGCTTCTTTTTCTATTTATTTGAACATTCTTCATTCCCAAATCCAAATACCTAAGGAGCTGCTAAAAACTCGTCATTTTGAACGCTGGAAAACTTGAGAATTATCGAGCCTGGATAAGGGAATAGCTAATTACCAAATAGTTTAGGCTGGATCCGACCTGAACTTCTTATCACAATTTATAGTTCCCGAAATTAGATAAGACTAAAAGTTCAAACTTCGTTTTTGACTAAAACGTCAAAAGAAAAGTCCTTATTTCTGAATCGCCCCATTAACCCTCCAAGGATATGATCACACCAAACTTACCCTTTCTCAAAAGGACACTCTGCTCTTTCACATTTATTTTATTCGTATTTCCCTCTGCATCCCTTCTCCAAGAAAAGCCAGTGTTGATTTGTGACCGAAACCTGACGATTATTAAATACGAAGTATTTCTCACATCAGAAAATGTTTTTGAAATTTGTCAAATTTTTAAAATAGATTTCCAGCAAGGATAAGTGTTATAATTTTGTTAATATTTTTTAAACTGATAGGATTATAGAGTTTGACTCTATATAGTTGTATCATGCTCTAGTATGCGTTTTTAAAAAAAATAATAATCCTGAAGGTTTTAAAATGGCCGTCAGGATTATCGTGATCGTATGATCACGCCCGTTCTTTATCACTACAAAATTTTTGATCGATCAACAATTGTTTTGTTTATTGAAAACAGGTAAATAAATATGCATTTGTATATTATTTTTTTTTACTTTTTTATTGAAATAATGCGGTTCATGCACGCCGCTGCATCGCAACAGGCCATAGCCAGCGAGTACTGGCTGATATAAACTATTATAGGTTCCAACACTTTGTAGTTGAAGAGAGTCGTCACCGATGTGCCATAGATTCATGCAAAAGGTCTGTGCGAACCTAGTATGAAAAGTGAGATATAGGTTTGTGTATCTCATGTTTTGTGAGGTTTCATAGAAAATTCTTAATTCTTAATTAGATAATTATTTTTAGTTCGTTTGTCATACATATGAGTTGAATAAAAAATAGATTATGATAGGAAAACATTTCTATTATAAAATTCCAAGATTTCAAACATTATTTTTTTAACTGAAAAAAATCATCTTGGGAATGTATGATCATTTGAACACGGCCAATTATGATTAAACGGTGAGTCTGATTGTTTTTAAAAACATTTTTCCTGTATTTCAGCATGTCCATTAACAAAGAAAAATATACAAAATCTTATTGCAATAAAAAAAATTTTCTGCTTACTTGAAGGGTTAAATTTATAAAACGTTTTATTTTGATATTGCTGTGTATGTGAACCTATACCTTCTAAATTAACAATATGAAATATTTGCAGTGATAGTAAGCTGACAAACTCAGGGAGAGTAGAATTAAAGTTATAAAGTGGATTAAAATAATTATAAATAAATTAATGATAGAACTTAATACAACAACGTACCGGGTAGGGGCGCAGCAGGAGTGTAAATAAACTCAATTCCCCCTAGGCCAGCTGGCAGGTGTTTTTAAGACGCAATAAATTGAAGAGATCTACATTTCAGATATGTTGTAAGGGCATGTCTGATTAGTGTAAATCCTAGTTTGCAACCAAAAAAACGGATAGGAAAACTTTTGGTGGCCGAAAAACATCGAAATTTTCGAAGTTATTTCAGTTTTTGGCCTGTATCTCCAAATGGGTGCGTTTTTTTGTAAAAAACATAGAAATAGAATAGAATTGAAAATAAACTTTATTCTGGGACGATGTCCCCTAAGAATAATATAATGTACATAAATAAATACAATGAGTCTAGCTTTCATAAGATGAAATAAAATAAATTAACAATCTGGTTAACTATTTACAATTTTACAAATAAAGAACAAAAATAGAAATAAAAATAACAAAAATCCAATAATTGTAGGAGAAAAAATAAAACATATTTACATCTACTGAAAGCTCTTTTTTTCTTTTTTTAGTTAAGTTTTGCTATTTAAAGTTTGTGGCTATATTCGCCACAAATATAGCAAAAACAATCTGGATTAAGCACACAACAACGCCTGGAGGAATGTCTACTGAAAACAACAACAAAATATATTTTACTGTCCAACAAAAATTTAAAATCTAACTAAAAACACTAAATCAGGTTGGTAAGCTATAACACAAATACCAAAGTTGTTAGAGGAACATTGTTGTCATATTTACAAAACATGTATCAAATTGAATTAGAAACAACAAAAAAATCACAGGAAACAAACAATTTCTTTGTTTTTGTTGACCAGTGTTATAGATAGGCATACCCGTGATCATTCTTTTTTCCCAATGAGGGTAGGTCTGCAGCCTCTTGTACACCAAAAACAGGGCTTAAGGTCGCAATAAATTGATGAGAGCTGCATTTCTGATATATTGTAAGGGCATATCTTAGTAGTGTAAATCCAAGAATGCAACCGAAAAAGCGGATGGGAAAACTTTTGGTGGCCGAAAAAATCGAAATTTTCGAAGTTTTTGGCCTGTATCTCCTAATCTGTGCGTTAATGGTAAAAAAACAAAACATTTGTTACCATTTTCAAATAATACTAAATTTGCTACAATTTGAACCTATTCGCAGCTCCTTTGGTCTAATAGATTCTGAGTTACGTTCCTTTGAAAATTGCTATTTTTTTCCAAAATGTCCAAATTTTAAGTTTCGGCTGACTTTCGTGAGGAACATCAGCCGAAGGAGTGATCCTACGATGAAAGTCATAGGAAATGATATTGAATTTACCTTACTAGTCAGTATCATTCTGGAGGGAAAGGAGGTATTGAAAGAGAAGGGATTTAAATGTGGACAGAGATGGAGCATTACGGATATTACAGGGTAGTGAATTCCATAAGGAAGTAGCACGGGAAACGGAGGAGTGGTCAAATGATGTACTCTTATGGGAAGAAGTATACAGGTCAGAGGAGCGAGATCTTGTAGTGCGGGAGGAGACCGAGGATTTGAACTGGAAGATGTTATAGATGTAGGAGGGATTCCGAGAATTGATGGTTTGGTAGAGGAAGGAGGCTAGGAAGTAATTTATGCGGGATGAAGGATAAAGCCATTTTAACTCTGTATATAGATGTGATGTGTGGGAGGCTTTTGGAACCCTAAAGATAAACCTAATGAAACAGTTCATGACAACATACGTTGTCATTTTCAAATTAAATTATATTTTTTACAATTTGAGCCCGATCGCAGCTCGTTTGGTCTGATAGATTCTGAGTTACGTCCCTTTGAATATTCATTTTTTTCCAAAAAGTCCAAATTTTAAGTTTAGGCCGAAGGAATGATCCGGAACACCGGCGGAAGGAATGATCCTACGATGAAAGTCGTAGGAAATGATGTAGAAGTAAATTTTGATACAATAACTCGGAAACCGTAACTTTTTCAAAGCTAGTTAAATTTATTAGATCCCATATATGAAATTTTGTTTAAATTCCTTAAATTAAAAATGAATAGAACCAAATTTATTGCAAATTTGATTGGCTTAAATAATGTATAGATCACAAAATTTGCTGAAAGTGACGGTTTACGAGTTATTGTATCAAACTGATAAAAACATATTTTTCAACAACTTTTCTCCTATTTTACTTTTTTTTAATTAATAAGAGAAGTATTACAGCTACAGACCTTGGTTTGTAATTAAATTTACTTCAATATCATTTCCTATGACTTTCATCGTAGGATCACTCCTTCGGCTGATGTTCCTCACGAAAGTCAGCCGAAACTTAAAATTTGGACATTCTGGAAAAAAATAGCAATTTTCAAAGGAACGTAACTCAGAATCTATTAGACCAAAGGAGCTGCGAATAGGTTCAAATTGTAGAAAGTTTAATATTATTTGAAAATGGTAACAAATGTTTCGTTTTTTTACCATTAACGCACCGATTAGGAGATACAGGCCAAAAACTTCGAAAATTTCGATTTTTTCGGCCACCAAAAGTTTTCCCATCCGCTTTTTCGGTTGCATTCTTGGATTTACACTACTAAGATATGCCGTTACAATATATCAGAAATGCAGCTCTCTTCAATTTATTGCGACCTAAAGCCCTGTTTTTGGTGTACAAGAGGCTGCAGACCTACCCTCATTGGGAAAAAACAATGATCACGGGTATGCCTATCTATAACACTGGTCAACAAAAACAAAGAAATTGTTTGTTTCCTGTGATTTTGTTGTTGTTTCTAATTCAATTTGATATATGTTTTGTAAATATGACAACAATGTTCCTCTAACAACTTTGGTATTTGTGTTATAGCTTACCAACCTGATTTAGTGTTTTTACTTAGATTTTAAATTTTTGTTGGACAGTAAAATATATTTTGTTGTTGTTTTCAGTAGACATTCGTCCAGGCGTTTTTGTGTGCTTAATCCAGATTGTTTTTGCTATATTTGTGGCGAATATATATTTAAAAAATATCGAAAACCTATATCAGACTTTGTAAAAACTGCATATCATCAATACTTCAAAATACATTTGTACAATCAGGACAAGCCATGGGTTCCTCATAATGTTTGCCAAAAATGTATTGTGTGTCTACGGTTATGGTCCAGCTGGAAAAAAGATGCAGTGAAGTTCGTAACTCCCATGATTTGGCGAGAACCTCAAAACCATCGTGGCGTCTGCTACTTCTGCGTTGTGAAAATGAACGGAATCAACCGTGGAAATCGAAGTAAGTTGTCATATCCTAACTTATCTTCTGCTCAACGATCTAAATTAAGATCACGAGAGGTACAACCCGGCACATCTAAATCCTCTGTTGATCCAAATCTCTGTGAACGCGAACCAAATATATCAAGTAATGACTCTGATCCAGATTACAAATGTAGCCTTCCAGAACCTCAACCATTTAATCAGAAATAACTAAATGACTTAGTGAGGGATCTGAAATTATCGAAAAAAATCTTCAGAATTTTTGGCTTCTCGTTTAAAAGAAATAAGTTGCTTAATCCGGAAACCAACATAACTTTTTATCGTACCCGAGAAAAGAATCTGTTATCGTATTTTTCTCAAGAGAAGGATTTAGTCTTTTGTAACGATGTTGGAGGTATTTTGCAACAGATAGGTTTAATAAACTACAAGCCTAAGGATTGGTGTATTTTTATGGACAGCAGCGAAAGAAGTTTAAAGTGTGTTTTGCTCCACAGCAGTAACAAGTACGGATCCATACCTATTGCACATTCGACAACTTTGAAAGAAGAATACACAAATATTTTATGCAAAGAGATCTACCTAAAGTCGTTTATTCAAGGAAATCCTATAACAGATCATTTGATAACGTTCAATAAAATTCTGTTAACATTATGTATTAATTTCCTTACATTTTTTAATGAAAACAGTGAAATTTTATATTTCAAAAATAAAGCTGTTAGCAATCTCTCAGTATTTTTTTCATAGTTAGGGCCTTTGAAATACCCAATAATAATAAAAAAAAAATGAAGGAAACAAAAATTGTGTTGACCAGTGTAATCCACTGCATCTAATAAGAAAACTGTAGTCAAAGTTTCGATCCGAACAATACCAACTTTAATGTTTTAAAATAACCTTTAACTATTTGAATCAAAGAGCTAGTTTCGCTCCAAAATTATAAAAATGATTTTTTTAGAGAGGGAGGAAGAGTTTGTGAATTATGCCGCCATACAATCCCGCGGACGATAGTAACTCGTGATAACAGTGCGCACGGCCCGGGCAGAGGTTACAACTAGTTGGGCCATTGCTCCTGACTGTGGCCACTACTTCTGGCCTTAGACCAAGTCTCTGAAAAATCTGGTCAGTGAACTCTGTGATAGGCATTATAATTGTTCGTAATAATATTCTCTTGTACCTTTTGCGTTGTTTTTATGATAATTACATTGGCTAGAGCCCCATTGATGAGAAAATCGACCGTATCTCATATCGATTACGTGTTATATTATTACAAGGACACTGGAAGGCATAAAAAAAAAAATAAATAAAGATGATACTAATTAAGATTTTAAATTTCCTAATACAATATTATTTTTAAACCACATTTAAAGTTTATTTAAATATTGTCTACTTATCTGATAAGTACTTCAGAATAAGGTAAGAAGATGCATATTCTGGGCTCTATGAAATAGGTGCCGGTGTTCCGCAGGGTAGTGTACTAGGCCCCATACTATTTCTGCTCTATACCGCCGATATCCCAGAAGTTGAAGAAGGCGTCATGGCCACCTTCGCCGGTGACACAGCTGTTCTTTCCATCGGAAATGACAATCAGGAAACCACAAGAAAATTAAACACAACAATAGCCAATATACAAAGATGGACCTCAAAATGGAAAATTAAACTAAATGAAACAAAATCTGTACATGTTGATTTTACTAACAAAAAAATCAACTATCAACCCATAACCATGAATAATAAAGTGATACCGTATTCAAATCAGGCTAAATATCTCAGGATGACACTGGACGCAAAACTCCGCTGGAAAGAACACGTTAAAAAAAACTAAGACAACTCAATTTGAGTTATCAAAAGTTGTATTGGCTCCTAGGCAGGCAATCCAAACTGCCTGTAAACAATAAAATACTTATATATAATCAAGTCCTGAAGTCAATCTGGACATATGGAATCCAGCTGTGGGGATGCACCAGGGACTCCAACAGAAAAATAATCCAAAGATTTCAAAATAAAGTGCTAAGGGGCATCGTAAATGCACCTTGGTATATCAGGAATGATGATCTTCACAGAGATCTTCGGGTGCCAACCGTGGAAGAGGTAATCCAAAAATACGCCCAGTCGCATCAGGATCGCCCGCAAGAACACAACGCCAAGGCCGCCCATCTCCTGGACTCCAATGCACTGGTGAGGAGGCTAAAGAGAAGGAAGCCCCATGACCTAGTATAGGGTCTTGTGTATAACTTTCTAAGCTATTCACATTTGAAGCTTTTTAATTTTGAAAAATAAAACCATATGTTATGTATACATATATACATATATGTTTTAGTATTGTATTATTATTATTATTATTATTATTATTATTATTATTAGAAAAAATTGCTAATAAGCTCGTAAAGAGCTTGATTGTAATGTAAATAAAAAAAAAAAAATTAAATATTGTTTAAACATAATTAACATGGTGGGATGGACTTAGCATTACCATTGTAACATAATAACGTATTGTAAACAACTTTCATAAAAGCAGGGTACTTAACTAAACTCAAATTAAGATAGATATTTTCTTTACACATATATGTATCTATACAAACTTACAAACAAATTTACAAAATTTTATATCAATTAATAAAAACCGATAAATTTACTTTATCTTCCTGATCCTATCTCACTGATTGGATATTTTTTTCTATTTATTTTTTATCTTGCTTTGTTCATTTTCATTCTAGAACGGGACAGTGCCGCTAATGAGGGGTCGGTTTCGCCACCCCCTCCCACTTCCCCCACTCCACCTCCTCGTTAGACAGAATGGTACGGTTCGGAAAATTCTGAATTAACGAAAGGGTTTGGGTTCGGTTTGTTATTGTTACTGGAAACAATTGCTTCTCGGAGCCATTGTTTTTCTTATCCAACAATAATAAATGGTCCTTAATTTAGACCTAACAATACATAAATATATTTTTGTCAATTGCTGTTTTAACTTATTTTTTTAATTCCTGTTTTAACTTATTTTTTTTATTGCGGAGTTATTCTAATACAATCTTCCGAATAATTATTTTCCAGAACAATCAGTTAAAAAAGGTATACTGACTCCAGACCAACGATTGTGAAAGGATATTTGGCAAAAACACTTATTTAATTAGAATTGATGAATTAATTGTCTATTCTTATATGTAAAAAATACATAAAACAACTATTTTGGCGACGTTTCGAGAAAATATTGTTCATATTATCATGCTCTTCATCTTCGCATGTAAAAGGGATGTCCTTGTATTCTTCGCACTCGCCAGCTTTCTGTTGGATTCCTGAAGTTCCTTCATCCCTGTAACTGCTTCAGGACCGTGGGTTGGTACCAATATATTTCATTTCCTGTCTTACATTTTTAAAAATATAATAAATATAATCTACGTAACAAAGTGCTGATGTTTTGAAATGTTTATATGTTTTTGGAAAAAAAAAAAAAAAAAAAAAAAAAAAAAAAAAAAAAAAAAAAAAAGAGAGAGAAAAAAAGTAAAGAGGAAGAAAAATTTTTTTTTGTAATGGTTTGTCTAGCATTTAGTATTAAGTATATTATTGTAGAATTAAAACTAAATTATAAATGTTATCAATTATAGTGTTATCTTTAGTTAGATAGATAAGTAGACTTTGTAGGAACCCAATAAAGTTGGCAGCAGTATGTTTTTAAATCAATAAAGCATATATCTCTCTCCTCTTAGCGATATACTAAAGTTCACAGAAGAATTATAATTAACTAGCATTCCTACTCGTAGCTTCGCCCGCTCTTCTATTATAAAAAATTTAATGATAATTTTAGCTGATTGGGATTTCATTTTTAATCGATAAACAACTTGTATTGAAGAACGAAATTGAACATTGTTTCTTCAATGATATTTTCACGCAAACCTGTAAGCTTCGATCTGCTACTATTCCACTAAGTATAATAATACTCTTGCGGAAATGGACTACAATGCATCATAATATTTTTTTGCGGATAATGCATAATCAGTGCTTACATTTAAAGGTTCATGAAGCATTATTTACACCCAATTTCTAAAAGCAAGGGTTCGGTATTTTGATTAGGCAACAACTTTTATTACGACAAAATAAAATAATTTCATAGATTTCATCTAGTTCGATTTTAATTTCTAACCATAAACGTTGATAGCAGTGTTACAAACATCCTTTCTGCCATTTATTACTGCACATTTAAGTTATTATTATAGCAACTATTGTAAAGTTTCCTAGAACTATGATGATGTAAACTGCGCAAAAATGAACAGGGATATGCCTTATTTATCCCTTATCCGGTCATTTAAATTAAATTAGCCAATCTATTCAATATTAGAAGGGTACAACTAAATAGAAAATACAAACCAAAGTCAAAACAATTGTTATACCTCATATTTATAACAAGTTTTCTTAAGAAAAGTAAAAATGAAGATTTATAATTTTGTAAATAAACAGCTTTTCTCGTATTTTAATCCAGTTGTACTTTCAATAAACATGGAAAGACATCATCTTGAACCCGAAGTTCGCGAAATTATAGTGAGAATGCCTAATCAAGGTCACCGACAAGTTGATATTGCAGAGGCGGTTGGCGTTTCCCAGAGTGTCGTCTCCCAGGCTTTAGTTCGATTCCGAGAGACTGGGAGTGCCAATAGAAGGCCGGGCAGTGGATCACAACGTATTGCAACTGAAAGAGAGGATAAAAATATTGTTATCACTGCCAGGAGAAACCCTTTTCATAGCGCACGCCAGATCCTCAATGAAGTTGAAGGTGTTTTACCTAGACTTTTATCAAAACAAATGATTCGTAATCGTTTGTGGGAAGTTGGCCTTACATCATATGCCCCTTAGAGACGACCTGCAGCAACAGCTCGCCAACAGCAGCTCAGAAGAATGTGGTGCAGCGAGCGACTAGAAGAGGACAAAAATTGGAATGCTGTGATGTATACCGACGAGTCGCCGGTATAGTGACAGCAGACGCCGAAGAGTCTACAGAGATCAAGGAATGCGAACAATGCCCCAGTTTATTGTGCCTTCAGTGCAGTTTGGAGGAGGTGGTGTAATGGTCTGGGCTGGCATTTACACGGGAGGACGAACCAACCTCACAGCAGCTCGATATGCACATGAAATTATTGAGGAATACCTCTCTCCAACTAGGGATCTCATAGGGAGAGATTTCGATTTCTGGATGAAAACGCTCGACCTCATAGAGGAATAGTTGTTCATCAAGTTTTAGAAAACCTGGGAATTTCCCACCTGCCCCTTCCCCCATTGTCTCCAGACCTCAATCCTATTGAGCACATGTGGGGCGCGTTACAGAGAAGGCTTTTTAATCAAGATCCGCCGCTAATTGACCTTCAACAACTGAATGCAGCATTGCAACATCTCTGGGGTGAAATTCGTCAAGAAACCAGCGACAACATTATTAATAGTATGCCTAATAGGTGCACACAGGTTTCGGCTAACAGAGGACCTTATACAAGGTATTAATTGTTCCCAAAAACTAATCTGTTCAATAAAAAAAAAATTATGCAACTAAAACGTTTTATTTTTGTTATTTTTTAAAACCCATTAATTGTATTTTATTTCAGCAAAAAAAATAATAATTTCTAATGAATATTAATGCAGTTTATAACAAAAATAATACAAAAATGGTAGGCAAAGTAAATAACACAAAATTAGCAATACCTCTATTCATTTTTGCGCAGTTTAGTTAAAATTATATTTAGATGGGTTTTAAGTTTTTAGCGTACTAAACTCTGTTGCAGAATGGCGTTAGCCACCCACATATCAATTTTTAAACTTTCCTGTGGTCCACAGTTGTACCACATATTTGTAGCTTTTTCAAAAGCTATTTAATTGAAAATAAGTATATTTTATTATTGATTTCTAATTCTATGTAACAAGTTAACTTTGTGACCTCTCTTAAATAGAGCTCGCCACCTATCGGCCGATTTTCAAACTTCATTGCCGCCACATATTTATTGCTTTTTAATAACAATTTTACTGAAAATCTGTAAATTTTATTATTGCTAAACCTTCCTTGAACTATGAAGATGATGTAGTTAAAATTTGGTTCAGTAGTTTTTTTTCGGTTAGTGATCTCAAACGAAAAATGGCTTGTCCTTTCATATCGTAATAGCATAGATTTTACTAGGATCTATTTGATTTTACGAGACGATATTGGAAACAAATCGACATATACTAACATCCTGAGAGGCTGGCTGAGAATACGGCAACAAGAGACCTGTAGGCTGGTTGGCAGCTCTCAGATAAATCAGCGAAGCCTAACCAACCTCGTCGTAAATAAACCTGGATCCGGCCGCATCACTTGTCCCCCATAAATTTCCCTTCCTCAGCTCGTTCTATAGCATTGGAGAGGGGGTGATGCAGGGTTTATCCTCTATTGTTGTTATGTTATGTATTTTACGTAAGGCCAACACTTTATTTCATTGGTATTTTTTAATTTTAATGATTAAAATATGTCGTAAAATAACGTCAATATTTTTTTTTACATAAGAGTATCTACAATACAGGGTGTCCCGAATTTAAATGGCAAAACTTCAAGAACTTATAGGGGACCGAAAAACTAAGACAAAAAGTCCTTTAGATTTGCTCTTTTTTGCTTAGTTTTAGAGAAAATCGCAAAAAAAGTAACAAACAAAATTTTCATTTTTATACTTATTTATTTACATTTATATTTATGTTATGTTCTTTTTAATGTAAATATTGCTCAAAATGTTGTACTCTTGCACCAATGCAAGCATTACATCTAGCACTCACTTGATAAATTGCAGCTAAACATTGTTCTGGTGATATTTGGTGCACTGCATCTATGATTCGGTCTCTTAATTGCTCTCTTGAGTTGATTGATACCGAATTAACTTTCTGCTTCAAGGTTCCCCATACAAAGAAATCCATGGGTGTCATATCAGGTGATCTGGGTGGCCAAGGTACTACTATTCCACGTCCAATCCATCGTTGTGGATAATTTATATCCAGCCAACCTTGAGCAACTCTGCTATAATGAGCTGGAACCACATTTCAATCGGCTGCTGTTAACAATTCCTCTTCTTGTAATGGTAGCTTCATCGGTCCATATAATTTTTAATGGAAATAAATTATCATCGCGAATTTTGTCAAGAAACCAGTTACTAAAATTCAATCTCTTGACATAATCCTGAGATAATAAATTCTGAACTTTTTGAAGATGGTATGGGTAGCAATTATCACCTTTCAAAGTTCACCATATTCTTGCCGCGATATTGCTAATGCAGCAGATGCTCTTCGGATGCTAGTCTCAGGATTGTTATCGAAGTGGCGTTGGAAACAATTTCTTCTCCGATAATCTGCTCTTATTGCTGCCTGGAATTGGTCGCCTTCATTACGTATTAAGAATGACCCAGTCTCTCGTAGTCTATTAAAAGTTGACGAAAAGACTCTTCGATTAGGCACTCTTCTATTTGGAAATCGGCGCGCATACTCCCGCACCGCTTCTAAAGCATTACCGTTACAGAAACCATACACAAAAATCATATCAGCGTATTCAACATTAGAATATGTATGCGGCATTGTGGCTGATGCTATTCACACAAAAAATATCTGAGTAACTGACTGAAGACTGATTTAGGAATATAATCCTAGAAGGAAGCCAAACTGTAAACAAATAAAAGAATGTAAAGGATAACATTAAGTGTTTACATATCTCACTGCCTAGCCTGACGAACTTTGAAAGGTGATAATCGCTACCTGTAACATTTTTGTTTTTTTTTTTTTTTTTTGCGATTTTCTCTAAAACTAAGCAAAAACGAGCAAATCTCTAAAGGACTTTTTGTCTTAGTTTTTCGGTCCCCTATAAGTTCATGAAGTTTTGCCATTTAAATTCGGGACACCCTGTATAATTTTTTAACAGAGTGTAACTGATTAACTATGAATATTTGGTTAAGTGCAATATTGGGAGGGTCTAAAATCAAAGAGTGAAATAACATATGAGAGCATACAATAGTAAGACCTAAATTTCCCGTTTCTCAATCCATATAAATGAAAATAACCATAAATTGAATAAGGACTGGAGAGTGATAATAATACAGCATGTAGAAAATAGCCAAAAATTAAATAATTATGAATCATTAGAAATAATAAAATCGTTCACAACCAACACAGAATTTTGTTTAAATGACCAGATAAACATATCCAATAGCCCTATTTTAAATTTGTTTCAAATAGGAACGGATAAATCCAATTAGTCATAAGATAAAAACTTGATTTGATTTGATTTATAGTCTTACATTTTTGAAAACTTTAGTGTATATAATCCATGTAAAAAAGTGCTGATATTTTGAAAATTTGGTATGTTTTAGATCTAAAGATGAACGTTTAGCATTCGAAACTAGTTTTCTAATAAAATAATTCCAATAGAAGTGGCAATTAATTCATCAATCCTAATTGAGAATATTGTTTTATAGATATTTCCAGATGCCCTATTTATTGTTTTTCATTTGTGTCTAATAATCTATGTTATAGAGTTATTAAAGAAATTAATATTCTTTTGTGATTCATCGTAGAAAAAGTTCCAAACTTTTAATTATGGTTTTCTTAAAATAAGTTTTGCACATAACAACTATGTACATTCGAGCATTAATCTAAAGGTATGCCAGTCAGGACTTAATTGCCTCACAAATTAAAAGTATTTTAAAAGTAATTATTTATTTATCATGTTCTTCTCCAGAGGTTTGCGTGAAGTTATATAATATAGGTAATTATCGTGAACTGTATAAACACCAAGAACATCTCATTGATGCCATCAGAAGAAGGCGAGTGGCTTTTTATGGATATCTGTCGAGAATGGACTCAAAGAGGCTGCCCCATAGGATCTTTAAGGCTGCTAACAAGGGAAAAGCTACTGGATACTTGTGGAGAAGGATCTTTCTGATCTCCATATAAATCAAAATGACAGCCAACCGGAGTGACTATCATAAAACCCTTAAAACAAAATCCTTCATAACATCCCTCACAGAAGTTACCCACAGACCAAAAGACGAAACTAGGAAATGGTCTGAGGAACGTAGGGTTGAATTTAGCCGGAAAATGAAGGACTACTGGGCCATCAGAAAAGCTCGAGGTACAAAGTACTGAAGAAAGCAGCTGCCGATGCTTCCCACCACTCGAGAACACCAATCGCTCCGCCAAAGCGACGAAGAAGAGAAGGCGCCAGACAAAGCAAATCCTTCAATAAGAAACATCTAAAACACAAGCACCGTGATCCATAGATGGCTCTAACGAAAAAAAAAAGAAAAAAGAAGTAATTGTAAAGGAATTAATTGGATAAGTGACATGGAAATGGTAAATAAACTTTACTGCTGTTAAATGACGAACAATATATATTATCTTACTTACAATAAGTAAAAAATAATTTCAATCTAAATCTATCGCCATAAGAGTAATACTATGATGTTGGTACGGCGTTGTCGGTGAGGGACACTGTTTTGGATCGGTGAAGTATCAAGGAAAGGCAAAGTTAACTCGGCTACATCTTGGTAAGAGCGGGAACAGCAAGACTGATCTACAAGGCAAACTCAGAAGGAAAAGGCTCACAAGAAAAAACAAGAACCTGAGAATATTTTTCCGGCCAGTTTTATTACAGTGGGCTAAAATCACCTATAGGTGGACAAAATTCAGATAAAAAAATTTATAAATCGCTAACTAAATATTGTCTAGTATGAGTTGGAAGAAGGGAAAATGTAAATATTTACTTTCTTGGATTGTCAACAAGAGCCGGAGGGGACTATTAACCCTTTAACGGGCAGGCCGAGAATTTTGGAATCCATTTCTTCTTTTTTGTTTCCTTTGAATGACTGTAGCCACGCTAACCCCCAAACATGTATCATGAAAATCAAGGTTAAATAAAGGATATTAGACGATTACGTTATTTAGTGAGCAAAAGGGATTAAAAATGTGTGTCCTCCAGGATACATTGCCTGTTAAAGGGTCAATCCCACCCACTCCCACTATACCAAAGAGCACATTTTTCTCTGTGTTTATTGCAGTCCTGTTATAATTACTTTGCCGTTCTCTGAACAGAAACCATACTTGATTATTTAAATTTCATGTGAAATGGATACCACAGAGACAAGTAAGTATTAAAGTGTAGTTTACCATATGATGAGCTTCAAGAACTGCCATTAGAAAATGAGGCTGACGATACTGACTCGTCAGAAGAAAATACTGAAGGATTTAGCAGTATTGAATCAGGCGATGATTGGTGGCTAATTCATTTTCAGTGCATAATATAATTGTTTATGTTTGTTATTATAAAAAAAACAAATCAGTACAATAACATTTTTCTTTAGGTTATTATTTTTTTTTTCATTATTTTCGTAATATAGCCTTTGTTTTCCGATGTGTTATTTTTTTATGAATATATGTATTGTTTGTATATAAATAATAAAGTCAAAAAGTTACTACTGAAATGTTCCATAGATATACAAAATGTTTTCCCAATTTTTATCCATTATGTCCAAATTAATGTGCGTGTACATTAGTTTGTTCGATATACTAAAAAATATGGGTGTAAGAATTGTTTTTTTTTCCCTTAAGAAGATTTTTCCCTTACTCAGTGACCTCAAAAACATAGAACAACACAAAAAAAATAATTTTGTCCACCTAAAAATGGATTTTTGCCCACTATGCGCCGTTCCCACCCTAAATGGTCTAGCAACACGCTTACTGATTTCTTCGTAGTTTGAGGTTGGAAATTAACTCAGGAATTATCTGTTTTGATTTGGCCGAAGCGTTTACCCAGAATATTATAAAGTAAGAGGCTGCTACAGAAAACTCTCCCTATTATACCGCCCAGCTGCTCTCTAGGAAGGTGTCATGGCAAATATTCTTATAGTTAATTTAAAAACGTAGAACTTTGATAAATAGCAACACACTATTCACAGTTGCTACCGGTATTGGAGATAAAAACGATAGATTTTTTCAAATACAGTGGAACCCTGTTATGTCGACCCCCGATAAACCGACCTATTGAAACATCTCTCCTCGCATAAACCGACTATTTTTGAGAAGATAAAGATCTATTGTTTCCGATAAGTAATTTGTAAATATTTTCCTAGAAAGATGATTCACTGTTCTCTCCTGGTTAGAAAAAAAGTTCGATCTTAACTTCCACAATGTTAACATCAGGCAAAGTGTTTCAAGTGTTACGATATCTTAAAAAATGAAATTTTCTACTATCGCGGTAAAACTAGAAGCCCTTGAAAAAATAGAAAATGGTGAGCGATTTGTCAAAGTAGGTAGAGATTTAGGAGTAGGCGTTACTATTATAAGGGACTGGAAAAAAAATCTGGAGCAATCAATTTCTTTTAGTACGTTTTCAGATGTCCCAAAAAAATAAACAAAGACTAAGAAAACCTGCAACGGAGGTAATGGATGAAGCGGTTTTGTTATAGTTTAGCCAAGAAATCAAATCAATTATGACTTACAATTAGTCATCGTAAATGTTTGTGTTGTTTTTTTCATTATATATACTTTGTATACATACGTATGTATGTATTTAAAACTTTAGTTTTTTTTTGTTTAATTTGTACTAAATAAATTGACGTTTCATGTTCTAATTTTTCTTTTTCATACATTCACCTCTCAACATATGTAACTCTAATTCACCAGTGCGACAGACTCCGTTTGATCCGACCTTTTTATGGGACCGACCTCACCCCAAGTCCCAAACGCCTCGATATAACGGGGTTCCACTGTACGATGATTAATGGTAAAATTTAATTTCTTTAACGTTTATCTCTGATGTATTACAAACTATATTAGTAAATTATTATATATTCCTAAAGTTCATATTAAGGTTACATTAAGAAATTCTGAAAGGCCATAATAAAATTTTTGAAAAATGGCCCACCCTGCAGATATATTATATACATGTTAATTAGAACGATTTAACCCCACGATAACCCCACCGTGAGAATAATTGATGTTAGTCCATTATTATCATAAAGTTCTGTTGCGCTGTAAGTATTTATTTATTATATATGATAATAATAAAGGAGGTGCTATATATTATATAATTATATGCTGTGTGATTTATCTTATAAACCCTCGGCTAGTTCTCTGGCATGCAATGTTATGAATAATATCTTCGTCTAATTTCCATAATATTTAATATTTAAAACCTTGAGGAGGGCTTTAGTGTATATCTATACTACTGTATAAAAGGGTAAGCCAATTTTTGTTTGTGATCACAAACCAGGAAAACTAAAATTCCAAATTTTATCTACATCATCTTCGTAGTTAAAGGAAGATTTAGCAAAGATAAAATGTACTGACTTTCAATTACCTTCTTATTGAAAAAAAAAAAAAAAAAAAAAAAAAAAAAAAAGCGATATTATGTGGATAATAATGAAGTTTGAAAATTAACCGATAGGTGGCGAGTTCTCCTTCACATCTCATTTTCGAGTTGTCTTAAAAATATTCAGATGTTACTACCTAACACTTCTACACATAAATTCTTCATCTAATTTAAAAGCTAGATTCAATTTTTTTAAAAATGTGACATAACCCCTTCACCCATCAAACCCTTCAACTATATATTTTCTGCTGTGAAGAGAAAAAACAATACACCTCTTCTAACAGAGTCCCGACCGGGTATCAAAAAATAAAATAATATATTTATATAATATATATATATCAAGAAGAAAAAATTACATATATTAGAGAGGTGGAATTCCAACTAGAGAGGTGGAAACTTGGGTTCGAGTCCCGACCGGGTCAAAAGAAAAAATTACATATATATATATATATATATATATATATTTTTTTTTTTTAAATTTATTTAAAGAAAGTATTACAATCTGCCTCGACGTGGGCAATAAGTAATATGGATGGCTTATGATCCATTCACACAATATGTACAACAAGAAATAAATACGAAGAAGAGATACAAAAAAAAAAAAATAATAAAATAAAATAAGTAAAGAATCTCCTTATAATATATGATACAATAAAATAAATAAATAAAGTAAGTTAAATCTTAAAAATACATTCATACTTTATTTACACTGTATACACATCTGAGGGATCCCCGAACCAGACTTGTCCCTCCACTTACGGAGGAAGAGGCCAGGTCCTGAGAGACCCCTGCGCTTCTCTCAGCTGCGTCACTGGTGTAGATAATACCAATAGAGGCTGAGTGAGAGCGCTATAGCACAGCCACTCAAAGCATGAGTAGAGAAGCTGGTCATTGCCAGGACTCCATGTCGAATTTTATAATAGATCAGGAGGCCACTGCCTTTTTAACCTGCGAGGAGGATTATAGGGGTAGATAAGGATTGTGCTAGTGGATTAGGATGATGGGAAAGTTTTTGATGAAATTTCGAAAATTTGACAGGTATGGATTCTAGGACAAAAGGTATATTAAGATCGTTTTGTAAGGTTTCGTTGGAGACATAATATGGGGCGTTGGATATGGATCTCAGGAATTTGGATTGGAAGGATTGGATACGTTTGGTGTTTGAGTGTTTTGCTGATTCCCAAATGTCTAGTCCGTAGGTCCAGATAGGCTTTAGGATAGTCTTGTAAATTAAAAGATTGTTGTCTATTGAAAGTTTTGAAGTCTTGCATAGTATAGGGTATAACTGGCCGAATCTTCTGTTAAGTTTTTATCTTTTAAGTCTAGTATGTGGGTTCCAACTGAGTTCCAACTTTTCTAACAGATATAAATGCAGTTTATAGTGAAAATAATAAGCATTTGTCGATTCTTGAAACAAGAATCAGTATCGAGAATCGATGGTCCAAAATCGATTCCTAGGGACCTAATTATTTAATTATCGATTCTACTCCTAAAAGAAAAAAAGAGATAACGTTACAAAGGCTTTACATTTGATTTTTAAAAACAGGCCAACTTTTAATCGTATTTTTTTGTTGTTCAAAAGGGATTTTTGTTTCCTTAAAATTAAGATAATTAACTCAAATATGAATAAAAACTACAAATCAGAATTTTGCAAATGATTTATTTTTTTATAGATTGCCTGTAAAGTAAGTTAACGCATTATCTGTTGAAGATAATAAATGCTATTTGCTGTTAACTAATTTATTTCTTGATATTTTTATAGTTTTTTTCAATACATCTGTTTTTTTTTTCACTTTTATTGGATTATGATTCGCAATAGTAATTTATTTTTAAACCTAGAAAACGGTACCGAAAATCGATTTTTAGTACTGGTGCCGGTTCCGATATTCGAAAAATTTTGGTATCGGCACAACATTAAAAATTATTGGCAAACTGAATACCCAATAATGGTAAGGAGAACCGCATATAATTAATTAATCGTAACTTAATTCAAATTTACAATGATGAGCTCTTTTAATTACATTTCAAATTTACTTACTTACATTGGTATTTGGGTACGAATACCGAAATCAAATAAAAAATTCTACAACCTTTTTCAGAATATTAATTGAAGTTTTCCCTTTGACTTGTTCCTTTCCAATGTTAGCTGTCATAACCTTTATTTCCGAGAGATATTGAAATAGGTTGGAAGACATTCAAACCGTTCTGCCTTTCTCCCTTTTATATTTCTTTGTTTTTCCCAATATGCCAATCTCTTTGAAATACATCCATCGAGTGGCATCAACAGATGGAATATATCTATTTATAAAACAAAACAACAATAGTAAATTGAAAAATTATTGATTTTAGCTAAAATATTATTATTTTATACTTAATATTGAAATATATTTTTAAAAAATAATATTTTGAAATAAGTTTTACTGTATACCAAAGTTTTCTCAACATTTCTAATGAATTCTATTTAAAAATTAGCAACAAAAATTATTAACACATCGACAATATCTTTCTATAATCTTAATGATCCAGACTTTTCTTCCAATCAGCCAGTAAAAATGATACTAAGGATAGCCTACTTTCTAGAAGCTATTAATAATTATGAATAAAAAAATAAATAAAAATCTTTAGGACTAGATCCTAAGAAAAGTCTTCGGTTCCTTTGGTACCTTTGCTAAGGAAATGTTTACAGTTCTCCAAGTTTAAATGAAAAAAAAAAAAACAATGCAATAAAAAATTATATTTTAAATAAATTAGTATGTATTTCTGATCACATGGCATAAATGAAAATTATTATTATTATTATATATATGTTTAATAAGGTTCTTGAGGTTCAGACAATAAATAAAAACAACTATTTTGGCGACGTTTCGAGACTATATTGTTCTCATAATCATGCCCTACAGTGAAAAAAACAGGTTACAATAAAATTATATAAGTTATACAGGGTATTGCAAAACATAAAGTTAGCTACAATATGAATAAATAAAACATGCGTTAAATTAATTAATTACATATAATTAAAACATATGGAGGAGCATGAAACTACTTACAATGTTACTGGTGGATATGCTATCGGTATCTACTACTAAATTATAACAATGCTTGTACACAATTGAACTGAGGGATTTCTGAAGAAAGTTAAGGAAGGGTTGGTGTTTCCAAAACTGGTGGAAATTCCAAGGTACAGGTAGAAGGGATTTTCGTATTCCTGTGTAATTAATAAATATATAAATCATTTATATGATGTATATTAATGTAAATGTATATTATTGGTCTCAATGGATTAAATTTGAATAGCATGTGTTGATATTCAAGTCCGATTTTTTGTTTATTCCGCGATTTTTAAATTTATCTATGGTTATCATTTCTTTAACAATATAAATAAATATATATACATACATATATATATAAATCAGAACTAAATATTTTAGTGAAAAATATTTAATTTAAATGTTTGACCGTTTTGTTTTTAAGAAAATATTTCAAATGATATGGTATAACAAATCATTTGATGAACAAATCATTTGAAAATTTCCAAATATTTCTTAAAAATTCAATCATTAAAATAGAGGATATAAATATGAAATATCTCTAAACCTCTAAATATTAATAAATATTCATAAACTTTTCTCTACATAACTTTGTTGCTGTTTTTATTGAATTTTTAATTATCTATGTTATATAACTTCTTATTCTTTGTTTTATTTTATTTTATTTTTCTTGTTTATTTTTATATTTTTATACCTTTCAACACATGTAAAATTATAATCAAATCGCAAATAATATTTTTACATTGTATAACAAGTATGGTGTGTACAGAAAAAAATAAAATCCCTTCCAAAGGGTTACTGCTGGAAGGAAAACACTAAAAAAAAAAAAAATGGTATAACAATGCCATCATTAAATATTATTAGGAGAGAGAAAACGTATTTTAAAAACTAGAATTTCGGAACCTAGTCGGGGAAAATAATGGGCTATGGTAATAGGACCGATCTAGCTTTCTCTGACGCTTCAATATTGGAAAATGCTGTGTATAGGACATCTCATTGTCTAGCTGTTGGGGGTGCGTATTGGATCTCTATTGGTTTCCAACATAAATTGTTGTTGGATTTCACCATAGAAAAAGGAAAAAAAAATGGTGAATTTAAATAGATGTTATATAAAAAATAATTGAAATAAGGCAGCTCATATTTTCTATATGTGTAAGTAAATAAATCCAAAAGCTAAGAGTGATGTGACTTTTTACATTGAAACCAATATAGCTCCTAAACAGTAGGCCCTGGCGACAAATGTTTTTTAGAATCGATTCCTGATGAGAAAATGTTTCGATCCTAACAACACCAAAAGAGCTAAAGCGTGTAAATATGTCATATTGTTGAGGGTGAAAAACAAAAGTTACTCAAGGAAAGTATCGACTTTATATTCGATATAATAAATCGATATTATATATGACTTGTGTCTAGTAAACTGTTTTTTTCCATATTTGTTTTACATATATATATATATATATATATATATATATATATATATATATTTATATATTTTTTTTTTTTTTTTTTTTTTTTTTTTTTTTTTTTTTTTTTTTTTTTTTTGGGGGGGGGGGGCTTTGAGACTTGTTGACACAAGTCCTATATTGCCAATGTAGCACTATCTAATATTATACCCAGTTAAATTTTCTTTGTCTTCCTCTATTATATGAGAACTTTTATTTTTGACAAACATTTATTTAAATCATGGGCCTTTTATTTCATTATTGTTCTTAAAAACTGTACATGCACAAGCAAGACAATATGATCAGATTTTTAAAATCACTTGTAGATTCAAAAAAAAAAAAAAATCTATGATTATGTCCACCTATAATCTACTGCCTCTGATAAGTAAACTATTAGCAAATTTTCGACTGTCGAAAGTATCGACTTAATATTCGATATAATAAAATAAGTATTTGACTTGGGTCCAGTAAACTATTTTTTTCCATATTTTCGTATATATAATATAATTTACAGATTAGCTTTAATTTAATTTCGGAAAATCAGTTTGAATCCAATATTCTCATTCAGTACATTTAATAAAATCATGATAGTAACTATGAAAACTTAAAAACACTAAATTCTAATTCAAGATTTTGACAAAAATATGGCACCATATGCCTGGAAATAGAGTTATAAAAAGTAGTAGATGTGATGTAAAGTTCTGTGGAGCCGACATACTTGATGAACAGCCCTTTATATCGCGGCTGCTTTCGGTTCCACTTACACTATCTGTCCCAGAGGCTAAATCACTGCTTGAGTGGAATATGGAAATTAACAGTGTTGGGCACTAAGTTTTCCGTTACAAAGTTTAAAAATTATATAGAGCCATTACCATTATGGACCTACACTACTCAAATTTTTGGGAAAGCTAAAAAGACATATGTTAAATAATTATCTATTACCAGGCTTAGTGATGTCATGTTTCTGACATGATTAATTTAAAATTGTATTGTAGTAGAAATTTAATATTTTAAGTTCTTATATTACACTCCAGTCATATATCACTTTCCTTGAAGAATGGTTTCTCTAAACTGGAGACTTAAGATAAATCCCAGTAAATAACCTTTACCCTCCGTTGAAAACCTACCTCACCCTGTCCTCCTGTATCCTTTAATGGCGTACCGTTAAATAATGTTAAACAGATACGATACCTTGGATTTTATCTGGACAGGAGACTAACTGGAAACCTCATACAAGATTGAAAAGACAAGAAGCTGCACGTCGATTTCACTGCTACAACACTTACTCGACAAACGTACAAATCTCCATATTCACTACAAAAACTCATCTATATGGCGATTGTCAGACCTATTTATGCTTACGGCATAGAGTTATGAGACTAATTTTAGGATCCAAAATCCTAGATGAACTGATGTCAGAAATGAACTGATCCACAATGACCGTAATATCCCATATGTCGCTGATTTGGAAGGAACCAGATACCTTTCCTTTCATAATAAACTTAACACTCATCTAAATTCACTAATTGCACGACTTGTTTCCCACTCCTATATAAATAATAGATTATGGAAAATATATTTCAACTCTTGTTTTAATAAATCACACTATCTCTAGGAGACCGGTTCTAACGAGTGATCGTCTTTTGACTTTGTTCCTCCTAATATAAAATTTTAACCTTTTTGGCATGTGACCTTTATTTCTCCAAACATTTTAGAGTCTACAAACAAATATTTTCTTATATTTTTTGTGGGCCTAAATATTCAACCCAATATCATCAAAGGTCATGGGACTTCTTGTCGGTGATTGTTTCATATCCTCCTTAACTAAGATCCCTGTTTGGATCCTATATTAAAGCCATTTTGATATTCCTGTTAGGAACAGGACTCCTGTAATCCTGCTCGAGTCTAAAGTATGAAGATGATTGATTTTCATTCGGTGCATGACCTGTTGACCCTAGGAACCTTTGTATCGGATGAGCAATGATGCTTTAAAGACCTCTCCAGTATATTTACGTTATTTTTACCTAGCCTACCTCCATGAATTTGTTATCTTTTTAACAGAATAACTACAGTAATTAAATATATTAATACAAGTATACCCCGATGCAGCTTCGCTCACTCTCATAAATAAGAACTTATATTATTGTAACTAATTATTGAATTTCATTTGTCTATCGATGAAAATCTTGTATTGAAGTATGGAATGTAGTATTATCTCTTCAATGATATTTTCACGCATGGAAGTAATTTTTAACCTGGTTACAATGGAATTATTTAGGTTTTTGAGGAGTATGTAAAAGCATAATTAAATATCCTATTTAGCAGAAATAATTTTATCGATCTATCTGTTTAGATTTTAATTCGTAACCATTAACGTATATGACAGTTTGGAAAACCTCGTTTTTGTCACTCAAGACTATACATTTTAATTATTATTACATACCTTCCTAGAGCTATGAAGATGTATTTAAAATTTGCTACAGTTGGGTTTAATAGTTTTACCATTGCAAACTCTGTTGCAGGATGGCCACATATTCTGTCTTATATAACTTGCCGATATTCTGACCTTGGCTGGCTCTTTCCTAAATTCTGACGGCAATACTTTCTGGGTACTTTCCTATTCTAATCTCTATAAACCAGAAAACCTTACTTTATTCTTGGTCTATTAACTCTGCGCTCCTAAACACTAGATCCTAACCTTTTAACCTATATATCCCCTCACATAAAACCGCTTTCTTTGACAAATCCTTCATCATTCGTGCTACCTCCTTCTGAAATTCCTACCCACTTCTATTCGTAAAGCAGCTTCCATAAATTTCTTTAAAAATGATTTATTTCTGTTCCTTTTAGACAATCAATCTTCAAATTTGTCAGTAATAATTATAATATAATTATAATTATAATTATAATTATTTTTTTTCTCTTTCTCTTTTTTATATGTTCATTTATATACGATTGTATTTTATGTTATTATTATTACTATTACATATATTCATTTTTTCTGCTGTAATTACTGAAGCATTTAATTTGTAAATAACAGGCCAGACAACTATACTTTTAACTGTTCATTATTTTTATTCTTAGGGGACAGTAAGTCCCAGAATAAAGTTTATTTTTTCATTTCATCTCATTTATCGGTCGGTTTTTAAACGGAACTGGGTTCCACATGTCGCTCCATATATTTATAGCTTATTTATAGAAGTAATTTTTATCATAAATTTCTAGCTCTATATAACACCGCACCTTTGTAACCTCTTTCGAATATTGTTCGCCAATTATCGGATTAACAGTCGATTACCAAACTTCACCGCCCACCACATATTTATAGCTTTTTATGGCAATATAATTGAAAATGTTTAAATTTTATTATTTCTAAACCTTCCTTGAAGTATGAAAATGACGTAGTTAAAATTTAGTACAGATTGGCTCAGTAGTTTTCGCGGTTAGTGATCACAAACGAAACATGGCTTATCAATTTATATAATTGTACAGATATAGAGGTATTATAAAGTTGGCTAAGCCGGGGTGATACAAATCATCTTCCATTGAAAGCTCTAAGCAGAAGGCTTATAAAAGTATCGCCATTAGTTGTTGGTTCCTAAGAGCGGTCATCTACAAACTTTACTAGAACTTTACTAGCTTATAAATAGCCTAGGATATGCAAATTAGCCCCATTAAGACTAGCCTCACTTAGGGTCGATATTAATCAAATAGATATTTCCATAATGACGGGCTCGCTGTACAGGGCCCACTTTTAGAACATCTCTCGTTAAACATGAGTCTTTTTATTTATTAAAAAAGTAATTATAAGTACATTATTGACTGTATATTTAAAAGATAATTATGGAATATTAAATGTTAAGATTTTTTTCGCAATGATATTCCACTAATCCCTGTCGAACAGATCCGCTACCTAGGACTCCACTTGGACAAACGTCTAACTTGGAATCCACATACAAGACTAAAACAAGAAAATGCCCGTCGTTACAGACTACTTCAACATTTACTAGACAAACGTTCAAAGCTCCCAATTAATTACAAAAGACTCATTTACATGACTGTGATTAGACCTATTTGGACTTGCGGAGTTGAGCTTTGGGGCTCTATAAAACCATCCAATTCATCTCGTATTCAATCCTTAAAATTCAAAATCCTTTGAAAAATCCTCAATGCTCCTTACTTTGTGACCAATAAACTTATCCATAAAGATCTTAATGTTCCATGTGTTTCTGATTTAGCCCAAACCAAATACCTATCCTTCCATAGTAAGCTCCATAACCACTCCAATCCACTAGTCTCGCAACTTGCTTCCTCCTCCATCCCTGATAATCCTCAGAGGCTTCTGAAAAGAAGATGGCCTAGATAGAGACCTTTTAGTGTAGATTTTATTGAAGTGCTACTAGTGAGTTATTGTATTAACTATCAACACATTTACTTGTATATTTTTTGTACTGTTGTAAATATCAAGAAATTAAAAAAAATAAAAAGATTTTTTCACAATTTCACCCAGATATATATCTGCCCCTTCATTTTTTACTTTTTCATTCCTTAATATTCCCGCTGCTCAGTACCAATAGTCTATTTAAGTGGAAAGAAGCTTCTTCCTGAGATTGGCATTTATGATCCATGTTTCTGCTATATATGTCAGTATACTGAATACAATAAATTTAAATATAAATTATATTCCGTTTTGTTTAAGGAATGATATTTTTATGGGAGGAGAAATGTATGCTAAGCAGGAAGAAAGGAGCCTGGGAAAACCAGATGCTGGAAGAAATAGAAAAAATGAGAAGGTTCTTCCGGCATGTGAACAATGGACGCAAACCCTTCAAGCCGAGAGTAAGCGCCTTCAAGGACCAGAATGGAAACATATTAATGGAATAGGAGGAGGTGCTTAAGAGGTGGAAGGACAAATACAGCTCACTACTCAGAGGGGACCAACGTAAAGGTAAATGTGACCAGGAAATTCCCCCAGGACAGTTGGAGCAACCCGATTATGAAGATGTAGAGGATGCCGTGAAATGAAGCTAAGACCAAGTACATGAGAGTCGGAGGAGATGGACCAGGGATTGGTCCATTTCTGGCTGGACCATATAATTTTGAAAATGTAAGTAGCTTTATCTACCTCGTGGCTGAGATCAACTCTGGAAACGAAATCTCTCGAGAAGTCAACAGAAGGATAGCAACAGGTTCCTGTCTAACAGGACCAAGATCACCCTCTACAAAACCTTGGTCCGTCCTGTTTTAACTTATGGATCAGAAGCATGGGTCTTTAAAAAACAGGATGAAAATAGGCTTCTGATCTTTGAAAGATCAATTTTGAGGAAGATTTTTGGTCCTGTTAAAGCGGGTGGAATTTGGAGAAGAAGAAAAAATGTCGAACTGGCTGGCCTGTATGGGGATGCAGACTTGGTCAAGTTTATCAAGATAGGACGACTTCGATGGGCCGGGCACGTCGCACGCATGGATGACTCGGCGATACCCAGGAGGATACTGTCTGGAAAGTTGCATGGGCGAAGAAAAGTCGGCAGGCCAAATGTGAGAATGTGAGATGGGAGGATTCAGTGACACTGGACGCACAGACTCTGCTGGGAGTCCGAAACTGGAGAGCTGCTGCAGCTGACAGGACTGACTGGCGAAAGCTTTTGGAGGAGGCCCAGTCTCGGTGACGGGATGTAGAGCCACCGATGTATGTATGTATGTAGAGGATGCTGTGATGTCCTTAAATAATAATAATAATTTCCTGGTACCAACAGGCTACCAGCAGAAATCTTTAAATATGGTGGTGACGTGCTGGCCAAATACATCTATGCTATTCTCAGTTTGTGTACCTCAGAACCCAAGTGAACTCCGACAATGACATACAGCCAGAAATCCAGAAGAGAATTCTAGCCATCAATAAAAGGTACATTGGATTCCTTAGGTACTTTCGCAGCCGAACCATGACAAGGACCACTAAACTCCGCCTGCACAAGACCCTAATCAAGCCAGTACTTGTATACCGCTCTGAAACCTGGACTATCCCAAAGGCTCAGGAACAAGCACTCCTCTGTTTTGAAAGGCGAATTCTGAGGAAGATCTTCGGAGCAGTACGGGTAATAGAGGCAGCGCTCTAATGGTAGAGCTGAAAGAACATGGAGTGGACATATTGCCAGGATGAGGACTGATGAGATACCCAGAAAGCTCCTAGAGGAACGTCTCTATGTAACTAAAAGAGTTGGCAGACCCATACTACGGTGGGCCACCACCCACACCTGGCAGTCAACTATTAAACATCCTTAGTTGGAGAGCAGGAGCAGGGAAGAGGGAAGAGAGAAAACTGAAGGACAGTGTTGCAGGCGGCCCTGACTCTTCGTGAGTTGTAGCTCCATCGAAGGAAGGAATGATATTTCTGCTCGGCATCAACATTTTAAAATTACTAAAATATTAAGTTTAATTTAGATGTATAGAGGAATGAGAGCGATGAATACTGAAGAACTTAATCGTCCTTCTTGTCACTTAATCAAATGTAATCATTAGGAATTTGATTGAATATAATTCAATATTTAAATCAGTGTCATCTGTAAGATGAGTAGCCAGACCTTCTCCTTGTTGTTCCAGCTTAAAGAAGTAAATCCACAACAGTAATCAAACAGAGGAATGAACAGAAAATGTTGACAATGTTTTCCTCGCTGACGTAAAGAAGTGGATATGTTAAAATTGCACACTCTTCAGGAGCCATTTTTGATGGTTTTCCTAAATCCTTTAATTTTGCTATAAAAAAATAATATCTTTCTTAAATATACATACTTTAAGGGCCCTTATAAAGAAGCACAATTCATTTTTCATTTCGCAGTTTAAAAATTTTTTTTTTTTTTTTTTTTTTTTTTTTTTTTTTTTTTTTTTTTTTTTTTTTTTTTTTTTTTTTTTTTTTTTTTTTTTTTTTTTTTTTTTTTTTTTTTTTTTTTATAAAGATTAATTTTATATTTATAACTGTATACATTATATACAAGTACATTTGAGGAAAATATTTAAAACGAAATTCCAATGACATATAAAGCATTACGTACTCGCTATGTTCTACATTAGAAGGTCTCTTGGCCATCTTTTTTTTCAGACGCCTCGGAGGATTATCTGGAATTTAGTGTGAAACAAGTTAGAAGACAAATCGATTCGATTGGGTATGTAAGTTACTATGAAAGGGCAGGTATTTGGTTTTTACCAATTCAGCAACATATGGAACATTAAGGTCTTTATGGATAAGTTTGTTGGTGACAAAGTAAGGGGCATTGTGAATTTTATGTAGGAGTTTAGATTGTAAGTATTGGATACGAGAAGAATTGGAAGGTTTAGTGTAGCCCTATAGCTCAATCCCTTATGTTTAAATGGGTCAGATTACTGCCGTTTAAATAAGTCTTTGTAATTTTTTAGGTGCTTTGAACGCTTAGCTAATTAGCGTTAGAGCAGTTGGAAACGAAGAACAGTTTTTTGTCTTTTGTGTTTTATGTGTAAAATCCTGTTAGTAAATTTTATAGTTAAATCGTTTGCAAGATAGTTTAACTTATATACTTCTCCACGAATGCCACTTTTGTTTCATTTGGAAAAATTAAAAATACGTCATTCGTAAGATGTTGAAAATAACTTGGTGGTTTTAGAATTGAGTGTACTGTTAATAATTAGAAATGTTTCAAAACTATTTCTTTACAGCTGATTGACATTGGTTATGTCAATGAGTAATATATTTTGAAAAAACCTATACTTCGGCCGTCAAAAATCGTTAGGTTTTAGAAGATCTTAAAATAGTATCCTTCAGAATCTTATAAAAAGAATTAAACGGGAGAAGAGTTTCCTTTTAAAAAACGAAAGCATTTTTTTTTTTAATTTCTAAAAGACGAAAATAAGTTTGTCGGAAGAGGTGGCCAAGGTATCATTCGTCCGTCAAATATTTTTAGCTCCTGGCAGATCTGAAACTAGTCTCGTTGAGTGGCTTTAGCAAAATAACGGTTTATCTCACAGGCAAAATAAGATCCTATCCCTAATCCTTCCTTTGTATCATTTCAACTAAAGTCGGAGGAAAAAAAATCCTTCCTATTTTCAGTAAATAAAAATCTAGTATTTTGTTTTTTTTTTTTAAATGTAAAAGATAGATTTTGGAAACTCAGCTATAAAATGTGATGGCTATCAGAGATTCACAATCAAAACTACATTTGATTGACACGTGTTCTATACATCGTTCGATACTTATACATTATCACGTTAATTTATTTAATCGATACTACTAGAACTAGTTAACGTTTTATCATAATCGAAAGAATGAGGTGCTTATAAATGAAAAATAAACATTCATTTTTATATTCCTTTTAATGCCCTCTTATCAACCTTCCACTATCAAACAGAACCTCCCTATCGTTGTTATAATTATTGATATCTTAGTTTAAAGACCTCACGAACTACAATCTACTCGCATTGTAGGTCGTAATGGCTATCTATAAAAAAAAATAGAAAAATAAAATAAAAGGTAAAACGACATAATGCGGCGGACTTTATTGACTGTGAAAGATCTCGCAACAATGATATTCTTCAAGTTTTATGAAAGTCAACAATTGTTTGCACGTTAAAGTTTTTTTACAATTAGAATATTTTTTTATATGTTTAGTTATATTTTTAGAAATCCGATAAACTCTATAGTAACACAAACCCACTTTCACAAACATTCTTATAAATAATTCTCTAACAAAAATTTAGCTATCTGAAAAATTAGCGATACACAGCGAATATATATTGTCGCCTAAGCAATTGTTTCACATTCAAATCAACTGTCGATTACATTTCAGAATCGTTCTCAACTTTTTCCTTCTTTTGAACAATTTGAATTTTATAATTAAAAGGAGAAACAGTTCGTCGTTGTAGACTACTTTAACATTTACTAGACAAACGTTCAAAGCCTCCAAATAATTACAAAAGACTCATGACAAATATACATGACTGTGATTAGACCTATTTGGACGGAGTTGAGGTTTTGGGATCTACTAAACCATCCAACTAATCTCGTATCCAATCCTTACAATCCAAAATCCTTCGAAAAATTCTATATGACCCTTGCTTTGTCACCAATAAACTTATCCATAAAGACCTCAATGTTCCATATGTTGCTGAGTTAGCCCAAACCAGATTCCTGTCCTTTCATAGTAAGCTCCATAACCATTCAAATCCATTAGTTTCTCAACCTGCTTTCCTCTCCATTCCCAATAATCCTCCGAGGCGTCTGAATGAAGATGGCCTGGAGATCTGCTAGTGTAGAATTTTTATTGAAGTGCTACTGATGTGTAGTTCTTTTCAAGTTTCGACATGTTATTGTCATCGTTATCAGCTCATTTACTTATTGTATATAAATTTCAATAAATTGATATAAAAAATAATTAAAAGGATTAAATTACTTAAATTAAATTGAGAATTTATGATAATTCGAAATAAAGAAATAAAGAAAATATCAAGTTTCATAAATTACTGAACTTCTGAAAAGAAGTCAGAAAGTTAGTAGAGACATATCCACTTCCCGTGGACCATTTAGGAGCTCTATTGGTTACATTTTACAAATATTCGGACTTTTTAAACACGCTCTTCTAGTTCTTGTTACTCGGAACGAAATGCTGACCATATTTTCCGTATTAAAAATTTTATGGAGAATATTCTCTGTTATTTAACATTTGTTGCTAGGATCTACCTAAATGGTCCACGAGAGGTGGATATGTCTCTAGGAAATTTTAGATGTGTGTATATACATATATATATATTTAATTTAATAGAAGGCCGGTAGCTCAGTTGGTTTATCTATATAATGTCATTTCGGCCGTGGATCAATATCGGAGTCGGGAGAACCCTCCTGGGGCACACCCAGCCTAAATAAGTGGGTAACCTTAATTGTGGAAAAACCTGGCGGTTGAGTGAGAATTCTGGCCGAATTTTCTCCTTTCACAACCGTTGGCCCAGTAACAGTATTTGGCCCAGTATCCGTACCTAACTAAGACCCTTCATGGGTTGTAAGTGGTACAGGATTTTTTTTTTTATTTTAAATTTAGTAAAATCTTTATTACTTAAAAATATAAATTTTGATTATATATTTTAATATAAAACTTATACATGATATAATTTTTATTATTTTGAAGTTTGTTCCCTCACTCAATATGTCTGGAGGCTTGAATACTTTTATGATGGCTATTTGGGAGAAGGGGACGACTTTGAGTTTTAAGGACTTCCCTCAGCCCTGAGTCAATATTGGAGTTAGCCTCAGAAGTTTGATCCTAAAACTCCCCTTCAAATTCCATACAGTATTATATTGGCTGTCTTTGTACTAAAATTAAAATTTATTGTTCTCTTCGCTGTAACTTCAACTCATAAAGGGCAGAATGTATAATTTATGAGCAGGATAGAGCTGATTCTTTCTGCTGTTTGAATTACACTTTAATTATTTCTGTCAAAGTGTTCCTAATAACTAGTATAGGTAAAATAAAAAAAATAAAATAAAATCTCTCCATTATCCGAGGTTCTCTTATATAAAGGAAAATTCTTACTTTAATTATATTTATTTGAAATTTATTATAAAACATGCATTTCTTATTTCTCCCTGACAGATAAGAACAAAAGATCATGGATATGTCTTTGTAATAAAAAATTCTAAATAATAATCTACTGCTTTTCTCAATATACATTTTAGAATTAAAAGGATCAAATTTATGAAATTAATAATTAAATTTAGTTAATGATCATTCGAAATTAACAAAGTTGAGAGAACATGGCGGTTTTATACTTTTACCATTCAAACCAATGAAATTCCTATTCTTCTTTCTTTACCCAATCTGCCGGTGTTCCTCAAGGTAGTATCCTAGGCCCCATCCTCTACTCAGTGTTTACAGCTGACATTCCAACTCACATGTGTGTTATCAGTAAACAATGACCCCTTCATTGCCTCCCAAACACTCCAATCCCATATCCTAAACCTTCAAGAATGGTGTCAAAAATGGAGAATCAAAATAAATCCAAAAAAATCTGACCAAATAACCTTTACCCTTCGTCGTAAACCCACGACTTCCTGTCCTACAGTATCCTTTAATGATATTCCACTAATCCCCGTTGAACAGATCCGCTACCTAGGACTCCTCATTAACAAACGTCTTACTTGGAAACCACCTACAAGACTAAAACGACAAGAAACTGCCCGTCGTTATCGACTACTTCAACATTTACTTGATAAACGTTCCAACCTTCCAGTTAATTACGGAAGACTCATTTACATAACAATAATCAGACCAATTTGGACATACGGAGTTGAGCTTTGGGGCTCTACTAATCCATTCAATTCATCTCGTATCCAATCCTTACAATCAAAAATCCTTAGAAAAATCCTAAATGCTCCTTGCCTCGTCACAAACAAAGTTATCAACAAAGATCTTAATATACCTTACGTTTCGGACTTAGCTCAAACCAGATATCAAACCGTTCATAGCATACTCCACAACCATTCAAATCCATTATTATCACAACTTGCTTCTCATTCGATTCCAGATAAACCTCCAAGGTGCCTGAAAAGAAGATGGCCTCGGGACCTTCCAATATAGTGCTTCATTATATAGAACCTTTATAACCGCTACCAATGGGTAGTTGCTCTAAAAACAAGTGACGTGTCATTTTTATCATTATCATCACATTTGCTTGATGTATTATATTTTAAATTGTATAAAGTTGTAAATTTCAATAAATAAATAATAAGAAAAAAAAAATTATAATTTCTAAAAAATACCCTTATTCTCCTTCCCGTTCGTTACTCTCGATTCCTTAACTGATTAATCGTCTATTTAATCAACAACCCATTTAACTTTTTTTAAAAATTAATTTGTATGTATAGTTTATACTAACTGTTCGCGCCAATCGGTGCTTTTGTGAGGGGGGAAAGAAGAAAAACTTTAATATACTGTTCATTGACGCACTCTATGGATCTCTGGGCAACTAGCCCTTATCTGCGTTAATCCCTACTAGAATTTTTCTCTTTCTTCTAGCTTCTGTGCTCCAGTACGCACCTATTGAAATTGCCCAAGACCTCATGGTCTTCCATCGCTTCTTTGACCAAGGCGAAATAGCCTTCCAGGACCCTATTCCTCTTTTAAAAGTGATCTTATTTCCTGTGCCAGTTAGTAAAGATTTAGTTCTTCCCTTAATGAGTGGTGATATAAGAGGAGGAGAGCCTGAACAAATATTGCAGCCTAGGAGAAGCATTTACCAGACCAGAAGGATTCCGGGGGCCCCCGGACAGACTGTTGGCGGCAGTAATAAGGTAAGAAGTTTCTTATGTACTGTTTGTTTATGCTACCTTCTAAATAAAATCTCCCCACAGGTGCAAAACCTCGTTTTCATATTTTCCCATACAGTCCATTTTCTGGAGGCCGAGGCGAGTTTGTCGCATCGGACATTATCATTTTTTTCTTATACACTAACTTTAATTTTTCCTTACAAAAAAAGCGTTATTTGACTCCATGGTCTCCTCAACCTTACTATATGCTTCTGAAATATGGAGTCTCAAGTATCTCGAAGCGATCGAGATAGCGCAGTTGAAATTCATAAAATATCTTTTTGGTTGGCCCAGGAACACTCCAAACTATATAGTTCGCCTCGAGACTGGGAGAACCTCACTGAGCCTGATGGTTATCAAAAAGTTGATAAACTTATGGACGAAACTTTCACTGATGCCTGACGAGAGACTGCCAAAACTGTGCTTTAATAGACTGAAAGCACTAGACAGTGATAACCCTGCAGAGGCCTTGTCAGATACAAAGATGTCATCTTAGAAAAAGCACAGAACTTCTATATCTCAATGGACATTCAAAGAGTTCTCAGGTCAACCAACTTCTCATTATACCGATTACTCTGTAACTACAATGTCTCAAATCCCGAAACGTACCTAACATACAAAGTACACATAAAAAAGTTGAGGTGTGTCAGTCAATTAAGAGTTGCAAACCAAGAACAAATTAAGTTATATACTAAGAACAAAACTTTTTTATTCAAATCACAGGAAACTTGTATATCATGCAGCCAATATATCTCCAATAGCTTGTACCACATCCTTCTCTATTGCCCAACGTTCAAGGAATATAGACAACAGTTTCTTCAGCCATACATCACAATGTCTTTTGATAACCACAATATTGAGGCAATATTAAATATTGACGGTGTAGAAAAAAAAAGTATAATGAAATGTATATTGTCTTTATGTGGTCAATCATGATGAAACTGTATATAAGGTGTTGTTTAAATTATGTGGGTCAATGACTGAAATAAAAATGTTTATATTTGAAACTATATATTTTTATTATTTATACATTGCGTTTATATAGGTGATTTAAGGTGTGTGTGTTTAAATTATGTTGGTGATAACATGAATATGTGTACAACTTGAGTATGTTTAGATAATTCCAATATAAAAACAAATATTGTTTATAGCACTTGATGTTATCTTTATATTATTAATATATATTGTTTTGACTCTGTCTTTAACAATATATTTTTCCTTACATCTGCCACTTATTTTTTTCCTTGTGGTTACGAGCTCGCTGAGACCCTCGCCCCAACTCACTCAGCCATTAAAGAGTGACATTCGGTGGCGATGTTACACTGAGATTAAGGTAGTAACAAAGGAAAAATAAGAGAAAATAAAAATAAAATAAAAAATAAATGAATAATAATTATAATAATAATTATAATTAGTTCAATTTATATTTAAAATGCCAAAATCAATGTTGTTGAACATTAAATTTACTTTTATTTCATATAGGCGTTTCTGGACCTCGAAGCAAATGTTTGACAAAAAATGAGGTAAAAATTATTTTATACAGGAAGTTTAATTAGTTTTAATTTTGATCGGTGGCATATTTTAAACAGAGTCCACTGTTTACGAGATATAATCGAAAAACCCCTAAAATGGGACCTTCTCCCCTCCCCCCACCGTTAGCTCACCCCCCTCCCCCAGGGGCGCGGACTTTTAGTATGTTTACCTTCTAACTACTCCTAACGATGCTGTGAAGTCAAAAATAATAGCATATTTCATGCATTCCACAATGTGTTTATTGACTGGACTATTAATAGAATTAGATATGACCGTAGATCAAATGGATTTAGGAAGAGACCGGAAGACGACCTAGAGGCAGACCAATATTTATGTCCCTCAAATATATCGAGAGAATCGATTGATCAGAGTCCTGGGGCTGAGGGGGCGGCAGTAGGGGAAAAAGCAGAAGTATAACTTCAAATAAAAATATTAACTTCACATGAACTTATTTGAATAAATAATAAATAAATTATGTAAAAAAAAACATAATTGACCATCAATTTTATTCATATGAGTTCCTTCCTAAGAAATAAAATATTTAAATCTACATTATAGTGGCTATAAAGATTTACTATTTGCGTGTCCATGAATCGTTAATATAATCTGAGCAGAAATAATTATACATAATATATATAAATTTTAATTTATACATAATAAAATATAAAATTTGCACTTATCAAATTTCTGTCCAGGATATAAAACTTATAATTAAGGCTGACTCCTGTGTAATATCAAATTGCTCCTTTTAAAGTGCTTTGCTAATTTGGTTATTCAAAGCAGGTTAGAGCCGACGTCTTGTAACTTCAAGGGCTCCTCAGGAATTTGAAACCTTCCAGTTTCATTCCCTTCAGCAAAGTCGCTGAAACATTGTACTTGTTCATTCCATGAATGTTAGCTCCATCATCAGCTAAACTAAATGGTTTAACGTTGCTTAAACTACTTCTTTCCTTTAGAAAATTGTGTTAAATGAAATAATTCTCACCTATCGTATCGCCTCAGTGTGCACCGCGTCTTAGGTTAGCAACACCTCTTAGTGTAAAAAAAAAAAAAAAAAAAATGGGTGAAACTGGATCAAAAATGTAGAAAAATGCCGCAGATCTCATCTTTCTATTTCAATCCGTTGTAGATATACGCTAGATCAAAGACTTTTGAGGAAACCACGTTTTTTACCATAAAAGCTGTAGTATCTCAATTTTTTTTTTAAATTTTGACCTCATTTTTATATTGAGCATGATTTGTTCTATAAGAGCAGAGAACACGTAACCTAGAATTTTACAAATTTTGGACCTAAAGAACAGCTTCATCTTTACCTTATTTAGGGAAGTTACCATGTATTATATTACTTCAACGCTCACCGTTTTTCGAAAAAAACCACCCACAAAAGAGAAAATCTTACAAAAACTTGAAAATTTAATGAGCTTTCGAATGATATGTAAAAAGTAATGATTCTGTTTCGATTTCATGGAGAAATTCACTTTTAAAACCGAATAAACATGGTGTTCTCATTTGGCATACAAATTAGTTATTTGTGTAAATAAAATATTATGATTAGGATTGATGAATTAATTGCCACTTCTATTGAGATTATTTTATTAGAATACTAGATTCGAATGCTAAACATTCATCTTAAGTTCTAAAACACACACAATTTTTTCAACACATCAGCACTATGTTACGTAGATTATATATACTAAAGTTTTTAAAACTAAAGATGAATGTTTAGCATTCGAAACTAGTTTTCTAATAAAATAATCTCAATAGAAAAAAAAAAAAAAAAAAAAAAAAAAAACCTGTACCACTTACAACCCATGAAGGGTCTTGGGTTCAGTACTTGGGTAGGCTGTACTGTTTCTGAGCCAACGGTTGTGAAAGGAGGTGATTTGGCTAGAATTCACGCTCAACCGCCAGGTTTTTCCCCATTTAAGGGTACCCACTTTTTTAGAGGCTGGGTGTGCCCCAGGAGGGTCTCCCGACCTCGAATTCGATCCACGGCCGAATTAACAGAAAATAAATTTTCTGCCTTCAGTCGGACTCGAACTCGGGCCTGGGAGCTTGGTAGTCAAGTTCCTTACCCACTGAGCTACCGCGCCTCCCAATCTCAATAGAAGTGGCAATTAATTCATCAATCCTAATTGTATTGATCCTTCTATACCATCATGGTGTACCTCAAGAAAATATTATGATAATATCCTAATGTTAATGTGCATTTTTAACATTGGAATAAAAAGCAAAGAAAAAAAATTATTGTTTAATAGAAAATAAAGGAAAACTATCAATAAAGCGATAACAGAGCAAAGGATCTTATGTTATAACATTTATTTATTTATTATTATTATTAATGATTTATTTTATTAAATTTTCAATGTAAGGTTTAAAGCCCAATGATAATGAACATAGACCTCAATTTTGCCGTTAGCTTCTGAACGCAGATGATGATGAAGAATACCACTTTTTGAGGTGAATTCTATGGGCAGATGTTTTTACAGGGGATGGAATTTCTACCTGTCCATGTATATCGTTGGTTTATGTTTGTATTGCTTTCGAATAATGTGGAGGAGCACCATGGTGTTGGAAAATCATATTTTGCAGAACTTCAGGTGGAATATCTTGATGAAGTTGTGGTAGGATATACAAAAAAGCTTAGTAATTCTCATCATTCAATCTGATGGACGAACTATGCTTTTTTAACAATATTCGACAGCAATACAAAGAAGATTAAACCAACGATACCCCTCATGAAAAGGTAGTTTTTCCCTTTATAAACAGACTCTTCTGCCCATAAAATTCACCTCAAAAAGTGGTTTTCTTCAATACAATCATTATCATTGGATTTTAAACCTTACATTGAAAATCTAATAAAATAAATCATTAATAATAATAATAAATAAATGTAATGACATAAGATCCTCTGATATATTGATAGTTTTCCGTTAGTTTCTATTAAACTATAGTTTTTTCTTTGCTTCATATTCCAATGAAGAGTTTACTATGTTTAAAATACATATTTATATTAACTGATAATCATAATGTCTTATTTACACAAGTAACTGATTTGTATGCCAAATGAAAAAAACCATTTCTAGTTTTTAATTAGTTTATCCATGAAATCGACAAGTAATCATTAATTTGATTAATATGAAAGATGGTTAAATTTAGTCAAGTTTTTGTGAGATTTGCAGTTTTGTCGATAGTTTTATCGAAAAACGGTGAGCGTTGAAATATTACAAGATATTATAAATTCTTAAAAGAGGTAAAGATCAAGGTGTTTTTTAGGTCCCAAGTTTGTAAAATTCAAGGTTACATGTACTCTGCTCTTATAAGAAATTTAATGCTGTATTCAAAAATGTTCAAAAAACGTTGTTTTCTCTTGAATTATCGTATATCTGCAACGGATTGGTATAGAAAGGTGAGGTCTAGGACATTTTTCTTCATTTTTGATCTAGTTGCACGCATTTATTTTTACACACTAAGAGGGACTCACCCTTTATAAAATCTGTTTTGAAGTGCTGATGTTTTGAGTTTTAGTTTGTTTTTTAGGACTTATAATCAAATTAATATTCGAAACTAGGCTATGAATAAACAATAGCAATAGACGTGGCAATTAATTCAGCAGTCCTAATTGAATTGCCCCTGCTGTGTGTATAATAGTGTACCTCAACTATAAACATATAATTATAATTTAGTAAGCCCACGCATAAAACAGATCACCTGATATCATATTCAGAGTCAGTTAATTGTTGCTACAAGAGTACATATTGCCTATCAAGCATTAATTTACTCTCTGCCACATTAAATTAAATCCACTATTATTTGGAAGCAGCTGAGAGTGTATTAACTATTTCGGCTATATTGGCTATGTGTATTGGCTAATATAGTTCCAAATTGTTTCATTATGGTACAGTTATGCGACTAACTAAGGTACCAGGACAGACTATAATACAGACCCCTCAACATGTTCATTACAGTAGAACAGCTCAAGCTAGGACCAGCTGTGCCATGGCTGAATTGATCGCTGGCCTTGTTATTATTGTTACCTCGGCTATTAAGTTGTTCATGGATGTATAATTCATCAATCAAAACAATACTTATCACTAATAGAGTGTTTATTATATAATCGAAAAATATATGAGAATAAGATGATCAAGGATAAAAGGGCCTGCCCTTTCCGGCCGAAACGTTGCACACAATGGCCTAGGAGGAAATCTAATGGAATCTAGGAGGAAAAAATTTATAATCAAAATTAATGAAACTATTGTGATAGGTTTATAGTTAAGTAGTTTATGGAACATTATCAAAGGTTCTTTCGTTTTTTGGAGGTGGATTTCAAGGTAAAAAGAACGACCAAAGTAGTACCTAACTCCACAGGTCAAATTTTGTTAAAACTATTGATTCTTTCAATATAAATCATATAGATATTTTTTTATTATTCTTTTGTAATTAGTGAATATAGAAGATCTTTATACCAGTAAGCCATTCTCAAAATAATTTTTAGTAATTTGACCTGTTATATACCTTTATTTAAAAGTGCCATAAACTAAAGCATTTTTTAAACTAAAAAGATCTATTACTAAAAAGTACTCAAAAAAGGCAGGTGCCTTAGATGGTATATGAACTAATCATGAAGCTAGATGCTTTTATCTGAAAATGAATTTTCAATTCCACGAAGTGTTATTTCGTACTTGGCCAAACTGTAAGGGCATTGATTTAATATATATTACTACATTTGAAACATTTGAATTATAGGATATTTTTTCAACCTCTTCAGCTGCGTTTAAGGAATATTTAAAATTGGTAGTTACGAAAATTACAAAGAAAAAATAAGAGGCTGTAAAACTCTGGAATGTCGAATTACATTTTATTTACTTTCGATCATCAAGGTGGATAAGAAAATCAATTTTATGACAAAAGAGAAGTTTTACATTCATTTATAATGATACTATATATAGAAATACATAAGAATGTGTGTATGTATGCATGTTTTACGATATGTATTGAATTTTAATTCAGATGAAAAAAACAGTAAAAAGTGAGCAAGACTTTTTTCCTTTTAGTTTTGCCATTCGTCTCTCTGTACCCGTTTTTTTATTCGGTCTGTATTGGTTAATTTTTATTTAATCATTAAAATGACACATTTTACATATATGTATTACTTTGTTTGCGACATTTCGTTAGTTCTTATTTAAATGGAGACTAAAGCATAAATAATTGTGAGTAAATATTTTTGTTCAGTAGGCAAACAGGTGAGTAAGAGTGACACAGGAAGATTTGAAAACAGTATCGTTTCATTGTATGAATTGAATTAGTGCACCGGAAACATCTCATTTATACCATACCAGCTTGACGTGTTTTTTTCATTTATTACTTTTTTAAGATAATGAAAAATAATTACCCATTATGTAATTGTTGGAAACGATCTAACTCGTTATTTTTATTAAATCATTATGATACATATAAAATAAACCGCTCTGGATTTGGGAAAGGAAGGTCCTCGGAAAAATCTTCGGTCCGGTGAATAATCACGGGAATTGGAGAATAAGAACCAACCTGGAGCTGGAACAATTGTTCGGTGAACCCAGCATCATTTCAATAGTCAAAATAGGCAGATTAATGTGGTTCGTCCATGTGCAAAGGATGAAGGAAGGTAGACTTCCAAAAATATGATGAACGGCAGGCCGGGAGGAAAAAGATTGAAAGCAAGACCAAGGCTGAGATGGCTGACAACGTCCAGGATGACCTACGAAAACTGGGTGTGAATGGTTGGAGGAGGAAGGCGGAAGATACACAGGAGTGGCTGTCTCTACTTCAGCCAAGGTCCAACTAGGACTGTAGCGCTTAGTTATAAATAAATAAAATAAACTGTGGAAACCTAACCTAACCTAAACCTTATAAAAAAATATATATCGAAACCACGAATAATGTGGTATAGTGTATTTTACTATATACCTACTGTATAGTATTTTCCTTGTAGTTGTCAGTTGAGGTGGTTTTATTTTACCTTATTTAAACTCTATTATTTATGTAAATCAGTTTGCCAGGCCTGTTTAAGCGATACAGACTTTTTTCTTCCTAGATTGGTCATTCGTCCCACTGTGTGTAGGAACTCTATAAAAGATTTTTACTTGGACTTGTTCTTGTTTTTTCATTTGTTTTTCCTCGCTGCATCCCTTCATATCCTTTTCATTTACTTTTCAAGTTCAACTTTATATTACTTATTAAAAAAAAAAAACTGTAGTTTTCTGATGCTTGAGTCCTAGTTATCCCATTTAGTTCTATAAATATTTAATGGGAAAAATTAGAATTTAGAGGCGCAATTCATCAGCTCTATGTCGATTTCCAAAAGACTTACAATTCGATTAACCGATACCTATTTGATATTTTGATTGAACTGGGGATACCAAAGAAATTGTTTCGTCTACTAAAGATGTGCATGTCAAAAACATTTATTAGAGTCCGAATCGGTACCTAAATTTAACTCCGAAAGGTTTGAGGTCCGTTCGGGTTTAAAACAGGGAGATTCTATTTCTCAGGTATTGTTTAACTTAGTACTAGAATACGTAATTAGGAAGGTAATACTTAAGGGAAATGAGTGATGGGTGATAAAACCCGGTTCCTGGATATGCTAATTTGGTACTTGTAGGTGAAAACAAGGGAACTAATAAATCAAACGCTATAAATCAAAACTAATAAATGAAAACCGGTAATGTAATTGTTCTAGTATTTAATTATTGAGGATTTGGGTTTTGAGGTGAGTGGGTTGGACAGAGGTGTATGGTCAACGGTTGGTGGTCTCGGCATCGAACCTTTGGGTTTCCATTAAGCCTTTTATTATTTATTTATTTAAATATTAAATTGTAAATAGTATCTTAACCATAATATTAGGTTGGTACAAAAATAATGCAGGATTTTATTTCCGTTTCATTATTAATTCCAATTGTGTAAACAAAACTAATCCACAATGCCAAGTTATACACATCATTTTAAAGCCTATTTATCTCGCTTACTTTCCTATATAATCCTTTTTTTTTTTTAAACATTTAACTCAGTCCGTTCAGTGCCTCCAGACAAAATGACGTCTAGGAGCGAGTTTCGGCAAATTTACTTGTATGAGTTGCAAACTCGGTCGAAGTGTTGCGCAAACGGCTCGAAATAATTATGAAGTTTGGGGGCCATGTACCATTAATGAATCTACAGTGCAGCGATAGTTTCAAAAATTCCGTAGTGGAAATTTTGATCTTTCAAACAAAGAAGTTGATGGCCGTCCCTCTGCTATTGACAACGACCAGTTAAAGGCAATAGTTGAAGCTGACCACAACAAAACTACTCGGGAAATAGCGGAAGAACTCGATGTGGATCAGTCGACAATCGTACGCCATCTCAAGGCAATTGGAAAAACAATCGAAAATACCAAAAACCTGCATTATTTTTGCATCAACCTAATACAATCATGAAAACATTTACTTTTGTTTCTCGGCAACATTGTTTCTACGAGATGATCTTGATTTAAGAAAATAAAATATCAAGAAACAACTGTTAAGTCACATTTTCCGGTTTAATCCATTTTCGATCAGCAACAAGGAAATAAGGAAGTTTTAAATGTTTGAATTTATTACCGAACATAAATAATAATAAATTCTTCAATGAAGGAGTTACTTTTATTAATCAATAATAGTATTATAAACAGCATTTAAACTCCTCTTTATTAAAAGTACAAACTAGTGACATGTTTCGGGAAACAAGGTCCCATCATCAGACTTTAAATCGATTTCTTGGTGTTAACACACCGTGTCTGTTTCTCTTTTACATAGTCAATAGAATCTCTCAATAGAATTCTATTGACTATGTAAAAGAGAAATGATGGGACCTTGTTTCCCGAAACATGTCACTAGTTTGTACTTTTAATAAAGAGGAGTTAAATGCTGTTTATAATACTATTATTGATCAATAAATAACAATATCTCATGGGCCCAAAGGCTGATGTTCTATGGACATATGAAAAGGGTGAAGAGTGAAAGACTAAATAAAGAGATATTCGATAAAATTTGTAGGTATAAAAGGTGTAGGTGGGTATACAAAGCCAATGCAAGGAGAATTAAAGAACCTTAAAAATGTCAGAAACCGACTGTTTGGATGGAGAGGTGTTCCGAAAAACAATAAAAAATCTCACTGCAATTAGCAGAGAGAAAAAGAGGGGTACAATGTGGTCCAGGGAAAGAAGGGAGAGACATTCAAGAATAATGAAGCTAAGATGGGAGGAAAGAAAGTCGAGAATCCCAAAGAAGCCTAAACCGTGATATTCGCGTGGTCCTTGGGGCCAAAACGTGAAAAAAAAAATCTCATGGGGTGAAGAAATCAATTAATAAATCATTTTATGGTTCAATTTTGTTAATAACTATTACCTTCCTATAAACTGAAATTTATGTAATAAGTACTAGCATTAACCAGCCCAAAAGAATATGAATTAAAGAAATCTTGCCTTCGAGAACAGATCAAAAAGGTTTGAGGTGATAATGCGTTGATATTAAAAGAAAGAAGATTTAACAGCTGTCTGTATTTTTCTTATGATTATTCTTGGTTTGAAAAAAAAAAAAAACAAATCAATTTTAGCCTTACAGAGAAGAACAATAGATCATGATTATGTTCATCTATAATATTACTGCTTTCTTATCTACTGCTTCTGTTCTGCAAACTTTCAGATAATTTTAAATCCGAGCAATACCAACAGAGTTTGTCATCAAGGCCCAAAAATGAAGGAAAAACGTTACTCCGAAACGGTAGGTCCTAGTGACAAAAGTTAAAATAACGTGTTTTTCATAAAATAACGTGTTTTTCATAAAATAACGTGGTGTTCATAAAATAATAATTCATAATATCCTCGCGTAACATATTAATATGACATTTTTCATAGAGATAAAATGATATTTTATAGGAAGAAAAATTAGATTAAGGATAGATGTAAATACTTTTCTATCAGCTTAACGTTAAAATAAAAATAAAAAAGACTCACTGTTTCGGTGATTTATGCTGATGTGATCACATTCTCTGACCTGAAACATAAGGAGAAATGCTATATTTTTCAAATTGTAAGTAGAAGATAAAGTTAAATCGATACTTTTTTTGGAACCATAGCTTTCTTATCGCAGAGAACACTGGATCGCTGAGAAGTGTGAACTCAAAAAAAAAATAAATAAATAAAAAATAAATAAATAACCACAGCTAACAAACATCACGGAATTAATTAATCCCCATGGCCATATTATATTTCCAGAAGTTTAAATGATAGAGCATTACAATTATTATTTTGATAGAATTTATAAATTTAATAGTTCATTTTGGATTTTTGTATAAGTTCATAATTCATCTATATAATCACTGTATCTAATATTTTGTAATTGAAAAATACATATTAAAAATTTTGAAAAAAAAAGTTATTTAATCTCATATATAAATTAAAATAATCCACTTAATTATTTAAATTTTTAATAATAACAATGTTTGTTTGTTTGCTCCTTTGGGCTTAACATCCTTATGTACTCAAGCTAGGACAGGGTGGAAGGTCAAGATTCATTTCGTAGGTGCGCCACGAAATAAATTATAACCCGCCCAGTTGGTATTCGATGGCACTCTCACCCAGCTTCCTCGGCCACACCAGAACACAATAATAAACATATAGTAATTAGTAATAATGGGGTGTATAAAAAAAAAATGACCGTTCCTTAAACAAATCTTTGAATTATTATTTCTTTAATATAAAATACAATTAATCCTCAAAGTACAGTCCATCGGTATCTACCGTCGTTACCCATCTGCTAGCCAATTGCTCGATGCCACGTTGATACCATTCCTTGGGATGGCTGTCAAAGAATTCTTGGACAGCATTTTCAACTTCCGCAAAATTATCAAAATTTTTTCCTTGAATAAAATGGGCCATGGATCGAAACAAGTCGTAATCCGATGGTGCGAGGTCTGGACTATATGGTGGATGAGGCAGGAGTTCAATCCCATGTAGTTCTGTAAACTTTTCTGCTGATTGTTGAGGAGTAAGTTCGTGAGGGACCAGTCTACAGGTCTTTTTCACCTTCCTCATGGAGAGAAGATGGCGACTAACAGTATCTTTCGACACACCACACTCCCTGGCAAGTTCGCGAGTACTTGTGGACGGATTTGACTCAACAGCTTCCTTCAGAACCTCATCAATACCCATTAATGGCCGCCCGGAGCCCTTCTTCCTTTCCAACGTCGTATCTCCACTTCTAAATTTTTCAAACCAACGCCACGCAGTGCGCTCTTCAAGGATACCTTTGCCTTCATATTTAATAATTTCACTAGTTTCTTCAGCGGCTGTGAAATTTTTTTCCCAGTAATGTCTTTAAATTGCGAGAATTTCGTAGGGCACTCATGTTTCTTATTCGAAATAAATAGCTGAACTGAGGCTTTTTTTTTTTTTAGGAAATCCAGTGTTAGTAAACAAGCTTAAAGAATCCTCTAAAGGGATTCCTACAGAAGAATGCTTCTTTCAGGAGGCAACATCGGGTAAAATTTAATAATGATTAAATGTATGACAACTAATTTCCTGGATTCAATCACCTAATTTAATCATGATTACACATTTCATTTGATTTTAAGTTAATTAAATCATCATTGACTAATAAACGAACAGACAGATTTAATCATGATTGAATTAGATGATTGATTCCGGGAAATTAGTTGTCAAATATTAAATCATGATTAAATTTCACCTAGCCCTGTCAGGAGCAGACCGACCCCACCGGCCATACTGAACTTTAATGCTGGCTTTGCGTATCACTCTCTCTCTCACTCTCTTCAGTTTCATAAAAAGGCGCTATCTCCTGGAATAAAATCCCCCCCCCCCCAAGTCGTTACGGTCCATTTCTTCAAGCGAGAAGAAGAGACACGTGAAGAACACTCTTTGACTCTTTGTGCTCGTACGAAATAAAGCCATTGGAGCGTGGCATCGATAACATAGAGAAATATAAAGCAGAGTAGCAGCTCGCTGTATTTCTTTATGTCGTGGCATTTAACCTAGTCAACAAGGAAAATGCTCATCTCAACAACAATATAAAGTCGTAAACATAATAATTAGAAATGTGTCGAGTGTATTTATAATTATGAATGAAAATCATTATGAGGATACTACTACAAAACAACATATATATATGTTTCGTAAGGTTCTTGAGGTTCAGTCAATAAATAAAAACAACTATTTTGGCGACGTTTCGAGACTATATTGTTCTCATAATCATGCCCTACAGTGAAAAAAATTACATAAGTATGCCCTACATAAAATTACATAAGTTATACAAGTTATTTCAAAACATAAAGTTAGCTACAATACAAGTATATAACAACATGTGTTAGAATAATAAAAATATACAGGGTGACTATCTCTTACTGTAAAAAACAAATTGGGTGAAATTAGATCAAAAATGTAGCAAAATGCCGCAGACCTCACCTGTCTATTCCAATCCGTTGCAGATATACGATAAATCAAATATTTTTTTGAGGAAACCTCGTTTTTTTCCATAAAACCTGTAATATCTCCATTAAATTTTCTATGATAGCTGAGTACCTGTAATCTTGATTTTTTTAAACTTGGTATCTAAAGAACAGCTTGATCTTCACCTTATTTGAGGAAGTCACAATGTCTTATATTACTTCAACGCTTACCGTTTTTCGAAAAAAACTGTCCAAAAAAGTCAAATCTTAAAAAAACTTGCAAATATAATCATCTTTCGAATGTTAAACTTATTGATTTTGTTTCAATTTCACGGAGAAATTCTCTTTTGAAATTTGAAAAATGGAGAAAACATGGTGTTCTCATTTGGCATACAAATCAGTTACTTGTCTAATTAAAACATTTTGACAATCCCTTAATGAAAATGTGTATTTTAAACATAATAAAGTATTCATTGAAATAAAAAGCAAAGAAAAAAATTATTGTTTAATAGAAAATGAAGGAAAACTGTCAATAAAGCAACATCAGATCAGAGGATCTTATGTTATTACATTTATTTATTTATTATTATTATTTAGGAATTTAGGAATTGAAACAAAATCATTACATTTGACATATCATTTGAAAGCTGATTAAATTTGCAAGTTTTTGTGAGATTTGACATTCTGTGGATAGTTTTTTCGAAAAACGGTGAGCGTTTAATTAATATAAGACATTGTGACTTCCCCAAATAAGGTGAAGATCAAGCTGTTCTTTAGATACCAAGTTTATAAAATTCAAGGTTACAGGTACTCAGCTTTTATAGAAAATGTAATGCTAAATCCGAAAATGTGGTCGAAATTTGAAAAATATTTGAACAAAATGGAATTACAATTTACAGCTTTTATGGAAAAAGCGGTTTCCTCAAAAAAGTATTTTATTTATCGTATGTCTGCAACGGATTGGAATAGAAATGTGAGGTCTGCGGCATTTTGCTACATTTTTGATCTAGTTTCACCCAATTTTATTTTTTACACTAAGAGATATTCACCCTGTATATAATTATAGGATATAAAGGAGCATGAAAATACTTACAATGTTACTGGTGGATATGATATTGACTAACTAAATTCTAACAATTCTAGTACACAACTGACCTGGGGGAATTTTGAAAAGCAGTTACAAAGGTTAATGTGGGATTCTCCAGGAAAAACTAAGTTAAAAGGACTGGTGGTATTCCCAAGATGCAGGTACAAAAATATTTTGGTGTAATATACTAATAAATGGATGAATGATTTATATGATGTAAATGTATATTATTGGTCTGAATGTATTAAGTTGGAATAACAGGTGTTGGGATTTAGAACGTCTGATTTTTTGTTTATTGCGCGATTTTTAAATTTTTCTATGGTTATCATTTCTTTAATATTCTTTTAAAATTACTTAGCTCATGGTGAATAATTTTGGGGGAATCAAATTTAAAAGAATGTTTTTTTTTGCCTGTAATGTGTGGTGAGAGCTGTGGTCAGGTTTATTTGGGTTTTTATTTATAAGCGTGCAACTGTATTTATACGTGTGTATCAGCATAAATACAGTTGCACGTACATAAATAAAACCCCGAATAAACCTGACTAAACATAATTATGCCAATGTTACTAGTGGATATGGTATCGACTACTGAATTATAACAATTCTAGTGCATATTAGTATTGTGCTAGTTTTAATTTTAAAAATTTACTGCTGGTGACACACTTTGAGCACTAATTAGACCCAACTTGCTTTATATAATAAAAGTTTTATTACGATATTTGTGAAGGGAATGGCTAGTCAGCCTGACATGCTCATCGTAAAAGTAAAGTAAAATATTTGTAATAAAAAATATGATTGACCCAGCGTGAAATAACACAAATTGTATTCTATTATAAACAATAACCATAATATACAATCGCAGACCATTTGAGTGCTGGGACACGAACTGGACCACCCCAAATATACTTTTTTTAAAATAAATAAATAAAAAAAGTCGGTGTGTGGCTGTGTCATGGACACGGTCGTGTGTTGTACGTGAATACGTTTATGTAACCGGTTATATTTTATGAATAAAATATTTTTATTTATGTATTTAGGAGATAGGAGGGAAAGACTATGGTAATGATGATGATGATGTATTTAGGAAAAGCAAGGAAACTAATAATTATTGTGTTACAATATAACGGTATTTTTTCGACGTATAATGTTTCTAATTTGCTTAGAAAAGAAGTATATTATTAGATAATTTATACAGAACTTCTAAATTTTCAACGTGGGTAAAAAAATATTTTTAGGGTGGTCTGGTCCCGCGTCACAGCACTCAAATGGTCTGCGATCGATATATTACCCTTATTATTGATAATAAAATACAATTGGAGTTATTTCATGCTGCGTCAATTTTCTATTTTCAGTTATCATTATCACAAATATTTCACCTTACTTTTACGATGCGCAGCACCTCTCCCAGCTGCGCACGACAGGCGGACTAGACATTCCCTTCACAACTATCGCAAAAGAAACTTTTAAGCTTTAAAGTTGGATCAAATCCGTGCTCTAAATGTGTCATCAATCTCCGACTATAAATATTTAAATGCACTATAAAATTATTATTATGGAAAGTGGATGTTTCTGATCCTCTATTTTCCTGTAATTCGCTTTTCGTTTTGTCGATATCCTCGATAGCTCTTCTTGAATAATAAGGAATGTTTGGGAAATATTTCCGATAGGACTCACTTCTCTCTACCATTCCTCCAATATTGGAGTTATTTAGAAGAAGGAAATATTTTGTTTTAACCGAATATTTATATCAGATCAACCCTTTTTTTTTTCTCTTTCAAATTTTTATTCACAGCTGTTATTAGGTTAACAATAAGTAAATTTGATGATATTGTAATACTACAGGCCTTGCAGGCGTGTGGGAGACTAGCACTCAACAGTACATCCTCCTGGCATGGGTTAAAGAGATTTATTTGAGCAAATCTCTCATCCAGCTTCTTTTAAGCCTTCTGAGAGTATTTCCAGGTATGTCAGTCGTGGCCATGTCATTAATGAGTATGTTGTTATGTTCATGAAGTCTGTCGTGAAATCGTCTATAAAGGTTATGTATATGTTTCTTTACAGTGAAGTGTGTGGTTGGAAATGTACCAAGGTGATTTCGTATTTTTTAAGGTTTTTATTTTTCGCAGTCCCGTATATTTGTGTGGCGTATGTTTATATGGGTTTAAGTAAGTAAGTTTATGTATTTAGTCGTTGTCTGAGTTTTAATGTCGACCGCTAATGAAGTATCGGATACAAGAGTTTTAATCTCTTGTTTAGGCTGAGACGTTTTTGTTTTACATGTGGGCCCCAGGTAGTTCTTCTATCAAATGTAAGTCCTAAGTAATGAATTCCGTTTGTTTGTGGAATGGGTTGAGTGTCGATGGAGGCAGGTGGGCAAGAGTCTTGTCTGAGTGTAAAGGTTATGCGCTGTGATTTGGTGTAGTTTAGTTTTATTTTCCAGTCTTCTAGTATTGTTAAGTGGTGTTGAAGAGTTAATGATGCAATAGTGGGGTCTTTATGTCTAGTTAATATTGCTGTACCATCAGCGTATGTTGCCCTCTTAATGTATCATGGCTAAGTGGCATATCGTGAGTGTAAAAAATATATAACAGTGGAGCTAGTATTAACCCCTGTGGTACTCCGGCTTTTACTGGATGAATAGACGAGATATCTGAACCTTGTCGGACAGAGAAAAATCTATAAGAGTGAAAAGATTTAGATCTATCAGAGCTAAAATAAAATAAATTGCAAGTTAATGGGGTGTATATAAGAAAAAATGACTGTTTCTTAAACAGATATTTGTATTATTACTTCTTTAGTCCATTGTTATCTATTATCTACCGTCATTACCCATCTGCTAGCCAATTGCTCGATGCCACGTTGATACCATTCCTTGGGATGGCTGTCAAAGAACTCTTGGACAGCATTTTCAACTTCCGCAAAATTATCAAATTTTTCGCCTTGAAGAAAATGGGCCATGGATCGAAACAAGAAGTAATCTAAAGGTGTAAGGTCTGGACTATATGGTGGATGAGGCAGGGGTTCATACCCATGTAGTTCTGTAAACTTTTCTGCTGATTGTTGAGGAGTAGGTTCGCGATGGACCAGTCTACAGGTCTTTTTTACCTTCCCCATGGAGAGAAGATGGCGACTAACAGTATTTTTCGTCACACCAAACTCCCTGGCCAGTTCTTCTTTGAAAGAAATAACTGAAATGAGACTTTTTTTGAAGAAGTCCAGTGTTAGCAAACATCATGTACATTTTTATGCGCCCTATTACTTTGTTGTATCTGGTTTCAAGTAATAAAAAAAAAAATTCAGTTGTCTCCACTTGGTTATTTTTTTATTTATTTTAGCTTGCTCAAATGTTTATAATTATTTATTACAGAATAATATAGTTCATACTAATGAATATTTATTACTAGAAAATATCTCAGAATATAATAGTGTAGAAACAGTATAGGACTTCAATGGAAGTCTTAGGACAAAAAAAAAATAGTGTAGAAAAAAGTCCCTAGACCTAACCTTCGGAAGGCTGTTTTAGATCCTATGAAACCTCTATAGTAAAGTTGATGAAGATACCTAGGGCAGGGTAAGAGTGTGTTGCCTCCTATAGACTGACGGGCATCACTTATCTGTGGAGTAGGGGTGGTTGCCTTAGATACTCCGTAAAACGAAGTTCCTTGGAGGATGGTCACCGATCCAAGTACTTACTACACTTAACTGTGCTTATTTTAATTATTTAAACCAACACGTCTAAATCTACTCGGACAACCCGACCCGGTCAAATATATACCCTTCTACAAATTATCCTAAAACCACGAAATAAATTTGAATCCCCCAGGTGGTGTTTGAACCCTTGACCTTCCTCAGACCTTCGACCCAACACGCACTAAGCTAACGTTTCGTTTAAATATTTATAAAAATTTGCATACTTAAATTATAAAATCAAAGAGAGTGAGTGACACATATTTGTATTGAACATAGCTATATGCCCTAGAACACGGAAATAAAGACATATATATATATATATATATATCGTTATGTAATTGAGTTATAAAGGAAGAAGCAGTTTATTTGATACCCCCAACGAGGAAAATTGGCAGATATTTATGTCGAAATACTATAATATAATTAGATGTTCTATATTAGTAAGTTAAAATCATTACAAAAGGGAATTCCGTAGTTACCACATACTGATTCAATACAATTTGTGAAATATATTCTTGGATATGGGACTGTCTGTTCCTTAAGCAGTACAAAATTACTAGTAGACTTTCGCTAGGAGAATATTGTTGATATTATAACAAAGAATAATTGAAAATACTTTTCATTGTAATATAGAGAAAATTATAGTCAATTGAAAGGTCCTAAGAATAGTGTTATAGATCTACACACTGGCATGACAATATTCACAAGAAAATATGAAATCATATAAAGACAAAAAACTCTGTTAAATTAGAAAACTGACTAATTTATTCATATTTAATTCTATAGAAAACAAAAGAAATATTAAGAAAATAAATTTAAGAAGCGGCCATTTGCAGCCCGTGGCGTGATCTCAGTGAACACTTAGCCCCAAAGCTATTTCCCTTTCCATCCCGCTGAAGGAACAAGGAAGAAGGAAGAATATTAATTAAATCCTGAGATGACAGATCTCTTAGGTCCTTCTTCCTCAGGCCGTTGGCTCCTTCCCCTCTCCTCCTCCCCCCCCCCTAGACTCCTCAAGGATCCCTGTCCTTAGCGGTATTTCTTTTCTTTGAAGAGGATCCTTTATATAATTAATCGATCATGGTATAATGCGATATTGTGATCGATTGCAAATTATTTAGATTGCTCGGCTTAGTTAATTTTAGTTAAGTATTTTCATTCAATTCTAAAATGTAAATTGATCAAAAGAAGGTAAAAGTTTTGAACGATTTTGAAATTTATTTGACGGCTGATTTAGATTCTGCAAAGACTGATGGGTTCAAATTCCAGTAGATGAACTTATTAGGAATTCATGGAAGGAGATTATAATGGACATATCCATGATATTATTATTGTTAGCCCGGACGCACACTGATCCAGCATTTCACCTGAAAAATGTTTCAGAAAACCCTCTGACTACCATCCTCCCTCAGATCTCAGAAAAAAATTTAGGAATGGATTGATAATGAAGCTTTTTCAATTGAAAGTTGATTTATGAATAAAAACATCATGAATAATATTTTTAAAAAAGAAGGAATAAGAATCTCCCGTATTTATTGAAACATTTACTTCTTGGCACTTTTCCTTTTAAATAATTTGATTAACAATTTTTTGTTTACCGGTAGATTTTTTTTTTTGCACAATAAAAATAATTTGAAAAAATTGAACGATAACTGAATGGAAAAATTTCATATATTTACTGAAAAAGATGAAATTTTTTTTCCAATAATTTGCAACTTTTTGTTAATCTATGGTTGGAAAAAAAGTTACTATTGAGCAATAAATTTTTTTTTTGTTTCATTTCTCATAATAAAAAATAGTAATACCCCTCATTGATAAATATCAGGAAATTGTAGTTAGATGCTTAATAGTTTTGCCGTTAGATTTAAAACTACTCTGATAATTAAATAAGTCTTATTCTATGACATGTGTAGATAATTGTCGTTTACCTAGTGGATTACTCGGCTCCATTTCTACTTAATAAAAGAAAAAATTGTTTCGTACTCGGTACAATGTTTCCATTGAATAAATTCGTCCATCGTTCAAATCTATGATTATTTTAGATAATATTATTTTTTGTTTGCTTGAAACAAATTGTTGCGTCGCACAGTGGGCAAAATCACCAATTTAGGTGGACAAAAGTCAAGTCAAAAGTTTGGAATATCTGAGTGCTTGACCTTTTTATTATTAGTTGGTAAGACGCTTAATACTAATATTTCCCGCCATGCCGTGTTTACAAATATATAGTAAATGAGTGAATCATTCCTGATTACACAAGTGCCTAATAACCAACAGTGGGATTATCTTTATTCGATGGCCATTTATTATGTTCAAGGTCTGTATAGAGCTAAGTATTTTTGCTTTTATTTAACAATGGGCATTGCTGAGGCAGGTAAGACATTACATTTCCACACTCGCATTGAATATACATTGGAATCTGCCTGTAGAGTTAATTTAGCAATTTGTAAATGTATGCCCTTATTCCATAACGAAAAAACTATATAACCCCCAAGTTACCCCAAGGATTCGTTTGTGGGATTTTTTTCATCAATCCTTCTAGTCTTTAAATGATGCAAAGAATTTTTGCGATTTTTTGCGTTTTGGGTGATACATAATTTTTTTCAGACACAATACTCCGAATCACGAGGGGGAAATTTTTTGAAGGGTGGGTTAAGTTTCCCAAAAAAACCGCCAAGACCACTTGTTGAAATTAATTCTAACTTCCGCTCATATTAATAATCAAGAAAATGTGGAGATTAGGCCTTTGAAAATTAAAATTTCACGTCTTTCCGACAAAATTTCAATGTCACAGAAAATTGGAAGTTTTTTTAATAAATACTATAGTTGGCTTGATTCCGATGACTTTGATTTTAGTATTTCAGTTATCCAGCTGACTTGTCCTGTATAATACACTGGCTTGCTGCTTCACTACGAACATCTGCCAAAAAAAACAAAATACCGTTAGATCCAGATTTGCTATATTTACTAAAGTGCACTACTCCGAACCAACCTTACATCTTGAGAAACCAAATGATGACATGCCAGAGCCAGAGTTATCAGATCAATCTGGGTCATCATATTATGATACAAGTGAAGAAGATAATTAGTTGTTTAATATTCATAATTTTTTTAATATTTATCTACCTGTACTTAATTACGTTTATTAATTATTATAAATTATGCCTAATTTTATTTCTGCAATTAATTTAAATTCTATTTAATGTACATTGATTATTAAAAAAATAAAATAAAAGAAATAAATAAAAGCTTTACAATCTATAATTTGAAGAGTTTCCTAAATGATTTAAAATACATCTATTAGCAGGTTTACGCCACTCCAAGCCGATAATTAGATTTGTTGTATTATTTATCCCCTATTCTGGGATTTCAACCGTTAAATGTAGGAGAGTTTTAGATTTTAGCAAATAAATTTGATTATTTACCACTGTGCGCTCGCCAATCGTGTCAAAAAATTAATTAGATTTTTTAAATTATTTTTACGTAATCTGGGACCCCAAAGGTTAAATATGGACAAGTTTCAGAATTTTGTCCTCCTAAATCGGTCATATTTTCCGCTGTGCGTCGCGCAAACCTCCCACACGCTAGAGGAGCAAAGAAGCAAAATTTTGCTTCAGGTGAAATACTGGACCTGTGTGCACCCAGCCTTATTAGACCAGTGTTTAGAAAATAGAATAGATAAAAAAATAAAATATGTTCAAATTATTTCGGAATTTTTATTAAAATTTGAATATTCAGTTGCTGTATCAAAATTCAAAAAGCAGATACTTAACATTCCTCTATACTATTCATGTAAGGAAAATCAAAATTCATTTGCGCCTTTTAGGCCTGAAAAAACAAAATGGCGGCTATTACCATCCTCATCAGAACTGAAAGCATCCGGCCATAAAGTTCTAAGCCGATGGTACTTCGCCACCCCTCCCCTCCTCTCCCCCTCGACGCACCCAAATATGATAAACCTTCAAAGGTTCCAGGCCTCAATATCCTGGTCCAGGGACCTCTATTCTATTAGACTTTATAGTAACCATATAAATAATGCACGTAGTGAAACAAATACACTTTTTTAGCTTGAATGAAGGATACCAGCATACTAAATCTGTTTGATTAATAATGTTAACCCAACAGATTAGCTTAATCCAAATTCTACGTACAGTATATCGATGTCTACCTGGCTGGAAAAAACAATCGATCATTGATATGTCTATTTATAATCTACTGATTTTTTCAATTTACATATTACAATTAAAAGCATCAAATTACTTACTTATTATATTAAATTAGGGGAAATGAGGGGTTTATATTTTTTCATTCCAACCCATACAGCTCCCAAACAGTAGATCCTAGCGACAAATCTTATATCACAAAAAATATTCTCTATTTAATTTCTAATCAGAAAACTATGAAGTCAAATTTTCGTTGAAAACACCACCAACAGAGCTAGAGAATGCCAAAAAAACAACACCAAAGCATAAAAATTAAGGCAAAACGTGATTTTTTAAAATTTTATTTTATTTATTTATTTTTTTTCATTCATTGATATTTACAACTGTACAAAATAATATACAACAAGTAAATGTATTGACAGTGAATACAACGGCATGTAAATAACTTGTGAAGAACTACTCACTAGTAGCACTTTAATAAAATCTACACTAAAAGGTCTCTAGGCCATCTTATTTTCAGAAGCCTCGGAGGATTATCAGGGATGGAGGAGGAAGCAAGTTGAGAGACTAGTGGATTTGATAGTTATGGAGCTTACTATGGAAGGATAGGTATCTGGTGCGGGCTAAATCAGAAACATATGGAACATTAAGATCTTTATGGATAAGTTTAATGGTGACAAAGTAAGGTGCATTGAGGATTTTTCGAAGGATTTTGTATTGTAAGGATTGGATACGAGATGAATTGTATGGTTTAGTAGAGCCCCAAAGCTCAACTCCGTACGTCGATCTAATCACAGACATGTAAATGAGTCTTTTGTAATTAATTGGGAGCTTTGAACGTTTGTCTAGTAAATGTTGAAGTAGTCTGTAACGACGGGCAGTTTCTTGTCGTTTTAGTCATGTATGTGGATTCCAAGTTAGACGTTTGTCCAAGTGGAGTCCTAGGTAGCGGATCTGTTCAACAGGGATTAGTGGAATTTTATAAAAATCTAAATCAAATACTCTCCTCCTACTCTAACTCCTAAACGGTAAGTCCTAGCGACGAATGTTATATAAAAAACAATTTTCTCGAAATAATTTCTCATCAGGAAACGGCCGTCAAATTTAAGATCTTAGCAACTCCTACAGCGCGGGTCAAATGGTTACATTTTCGATGGTGAAAAATATCCTACAAAAAAAAAACAAAAAAAAACTACATCCTACCCAAAATACTTCAAAGTCAAAAAGCTAATATTGTTTCAATTAGTTTCCAACAGTTATTTTTCTTTCTTTCCAATATCAGTCCAAACAAATAACTCTTTAGAGATATATTGTAAGTAGGATTATATTTTATTTATTTATTTTTTCAGTGCGACAGTCCTTAGAGCAGGACCAGGACCTGCTCAATACGTCTCCTCCAACCTTCTCGATCCCCACCACTTGCACCTAGCCATCCTCTAACACCTGTGTGGCGGAGGTCTTCCTCCACGCTATCTAAGGCCGCTCTCGCATTCTTAAACCTTCTGTCTTTTCTTTTAGCAGTTTTCTAGGAAATCTATCTGCAGGCATCCTTTCCACGTGTCCCAGCCACCTTAATCTCGCTTTTTATTATTTGGGCGACTATATCTGGCTCACCAAACAATTCTATTAATTCATCATTTTTTCATATTCTCCATCCGCCATTTATGGCATATTCTCCATCATATTTTGGGCCAAATATCTTTCTTAATATTTTTCTCTCCCAAACTCGAAGTAGCGCTTCACTTCTTTTTGTTAGCACCCATGTCTCGCTTGCGTATGTAACAACGGGTCTAATAATGGTTTTATATGCTGTTATTTTAGCCTTAGGAGATAAATCTTTGAACCTAGAAGCTTTTTGAACTCCGAACAGGCATCTGTTGCCTGCCACTATTCGTCCTTTGATTTCTGCGATAATAGCATTATTATTTGTTACTAGTGACCCGAAGTATTTAAATTGTTCACACGCTGAGAAACTGTACTCCCTGAACTGGATTTGTTCTAGTTGAGACTGCGTTCGCGACGTTAACATATATTTAGTCTTCGCTTCGTTTATTTGCCAACCGCATTTTTTTCAAGCTACTTCCAGTTCTTGAAAAACTCCTACACTTTAGTCCTCACTGTGATAAGTACGTCATCAGCGTATGCCAAGTGTTATAGATGGTGCCACCGGGGTTCGTCCTCATAGTCCGCACAGTTCGTTCTAAACAAAGGTTAAAAATTCCACAAGATAAAGGATCTCCCTGCCTTAAGCCTCTATCTACTTTGAATTCCTCTGACAATGAATTTTTTATTTTAACTTGATACCTCGTGTTTCAATAAGTAGGACTATAACTTCACAGTATTAATTTTGATTATCAAGATTCATAGCGCTTAATCGGCTTGTTTCCAAATAGGCCAACTGGCCGTTATATCACGAATATTTCCCTAGTATTGAGGATACATCGAATAATACTATTTCGTCATTACTATTACAGTGTGTGCTTTTTCCTATAATTTTTCTGTAAAAAATAAAATAAATAAATATATTGATTGTGTCGGCAACTGAACTTGAGGTACCGAGTCAGGCAATAGATCGTTTATTCAGTAATAAAGTAATTATTTCTGAAAGCATCAATAATAAATTTATAAGCCGAAGCACATTGAAGACAAAGTGAGAAAAATGGAGGAGATTTAAGTGGAATATTTGATGATAGCCAGTAACATAAAGGGAAGCCACTAACATAGATCAAACGCCGAGCCCCACTCACAGGAATATGGAGAGGCTGCTAGGTCGTAAAAAAGTTTAAACTCCTTCTCAAGATTGTATGGATCTTCTACGTGTCTAAAATATTGCTAAGTATATAAACTAATTTAACTGAAACCTTACTAATGTTTTTCGAGTAATTTATTTAAACTGAAGAAAATATAGCTCTAAAAAATCCTTATCCAAGATTTTCTTGCCAGTTGTCCTCTTTTGTGTCTTATTTGGACCAATCTTTCGATTCATAACTTTCTCGGTCTATCTCTTTGCGTAGCGTTAAACTCATTTATTTTTAATTAACAATAAGAAATATTTTCAGAGGCACGAAAGCTCTAAGTACAAAATTATTGAAACTATACCCCTTCTAAGAAATAGGCTGTTATTGGGCTATATTCAAAACGGTGTTTTTTTGTTGCATTTCCTACATAATTAGAGCTGTGAATTAAATGCAATAAAAACTCAAAAATTTGAAAATGAAATGAAATGAAAAAATAAACCTATTTCTAGGACTTACTATCCTCTACGAATAAAAAGAATGCCCAGTTAAAAGTACAATTGTCTGGCCTATTATTTACAAATTAAATGCTTCAGTAATTACAGCATACATTTTTTACAGGAAAAAAAATTAAATTAAATTGAACTAAAAAAAATATACATATGAAACAATAATTATAACATAAAATACAATCGTATATATGTGAACATATAAAAGAAAGAAAAAAAAAGTAATTATAAGTTCTCATTTGATCATAGACATATTTGCGGAAGATTGATTGTCTAAAAGGTACAGAAATAAATTATTTTTAAAGGAAGTTAGGGAAGCTGCTTTACGAATAGAAATCGGTAGGGAATTCCAGAAGGAGGTAGCACGAATGATGAAGGATTTTTCAAAGGAAGCGGTTTTATGTGAAGGGTTATACAGGTTAAAAGGTTGGGATCTAGTGTTTAGGAGGTGGATAGAAGAGCGCAGAATTAATAGATCAAGAATAAAGGAAGGTTTTTTGGTTTTTAGACATTGAAATAGAAAAGTACCCAGAAAGTATTGCCGTCGGAATTTAGGAAAGAGCCACCCATGCTCAGAAAAATATGCTAATATATATGCAAATATATTGGGTAAAATAGGCAATTAAGTACCGATTATATGCAACTATATATACATTTAAAAAAATGCAATACATACACTAAGTGTTGAAAAAAGAAAGAGGTCTATTAAAAAACCAAAAGACCAGGCGAAAATTAAAAAAGAAAACACAATATAAAACCTCTAACTGAATTACAACGAAAATCTGTTTTGAAACTAGACTTCTCTGATCCAGTGGCAGTTTGTTTAACAAACTTTTTTCTTTTTTTTTGTGCTTCGCTGTTATTATATTCTGTGTTATTTTAAACCGTCCTGTAGATTATACAATTTTATCAAAACAAACACAATATAAAACCTCTCTATGACCCTTAAAAGTCTCCATTGTGAACTCAGGTACATATGCACTTCCTAACAAGATTCGAGTATGCAAATAAGTAATAGTTAGCTGACACAGGCTTCCTGGAAATCTAAGGCAGTAACATTGCCAGCCCCTGGTCCCTCCGTCCCTGCTTAGCGACCAACATACAGTCATTTATGAATTTAATTAATTATTAATATAAATTGATCATTAAACATCATATATTTCGACTTATAATTAAAAAAAAAAACACTTTTTTATTCTAATTCGATTAGCTCAACATTTTTTTTTTTTTTTTTTTTTTTTTATCAATTTATTGAAATTTAGAACTGTGAACATATATACATCAAGCAAATGTGTTAATAACAGTTCCTGAAATTCAAGCAAATTGAAAAACTAGAGGGTTGGAGTGGTTATGGAGCTTGTATGAAATTATAGGTATCTGGTTTGGGCTAAATCAGCAACATATGGAACATTAAGATCGTGGATAATTGGTGACAAAGTAAAGAGCATTAAGGATTTTGTGAAGTATTTTGGATTGTAAGAATTGAATACGAGATGAATTGGCTGGTTTAGTGGAGCCCCAAAGCTCTTCTCTAAATTAAATTTCAATTTCTAGTTAGACCATACAGAGTGGGGAATGATATCTTATGTATAAGGAAGCCAAACCATTCCGTTTATTCAGTCGGACCAAGATGTTAACATCCATCTTATAACGTCATTTCACAAAACTGAGACCATGGAATTCCACCGACGCACAGTGGGGTATTTGCCTTTAAATGCTGGCCAAAAGTCCATTTTGTAAAATTTATCTCAGACGAAAATGAATTACTGTCACATATAGTTGAATAGTCTGTCAACAATGTATAAGTCTAATTCCTTTGCCTGGATCATCTTTAAACCAGATGTAACACAACAAAGTCACCACTCTCTATTTGTGCATTCACTTGTTAACTGTCATCAAGATATTTATCTGTATAAAAAGTAATTTTTCTAGAGTTTGGAATTTTTTTACACAAGTTTGATCATGAATCTCTTTGAAGAAGGCAAGTGAGTAAATATTTATCATTCTTTAGAAATAATTAGACCATTTGTAAATTAGTTAGACCACAAAGGAAAATACAAAATCTGTTGGCGTTTTTAGTGTCAAATTTAAAAGAATTCGAATGTTTTTGTTATACTTCCAAGCATTTCCAAACACTTTTTTTTATATCAACATAAAGAGGAATGATTCAAATTTAAGAATATATAATCGGTAATCGCGGATTAGCGCGGATGTACATGTACATGCCAGTTAATGCCTGTTTTTTTTTTTGTTTGTTTAATGTGATTGTTTTTGAGATAATTTTTAATATTATTTTTTTTTTTTCCTTTTAGGACCTTTGGAAGTCAAAATAATGACTAGAAAAAATGTATTTGACATCATAAGTCAAAAAAAAGGACCTTAATTATGAAGTACAATTAGAATATGCCCAGAATATTTTATTAAAATTTGACGATTACTAAAAAAATCAAATAAATGAAATCAAGCTTAATTTTTATCATTTTCAGCCTGAGTTCAAACAAAAATGGAATGCAGTGTACAAAAAAGAAGATATATTTCTTTTAAATAATGAAGTATTCAAGATTGAAAAAATGAAGACTTCAAGTGAATTATTGTTACTAATAACAAAAATGCGGCAAGGGTGGCCATTAAAGAGATTTGAAGAATCCAGAACTTTGCAAATGATTATGACTTCGATGCAAACATATTTCAAACTTCACTCGAGCCACTGCAGTTAACTTTTGGATTATTTGAAAAGTAAGTTGTTTTTTACCGAATGCAACACCATCCTCGCCGCGCTTTTGCTGTTCCACCAGAATTAGGTTTGTCAAGAATAACAGAGGCATATCGAATGAAGAAATACAATACTGTTACAGAAAACAGTTGACGCTAAAGTGAGTAATGCCGAAAATCAAACTCAACGTCTAGTCTGCTATAAAATGTTATATATGTGGTGCAACATTTAATGAGTTGTTGCAGATTACAATGAAAAACCAAACAAATCCTTTCTGAAAGAAACTGTAGACGCACTTCTACCACCTGAGCAGATATATATCGTTCCAAACATTCAGGAGCGAAATGTTTCTTCAAATGATGTAGATGGGTCATCTGATGAACGGATTGATATCGCTTTCTGAATTATTTCAAGGAACTGGTGTGTGTGTGTGAGTAATTGATAAACATTAATAGTTAATTTATAAAAATAACGTGTTATATCTAATATTAAGAATTTTTGTTTTATTTTTAATTTAAAACAAAAAAAAAAAACATATTTTTTTTCTTATAACCCATTTCTATTTTCATATATCACCTATTCTGCAACGTATCTGATCAAATAAAATGAATTAAACATCAGAAATATTTTTGGCCAAGAGAATCAGTCAAATACCCCACTGTGCGACGGCACCGCCCCGCCCCCCCATTATTGCATCATACAACAAACTTAAAATAAGTCTAGTTTAAGTTTTTTTGTTTTTAATTATGAAGAAGACTCTGTAATCGTCTTTATCCCCAACTGGAATTTTATTTATCAACAATTTATTTTTCATTTGACACCAGTCACGGTTATTAATCAGTTATATGTCATTCATTCAAGTAACTCTTTTACATTCTTAGTTATTTTCTAATTAAATTAACTTAATCATTCTGATCCCACGTTTCAAACCTTTGTAAGAAGAAATCTGATATAATGTAGTTAAAATTAAAGTAAAGTGAATTTCGGGGCTCAGTAAGTTTATTAATTTAATTGTTTTATAGTGTCTGGCAAAGTAGGCCCCCTAAATGTATGCTAGCCTGCTATTAGGGCAGACCCGGGGTCAACAAAGCTGTCAAGACTTAGCTTGTCTTCTGGACCACTGGACTTTTTACGAAGAATCTCCTGTGATAGCGATTTGCATAGATCCTTGAAACAAGTCCAAACTCTTCTAGTTTCCCTCCAGGTAGTGCTACTCCGAATTCTCCTCAGATGCTATCGTTCCAGATCTCCCCTTACCTTGCACATCCCCAACTGCCCTCTTGATGTTCTTGATTCTACAGCTGTTAGCGAGATCTTATGCTTGTCCAGAGGAGCCAAGCAATCACGCCCTTTAAGGAAAATCGGTTGCTATAAATGTAATTTGTTATCAACCTCTCACTTTTTAACTAGAAAATAATTTATGTATTTTTTATGTTGTTTGGTATTTCATGATCTAGAAGACTTAATCATGTTGAAAACTATCATAGATATGCAACATCTTGATCTAATTTGAAATTCATAAACTACTAAAACGACAAGAAATGTAGCCGTTATAGACTAATCAAACATTTACTTGACAAACGTTCAAAGCTTCCAATAAATTACAAAATACTCATTTAAATGACAGTTATTAGATTTGGACTTACGGAGTTGGGCATTGGGGCACCACTAAACTATCATATTCTACTCGTATCCAGTCCTTACAACCCAAAATTCTTCAAAAAATCCTTTAGCACCACTTACTTTGTCATAAATAAACTCATCCATAAAGACCTTATTGTTCCATGTGTTGCTGATTTAGCCCGAACCAGATACCTATCCTTTCATAGCATACTGCACTCCCACACGAATCCATTAGTCACCCAACTTGCTTCACACTCGATTCCAGATAACCCACCGAGGCGTCTGAAAAGACCATGGCCAAGAGACCTTCTAGTTTAGAACTTTTACTTTTAGTTTAGTGTTACTAGTGAGTAGTAGTGATTTGCATATCACAAGAATTTTTTTTCAAATTTACTTGACGTATTTTTATACAATAAAAATCAATAAATAGTTGAAAAAAAAAATAGATAATATTTTCCATCAGCATTATTTTACCAATTGTACCAATTTATCAAGTGGTTTCATTGGTTTACTTACTTAAACTTTTACTAATGTCCGTGATATTTGTTGATGATGTTCGGTGGTAAGATTAAGTGTTTCTTTAAAAAAAGAAAAAAAAAGGCCATCCAGAATAAAACAACTCTTTGTAGATTTAGTCGTTAAATTCAAATTAAAAAAAACCGTTACCCCACTTCCGGATGGCCATTGTCGTTTTACACCCACACCCTGAGTTCCCAGGGGACGATTATTTAAATAAAAACAACAATTTGATTCAATCTAGTATTTTATTTTTATAAATCTATCCATATTATTTATTTTCTCTAAACATTATCTTACAGGGTTACGACTATTAAAACATATATTTACTTTTAATTATTTAATATCTCATAGTTAATCTTTAACTTTTTTATCTTTAGTAGCTTTGATTTGTATTCATGATCCTTATGCTGAATTTGTTTTAGTACTCAAGTACTATATAGAATATTAGCACCAGCCAGAGGTACGTAGACCCAGGACTCCATTAACCGTGGTCTTGATGCTTCTATTGTTTGAGGATTGATGAATCAGTTGCCTCTTTTTTGGAATTATTTTTATTTGAAAACTAGTTTCCAATGTTAAACATTCACCATCAGTTGATTAGTATTTGAATTAAACTAAATATATAATAAAACTCCTATAAAACCGCCTGATTGAAATTGAACTTAATGGCCCGAGATGACATTAATGGCGGGGAGTATATTAGGTATTAATCTCTGCCAATAATCACTTTAGTGATAGAGGGGGGACCCTAGGCGACCTCACCAAATAATTAAAGCACAACACAGGCACAAAATAAATGGCGCCCTAGAACATAAAGAGTCAATGATTTATTTGAGCCATTGAAAGGATATAATGAACCCACTCCAGCGCTGAATGGAAACGAAAATTAGAGGAAAGCGATCATTTATAACTCTCAGCGCGAGTGGGAATTATTTTGCGGTGTCTATGTCTCACTTGGATGGTTTGTGCAACGGAAATGTAGGGCTTGGGTTTGGCCAAGGAAGTCTCTAAACAGCTGTTCATTTCGTACTCGCTTCTATCAAAGGCATTCTATTTGTTTGAAATAAATGAAGGGGCAGTGGAAAAAAAACAAAAAAAAAAAACCTAGTCAATTTTAAGAAAAATGCAAATTAAAAGTTTAATTCGCCGCGATCCATTTTCAAAAAGTGAAAAATTATTCACTTTACCCAGATAAACGTTTCGGTTTACACGAATTTTCATAACCAAAAATTAATTCTTAATGTCCCGAAAACAGCGAGACATCACCAAACTGCTTATTGTTTGGAAGTAAAAATACTGCAGTCCAGTGCTTATTTGTTTTTGCTTGTGACTATTAAATTGAAATTCATGAGGGAAAACCATATTACTCAAACCTAGCCAATATGTGTGGAATTCAATAACTTTGGACGTAATGCAGGGGCCATCTCTACCCCCCCTCCCCGCGACGGTCCCATATTGTGCATATTTAGGAAAACCTTTTGACAGGTATCAGACATTCACCAAAACAGCTAAAATTAAAAAAAAAAAAAAAAAAAAAAAAAAAAAAAAAAAAAAAAAAAAAAAAAAAAAAAAACGAAAATATATAATCAATCAATTAAATTATCGGGAAATCCTTTAGACGTCAGGAATCGTAATATCCTGGTAAAAACTAGGATCCTACGGTAGTTTTGGGTTGGAAGCACAGGACATCAGCTGTTTACTGTTTTTCTTTCGATTCGATACGGACAACCTTTTTTTTCCCGATAGTAATATGTGTACACTTCTTATACTATCAGATGTCTCCTCCATTTTAAATTCAACTAAAAGTGGACAAAAAAATATTTACCTACAGTATCATATTTTTCCCCAACATTTTATCAACTTATAAATCTCAGAACGAAAAATATTTGGGGTTTGAGAAGAAAAAAAAGAAAATTCGCTTTTGATCTAGGAATACTTTTTAAATTTTACTTTAAATTCACACAGACTTTCCAACTTATCCTACCACTGTCCTCACCACTTATGCTGATGACACATGTTTGTTATCAGTAAACAGTGATCCCTTCATTGCCTCTCAAAGACTCCAATCCCATATCCTAACCCTTCAAGAAGGGTGTCAAAAATGGAGAATTAAAATAAATCCAAACAAATCCTACCAAATAACCTTTACCCTTCGTCGTAAACCCACGACTTCCTGTCCTACAGTATCCTTTAATGATATTCCACTAATTCCTGTTGAACAGATCCGCTACCTAGGACTCTACTTGGACAAACGTCTTACTTGGAATCCACATACAAGACTAAAAAGACAAGAAACTGCCCGTCGTTACAGATTACTTCAACAATTATTAGACAAACGATCAAAGCTCCCAATTAATTACAAAAGACTCATTTACATGACTGTGATTAGACCTATCTGGACGCACGGAGTTGAGCTTCGGGGCTCCACTAAACCATCCAATTCATCTCGTATCTAATCCTTACAATACAAAATCCTTCGGAAAATCCTTACTTTGTCACCAATAAACTTATCCATAAAGACCTTAATGTTCCATATGTTGCTGATTTAGCCCAAACCAGATACCTATCCTTTCATAGTAAGCTCCATAACCACTCAAATCCCCTAATTTCTCAACTTGCTTCCCACACTATTCCTGATAATCTTCTGAGGCGTCTGAAAAAAAGATGGCCCAGAGACCTTCTAGTGTAGAATTTTTATTAAAGTGCTACTGATGGGTAGTACTTTTCATGTTTTTTCACGTTATTCTAATAGTTAACAGCACATTTACTTGATGTATAAATTTTGTACAGTTGTAAATTTCAATAAATTGTTATTAAAAAAAAAATTCACACAAATATCTGAACCGACAGAGTTCGAATAGTGATATGGAGTGATATCTAATATATTATTGATATATAATATATTAGTGATATCTTCTTGATATGGAGGTTCCCAGTTTATACTCCAGAGCTCCAGATGCGACGTTCAGAAGTTCATGGTGTCGTTAACCAGGGTGCGTTAACCGCCATACGCAGTATTCTGTTTTGGAATGTCTGTAGTATTACTGTTAAAGAATGTACACTCTGCCGGAGGCGATGGTAAATAATCCTGGTAATATATAATTTATATTATATTATTATTTATTTATAAATTGTTATTAATATTGTTTTCCTCAAAGATTTTTTTTAGTTTGTGTTACTTTTTCTATGAGTAAGAACTTCTGAAATTTATCATGTCAAAACTAATTCGTCAAAATTATTTCCACGAGTTCAAACCAAGCCGCGCTAAACATTTATGTTTCTTTGGATGAACGAAGAATCAATGAATGAACACTGCAGATGGGTCCAAAAATTTCATCTTGGAGGTTTTGATCTCGAAGACAAGAAAGGTTACGGTAGGTCTTCTTTTGTTGATCACGACCTTCTTACGGCATTGGTAGGAGAAACCCTCGCAAAACTAATCGAGTCATTTTGAGAGAATATAAGTATGTGATAATAAACCACACAAACTTATAATACATTTTTTTTTTCTCGTATAAAAAATCCTAGATTACGTGAATAATATTTTTACGTGTCGATATAACTGTGACTGTTCAAAAGAGAGAGTACAATGGAAGAACTATTACCCAGCTCTGAGAGTTATTAACACGCTGAGAAGAGAATGCGAAGATAAGGAAAGTTACGACAAGTCGGTTCAACCAATTAGCAGTTTTTCCTTTGAAGGGAAGCTCTCCCCGCCATTATTGGGTTTTTAGTCCAAGAGGGGACTATCATTTTCCGATGAAACCTTTTCAAGAACCTTTTCATTGCTCTCCCTGGCGATGTAATAATTTAGTTCCATTCACTCTCCTCCGAGGACCGAGCCATAAATTCACTTTGGGGGTGTTAATCGAACTGCTACCTTTTCAATCAGGGCAGAAGAAACGTTTTTATTTTTTTTTTTTTTGAAAAACAGACTTTAATATCCATTGTGAGAAAAGAAATAAATTGAAGGTATATTATTACCAATCTTATTAGAGTCGCTTGTTTTAGAATCAGTTAGTTAAATAGTTGAAAAGATATAGATTAAAAAAAAAAATGGATAAACATTTTATCAGTTTTGGTAGACATTATTGCACAAACAGAGGTATTATTGCATTATATATGCCCTTTAGCGTTAATTGGAGAATGATGAGAGCCCACAAACTGCAGTACTTCATAAAAGGACCATATAATTATGAATTTTAGTGCAATTTTGAGGCTCAATTGTCAATGATAGCCAGGATGAAAGTAAAATTAAAACAAATCATGCTTCCGGAATCATGATTTTACCTTATTTTGTTTTTGCTATGCTACTCAAAGTTATAATGGTTAACCGAAAAAAAATATTTTTTTAAAAATACACTTTTCAAAGCTTTGATTCTGCCCTGAACACACATTTATGAAAATACGATTCATGAATATTACGGTTCATTCTCAGATGATGAAGGGATCAATTCAGTAACAAGGTAGTTAAAAATATAAATTGATTTTTATATATTTTTTTTTATACACTCAATCCATATTTAAACTTTTCTTAAAAAAAATTAAAATAAGCGTGTGCTTTGAAAATTTTCGGGAACCTATTAGCATTTTGAAAGGGAAATGTTGAAATTCGAATAAGAAAATGAATTTCATATTTTTCCTCTGAATTCCTCCTCTCCCCTCCCCCCTGTTTGATCACCAAGTGACTATCAAGGCGCCTAAATAGTTGATTTGATAAAAAAAAAAAACAATAAAAAAAAATTAAGAAATAATTTTGAAGAACTTTAATTTAGGTTAAATCACTAGTTATGGTCACAGTTAAGGGATACAGTTTGTAATAAGACATATTTAGTTATATACTTAGATTCTAAAAAGTTTATTCCATCGAATGTCGATATTTTTATGTCGACCGGTTATAGTCAGTTCAAAATTATTGTTAATTAAAATCAGGTAGTCCAGCATAATGGAGCTTGTACGGAAGCCTGAATTGTAATGAAAATTTAAATAACTCAAGAACTAAAAATTAATGAAGCAATTTCACTATAATTCCTTAAAATCCTACGTTTTTAAAAAAGATCTTACTAAACGGAGGTATATCGGAAGTCGGTTTAAGGAAAATATTTTTTAACGGCTATTGGGAAGGGATAGGAGGGAAGTTTTCCTAAGTAAACGTATCTAAAACCCTTTTCAGAAATATTCCTCCTCTCGTGATAATTAAATGGATTAGGCCGAGATATTATTGTAAAAATTGTATCTACCTGCCCATAAGTGCTCAGGTGACCATAATTAGTGATTTACCCTAGTTTGTATTCGTATGTAATTGATTTTTTTAATGCAATTTTTGACATTTGGAAAGAAAAATTGAATCATAGCCATTCCTTAAAATGAGAAAAAGTTTGTTCCTTGTTCATCTAAAATTCGAATTCACTACCTCAACAAATATAAAAATCAATCACTAATTTATTAAACTAATGTCATTAATTTTTTGTATTCCCTTTTTACTTTAATGATTAAGAGCAAGGAGGGCTAACTCAGAAGTGGACATGAGGTTATCTTTTTCCTTTACAGAACGATGAATGATGTGGATGAAAGTAACTGTTTAAATTTTAACATTACATAGGTGAGGCTAAACAGAATTAACATAAAATACTACATCAACATAAATATGATTGCAAAAAGGTTGGTAAAACAGATAAAAATAAGGCAGCACTTTTAGACCATGCACAAAATTTAGGCTATCATTTCGCTTTTGAAATGTAAAAATATTGAACTACAAGAAAAAAAAAAAATCAGAAAGATTAAAGAAGCAGTATATATTACCCAGTCAATTATTAAACAGACACAGAAAAAAAATAGGATCCATATAGGCTAATATAATAAATAAACTAAACATATTAATTGTACAACTAGGTAATAAGAAAATAATGATAAAACAGACCCATGAACTCTAATAAGCAGTTTTAAGTTATGACCTGGTGTGGTGACACTGTAAATAAGAATAGGTGAATTAAATTATTTTGAATTAATTTAATTTATTTAGAGTGTATTGTTTAGAGTGAAATGGTAACAAGTTTTTTTGTTTTTTGTAAATTATGTAAATTTCAGTCTAAATATAGGATAATATCCCGAAACTGGTAACTTTGTTGATTGAATAATAAGTAAAAGTTTTGAGGAGTTATGATGAAAAATTTTATATAAAAATGAAGAATTAATATTTTTTAATTATGACACATAACCATAGCTGTGGTTAAAAAAAAATAAATAGTTGATTATGTAAGTTGTTTATTCAATATTGTAGAAGTTATCGAATTTATTTTTTGTTACTATCGATAATAGATTTCAAAAAAAGAAAAGAGTTCCTATTCCTAGAATAAATAACTAATTGTAAAGACGAATCTAAAAAAAAAAAATTATTATCAACAAAGGCCACATTTTTATGTAATCAACCTATTTTTAAGGTTTAGAAATATAAATTAATAAACTGGCCGACTGGTTGGCGTTTTATACCGTCTAGTCACCGACTACTAAAGCAGTCGATTAGTCGGCCCATCTCTACTATCTATACGTAGATAAACAGAGCGTATACCACATATAAATTTCAGTTTTGCAATATATATATATATATATATATATATATATATATATATATATATATATATATATATATATATATATATATATTTAGACGTCAGCTGACAAAACAAAGAGGAAAAGGGCTTTTTTCTCATTAATTGAATCCATTATCCTTCCCTTTTAAGCCACTAAAGCTAAAGCCCTTAAAAAACCTAATCCCCAAATCGGATTTGAATCCAACAGCTAATTACAATTACTGAGGGGGCCCTTCCCGCGCCAAAAACTTAAATCGCCGAATAAATCAACTCTCTTCAAACAACAAAAGCCATCATTAAAAGATTTCAAGGCAGCTTAGGTTAAAATCAGGATTTGTTTCAGAATTTAGAATTCAACGTAACAGATATTGTTTTTGTTTATTTTTCAAATTTTATCAAAGAGTTTTATTTCATAATCTATTGTCACTTACTAAGTGAATTGTGTCCTACTATTTTCCCATCCAAGTACGTTCTGTTTATAATTTAAAAATATAAATTATAAATATATTTATAAATATAAAGTATTCCAGTTCTGGCCAGTTGGATATTTTAATTGTAGAGCTAGGTTATGGATCAGCTTCAAGCTTACTGTAAATTTAGATACCTTTACAATTTCTATCGGTTTATCTGCTGAATATCAGCAGGCGCTATATATCAGCATATATATATATATATATATATATATATATATATATATATAAATATGATTATAATTATACATATACAATTATTGCTAACCGTTCATTGAACTATAAAGATAATGCAGTTGAAGTTTGGTAGAGATTTGTTCAGTTGCTTTCGTGGTTATTGATCACAAACTTTCCTATAAACTATAGCTCTATTCTCATCCATCTTGTACATATTTTTAATTTTATGTTTTTTCAAGAAATTTCTACTTTTTGACAATAAATTATATATTATAATTATATTTCCGGAACTAAGAAAGCTAGAGCAGTTTCAGTATGCTCATAAGAGAGAGGATTAAATTACCTTTAAAATAGGTTTTTTTAGACTTTAAAATAGTATTAATAGCATCCTGTATTTAACTTAGTCTTCCAAACATAAGAAATAGCAAGTTTTAAATTTCGTTCCAAAACTTTGACTGCATTTTTCTCAAAAATATTACATATGTTAGAAACGTGTCCTTCTAAAAAAAAACTTATACAAAAAAACATATTTTGAATGTTATACCATGAATAGTGATAATTTTTAAAATTGATACTGAAATCGCTTAATATTTACAAAAAAACAGGGAGATGCAACATCGGCGTTTTGGGAATTACTGAGAGAATGCTCAGAAATTTTAAATGGTTTTATTAATAGAAAAGTAATGTCTATCACAATTAGCTATTTATCTTATTCTATTATTTGGAATTTAAGAAACATTTAAGATAATTTAATTAATTAATTTTCGCCTTCAACATTTACTAGACAAACGTTCAAAGCTCCCAATTAATTACAAAAGACTCATTTACATGACTGTGATTAGACCTATTTGGACGTACGGAGTTGAGCTTTGGGCTCTACTAAACCATCAATTCATCTCGTATCCAACCCTAACAAAAAATCCTCGAAAAATCCTCAATGCTCCTTGCTTTCGTGACCAATAAACTTATTCATAAAGAACTTAATGTTCCATATGTTGCTGATTTAGCCCAAACCAGATACCTATCCTTCCATAGTAAGCTCCATAACCACTCCAATCCACTAGTCTCCCAACTTGCTTCCTCCTCCATCCCTGATAATCTCCGAGGCGTCTGAAAAGAAGATGGCCTAGAGACCTTTTAGTGTAGATTTTATTGAAGTGCTACTAGTGAATTGTTCTTCACAAGTTATTTACATGCAATTGTATTCAATGCCAACACATTTACTTGTTGTATATTATTTTGTACAGTTGTAAATATCAATAAATAAAAAAAAAAAAAAAAAAAAAATTTGCCTAGTAGTAGATGCAATCAAAAGAAGATCGGTGCTGTGTATGAGAGAAGAGGGAGGGCATTTTAAGCAATTATTGTAAATTAAGTATGTAAATTTTAATTTTTTTGTAACTTAATTGATAATTTGGGAAATATAAACACTTATTTGTCAAAAAGTAGAAATTTCTTGAAAAAACATAAAATAAAAAATATCTATAAAACGGATGAGAATACAGCTATAGTTTATATAAAATTGTTTGTTGCAAATGATGCCCAGGATCGCCTCCCGAAGTTACTCTAGTCTTATGCTGAACAATAGCATAGATTAAATTTTCATTGTCAAACAAAAAAAAAAAAAAAAAAAAAAACAATTTTAATATATATTTATTATTAATCGAATTTAAGAAATTTAAATAAAGTAAATAAGACAAAAACAGTTTCAGTTGTACTTAAACTTAATGTGATTTAGAATACCTCGTTTGAATTGCTATTTTAGCACTGAATGCAAATCAGTGTCAATATACTCTGCCAATGCAAATCCTCTCTGCCCCGCAAATCATCTAAAGATTTAGGGCGAGCTATCTGTCCCTTGTAGCATGCTACTTGTGCACCAAATGGTAGTTATCTTCAAGTAGAAACTAAATTATATCATTAATGCTACGTGTAATATTCATGAAACTAAATTTTTTGAAGTACTGCTCACGGATCTAAGGGAGGGTATTCATAATTATTTTTACATTACCAATACGTGAATAATTACAATAACACTAATATTTTTATTAATTAAACTAAATAAAACATATGACGATTGCTTAGTAAATTTAAAGACTAACCTAATTGCAATTGTTTACGTATGTATATTATTGTAATCACACATGGAAATGTTTTTATTTAACGTACTTTTACTGAAACATCAGAGCCCGCACAGACCCCAGTGTCTTTCATTCTTCCACACACACTCAGTTAGGTACTTCCTATTTGTTCATTAAACATAATCATTAACTTTTACTAATACATATGGCCTTTGCTCACAGCTGTTCAAAACTCCCAATTAAAAAAGGCACATAAAAAAAAAAAAAGAAAAAAGATCTCTCTCCCATCTGATCAAGCGCTTACGCCGCCATCACTCCAGTAACTATACATTGCACATATATCACTCATGGCAGCAACAATTCATGTTTTGTGATAAGTGGGTTTAAAGTTTTCATTACTAAGGAAAATGAATAGGAAATGCTTTAGTTTGCTGTTGATACCTTTTCTAAAGGGTCATTTAATAATGTGGGTATAATTTTGATTTTTTTTATTTTAACTTATTTTTCAAATGCCAGGTTAAAAAAAAAAAAAATGTTTTGAGGTGTTCCACTATTGCAGCCCATGAGCAATATGTAAGATGTAATAGCCAATTTTTAATGTTTAAAAATAAAATACATTTCACTATTAAAACAACTATTTGCTGAAAATTCTATAATAATTATCGTCCAAAATATGTCTCAAAGGATCATATTAAAATTTTATTTATTTATTTTTTTCTTGTCTTTCTCATGATTAAGCCTTCCAATGAAAGGAATGAGAAAGCTGAACATGATATTGATTTACAAAAAATTAAAAAACAAAAAAAATGTAAAATATATGAGTATATATAGGGTAAACCAGACAATTTTTGACACTCTTAAAGAAATATTCATACTATAATTATAGTAAGAATAATTCAATAAAGTTGAAATTTTCTTTAATTACTATACTCATAATAATAATAAAATAATAATAAAAATAATAAAATCATTTTACTTTAATTACTATACTTTAGGCTAAGCAAGAAAGTTCACACTAAACATCATTCCTGGAATATGTTTTAGCAGATAGTGACAATAACTAATGTAAAATCAATTATTGCCACCCTAAGGGTATTTTTTAAAATAGGGAAAGAATTTTAACAGAGCTGAGCTTTATGGTTTAAAAGAAATTTTCTTACTTTTTTTTTGTAATGTATATATATATATATATATATATATATATATATATATATATATATATATATATATATATATATATATATATATATATATATATATAAAGAAACTAAATCGAAAGGAAGATGAAAGTACAAAACTCTACTGCATTATCAAATTATAATTACAATCCACTACAAAGGAAGTGTAGTGATTAAAATGTAAAAAGAAATGTGGAAGTAATAATTACTCCAATAAACGCAAAAAATATAGCAAAAAATGTATAATATTCACAATATATACAATGATAGTCCATATAAATTGTTTTTGAATATTTTTTTTTACAAAAACAATAAAAATGTCGTTCCTTTTAGACTTGTTGTGGAATTGAAGGAGGCAGCTAATATGAACCTGGACTTATTATTATTTAAAAACAATGGTTTATATGCAAAAGCAATGGGATGAAATTAGAAGTATGTAGGATAAGGTAGAAAAACGAATTGGAAAAGAAATATTTTCACTCGCATTATTTTAATTCGATAGTAAGGGTAGAGTACGTTCACACGTGTACTGCTACTAAACTTTTTTGAAGGAAATTCTCTTGTGTTTTTTCCGCCATAATAAATTGAACTCAGAACACATACGATATACGAGTATTATATTACCCAATCCCATCCATCTTTTTATATCTTTTAGATTTTTATATCTAACTTCTTTATATCTAATCCGGAAGTCAAGATGGTCATTTGAGCCCTCCCCAGTCCGATCTCCTTTTATTCCTTCCTGTTGGAAAGACGTTCGAATGTTGGACTTCGCGAACTCCTAAAGAATAAACATCTTTATAGAATTCTGTTCTTCCCTCTAGTAGGCACTCTGACCTTTTGTGATTTGTGAATAACTTCCAAGAGGTAGTAGACTTTTTGTAAATTTATATATAAAGAAAATATATTGATAGTTTGAATATGCAATCGATCCTATTTAAATTATTTTCAGTTATGCCTAGGTATACATATAACCAGGAACAATTATCCCCCTCCCGAAACAAAAAAATCGACTTTAATGTTTCCATTCTAAACGTTCGCGTTATGCTTGCAACTCTTTTTTGTATCGTTTGCCAATGCAAACAATCGTAGGGGCTTCGCTGTTTCCAGTTTAATAGTTTGACGGTTTTTTGCCGATAATCATCAAATTTCGCTTTAAACGAGCCAAGTAATAAAGTATTTAAATTTCAACTCTTAACTGCAAAAAAAAAATAATAAAAAAAAAAAACTAAATAAAAAATCCTGTACTGCTACAAACTATAAAGGTAGATATTTGGGTTGTGAAAAAAAAAAAAAATTGGCCGAAATCGAGCTCAACCGCCACACAGCGGGACGAATGGCCTGCTATGTCCGTCTCTGTTTGAGTCCGGATCAGCATTAATCTAATTATCGGGATGCCAGCCAGGACTTGAATCTCCTGACAAATGATAGATATGTATTATTTAAATAATAAATTGATTTAATTAATTCTTCTCCAGAAGGTGATCGTGGGGCCAGATAATTGTGTATGTTAATTATAAATAAGGGTAAACAAATATATTAATTAATGAGTGGCATGCAAATGGTGAATAAATGACGGTTGAACTAAAACCATATATATTCCATTATGGGTTGACATATAAAAATTACAGTTAGGAAAAGGAATCATTCTTAATCTAGTATCTTAACTTTAACAAAAGGAACTTAGCCTAAACTTATCTTGAATATGAGGGATGAGGGCGATGCTATGTTGTGGGTGGGATCGGCTTCATGGTGGTAAGCCGGGAGCTCTCAAGCTCCGAAGGAACCAGGAACTCGCTCAGAAGGGACCAGACCAGACATCTCCTAGAGTCTCTCCATGACTGACTAAAAATATCGCGTTTACCCCAAAATAATACCTGGTAATGGATATGCAGGTAGAGAAATATGGCACTCACACCAACAAAGAGTGTGAACTGCTGGACCACCTGCAAGAGGCTGTGAAGGGGCCAGCCACCCTATTACACAACACGCGAATATTATTTTGCTAAGTAAAAACCTTTTGGTTTGATACATAGCATTACCCTCCTCTTACAAGAAAAGAAAAATTAATAAGGGAGCAAAACTTATTGATTTTTCTTTAAAATAATCTACAACTATTAACAGAAATAATATATAGCTAGCCCTGAGATAAATACAATGAACAAAGTTTAGAATACAACAAAATTGAATATCACACTATTGAATTACATAAAAATAAACGCCATCTTACCCTCATGATATCAACAAAATATTACAGTAAGACTATTTTTAAATTCTATGAATAACATGATTTTAGGACTTATCTGCTAAACCAGTGATTTAGAATATAATACAAACTTGGTTACAAATTTGAGTTTAAACAGTGAATTTAATAATTACTTAAAATTTAGCAGCATTATTTCTTTAGAGAAGTCTATATTGGCAAACAAATAGCCATACATATAATTCTCGAATAATACATAATACATACATATAATTTGAAAGAATAATATCAAAATATAAATAATAATTACATAAATATTACAAATTTTAATATAAATAAAGCATATAAAAAAACATTTATCAACTGGAAATGACAAACTAAACCAACAGTATCAACTACATATTTTCTAGACCAATTTAATTATATAAAAGCATCACAGTTAACTCAATATTTATGGATACTAATACTAACAAATGATAGTAAATGCAAAATGAAATTAACGTTTATCCTATTTATGAAATATATGAAAAAAATCAAGGCGCTATATGTATACCTTTTAAGCTCTACAAACCCTGTAACCAACCGTATTTCTAACGTATACCATATGTACTTAAGATTTTTCAATGTTACACTATATAAACATCATCCTTTTACCAAATTAAACATATTTTATAAAATAAACTAATAACTAAACAGTTTTCACTTCTTCATTAGTCAGTGATTAAACTCATGAAATAATATATTGAAAAAATATTTAGGGAGCTTCTGGTTTGACGGCACTGGCACTGTAGAACAAGGCTCTGTTGGTTTTGTTCACTTTTAATGCGAAAAATACTTTAGCGTCCAACCACTTGTCACCACACAAAACTAGATATCTAGTAATGATCTTCTTGCAGTTGCAGGAGGCAATTCAGACAAAATCATTATGAGTAGATTCAGTACTCAACGTCTGTTTCTAATTTCTGTTGAGCCAGTTGAAAAAAAAAGTTTCTGGTTGCGTCTGCTGAACGGGATTATTCTGATGTCATGCAAGTGATAAAAATATTCTTTGACCTGTTGACCCTTTTTCTTTTCCAAGCTAAAGTGGTTCTTACTACTGATGATTGTTATGACTATTTGGAACTATTGTCACCTTCACTTCTTCACACCAGATGTTGTTGCTCCTGTGAACCCTATTAAAAAAGGGCTTGCTACCTGAGGTGGTCCATTACGCCGTTTGCAAGCTATTGCCGCGGTACGGAGGTATACCTGGAACTGCAGGTAGCCGCATATCCGTTCTCCTAAATGAAGTTATACAATGCAAAATATAAAATAATGATCCTGTTTCTATTTTCTATATGTCAACCAGAACTTTACAATGACTCTACTTCAGTAAACTAATTTATGATACTTTGGTTATAGGTAGGTATGTTATTTTTAACATATTGGAAAATCAATTTAAACTCCTACATTGTTTTTAAGGATCTTCTTATATGACACAATATATTTTTTAATGTTATTATTTATAATACGATGTTACGCACAAATATTTTTATATTAACTTTATCAAATCTTGGATCATTTATGAATCTTTCACTAACTTTTTAACAAAACCTAAAAACATTTACAAAAAATCACGCTACAACTTTTAAAAAACAACACTAATCATGTGCTAATTTACCCCTATTGTAAATTAATTAAAATCCTTATAAATATCAAAATTATGATCTAATTTCCAAAAACCTAATCTTAAACATTGACCTCAACCATTTATAACAAAACAATAAAACCAATTTTCATACTAAACGGATATTTAATACAAGTGATGAATGTATATTCTACTTCAACATTTTCTATTATTTTAAATATGACCATTTATAAATTTAAATAAGCCTAACAAGTATCATATGTACAGTAAGTTAATAACAGTTGAATAATACAAATAATAATTGAGCCCCATTAACTTAATAAAATATTTTAATTCTTCTTCCGTTTGGATCCTTACAAATTATAATTCCCATCGCTCTGGGTATCAACAGAAGTTCCTTTTGGCTTCTTTAACTTCAGGGTTCTTTCCTGATAAAAGGAGGACAACGTCTACTCCAAAAAAATCGAGTAATGTTCCTAATTACTTCTACAAAAATATACAATAAAATAAATCAATCTATCCAAACTTTATGATGTTTCCATTGGGATGCTCCTTTTTTGTTCTAACTGATCATTCCTGGCAGCTTTAGGCTATTTATTACTGTTAGCTATTTTTTCTATAAAACTTTGGCCATTACAAAATTTCTTTTGACTAAAAATCTTTTAATTTTAATTTACACTTATTCATTCTATAACTTGTTTTCACAGTATTTATAGACTGATAAATTATATATTTTAAACTGATTAAACTTTGTTGAGGTCTCTTATTGAAATAACCTATTTAATATTTCCTAATAATCTAATATTTACACAATTTATTATATCTCTATTTATATCCTAAGAAATAGTCTTTTCCATAAGTATAAGCCAGATCTGTACCAAATTTCCAATAGGCATTGTCAAAAATTATAATTTTTTCTTAACCTTCCCCCGTAAATAGTTGCGTACATCTAAGGGATTCGGGTTTTTTCCATCAGTGAAATGTTTCCTCCTAACAATTTCTTCTATTGGTAACTTAGATTTTTTCTTATGTTTCTTTTTCCTTGGATCTTTTTTGTCACAATCTTGAATATATTTTTTTTTAACATAAGTTATCTTTCTTTCTGTTTCTCGCCTATTTTCACCTTTCCTATGCTTCTTGATTATCTTTAATTTTAACTTATTGTTCTTTTTAACTATTACTGATTGTAGTCTTTTCACAAATTTAACTCTTGTAACTGTTCCGAGCATTTTTGGTCTTGTCCCCTTCCTATTTCTATATTTGAGCTTTTTTCCTGTATTATTTTTCTTTTTCTTTGATAATAATTTACTTTTCTTTTTCTTGTTCTTCTTTTTCTTCTTCTTACTTGTTTCTTCTACAGTGATTTCTTCATCACATATCGAGAGGTCTACTTCATAAAATTCTTTGACAAAGGTTAGAGGACTGGAATTTTCATCTTCAGTTTCCTCATTTACTTCTTCCTCAGCTATTTCTTCTATTTCTAGTGCTGGGAGGTTTTCTTTAAAATTTTGTTCCACTTCGATAATAGTCGAACAATCGTTAGATATCTCACATTTAGGCTCTTCCTTTGTTTGTTTCACAATTACTTCGCTTACAGTCGGGAGCGAGCAGGTTAATTCAACTTCAGGTTCCTCTTTATCAATTTGGAAAGCTTTGTTACAATCTTTCAATTCCACCTTTAAATTATCTACTTTCGATAATATTTCTGTTTGTGTATCGCTATACTCCTTTTTTAAACTTTCAAACATCATCATGATCGTTCTCAGATCATTTTCATTAAGTTTCTGCGACATCTTGCTTATGATGATAAAAAAAATTAAAACCCTCAAAAATATTCTAATAGCACTTATTATACACAACCTTTATGGTAATCAAAACGCAAAATTAAGAAAGCCCTAATTAAAGTCATTTGATAAAACGTTAATGATAAACTGATTCAACACACACTTATCCTATTTGAATTAAATTGAAAAAAATTATGTCACTCATTAATTAATTACTAATTAAAATAATTAACGCTAATCAACAACATTAATTATCTGACAAATCGGTTCCACGCAAGGGGTGCCATTCTTAATGCTATGTCCGTCTCTGTTTGAGTCCGGATCAGCATTAATCTAATTATCGGGATGCCAGCCAGGACTTAATCTCCTGACAAATGATAAATATGTATTATTTAAATAATAAATTGATTTAATTAATTCTTCTCCAGAAGGTGATCGTGGGGCCAGATAATTGTGTATGTTAATTATAAATAAGGGTAAACAAATATATTAATTAATGAGTGGCATGCAAATGGTGAATAAATGACGGTTGAACTAAAACCATATATATTCCATTATGGGTTGACATATAAAAATTACAGTTAGGAAAAGGAATCATTCTTAATCTAGTATCTTAACTTTAACAAAAGGAACTTAGCCTAAACTTATCTTGAATATGAGGGATGAGGGCGATGCTATGTTGTGGGTGGGATCGGCTTCATGGTGGTAAGCCGGGAGCTCTCAAGCTCCGAAGGAACCAGGAACTCGCTCAGAAGGGACCAGACCAGACATCTCCTAGAGTCTCTCCATGACTGACTAAAAATATCGCGTTTACCCCAAATAATACCTGGTAATGGATATGCAGGTAGAGAAATATGGCACTCACACCAACAAAGAGTGTGATGCTGGACCACCTGCAAGAGGCTGTGAAGGGGCCAGCCACCCTATTACACAACACGCGAATATTATTTTGCTAAGTAAAAACCTTTTGGTTTGATACATAGCAGGCCCAAATTCCCCGACATGTACGAAGAATTAAAAAAAAAAATCTCCCGATTCACTACAAGAGACTCATCTATATGACGATTATCAGACCTATTTGGACTTACGGGATAGAGTTATGGGGATCCACCAAACCATCGAATTCTTTCCGCATCCAATCACTCTAATCTAAAATCCTTCGAAAAATCCTAAATGCTCCTTACTATGTCAAAAATGAATTAATCCACAACGACCTTAATATCCCATATGTTGCCGATTTGGCACGAACCAGATACCTATCCTTTCATAATAAACTTACTCCCCATCCAAATCCACTTGTAGCACAACTTGCTTCCCATTCCATTCCTGGCAATCCTCCGAGGCGTCTGAAAAGAAGATGGCCTCGTGATCTTCTTTTGTAATTATTTCATTAGACTACTACCAATGGCTAGTTCCTCTACAAGTTCTAATCATGCCATTATTTTGCATTGTTTACAGCATATTTACTAAATGTGTTTTTATTAATACAGTTGTAAATTTCAATTAATAAAAGAAAAAAAAAAAAAAAAAAGAATCGTAATTTATTTATTTCAAAATATTTAGTCCTAGTTTTTTTTTTTTTTTTTTTTTTTTTTTTTTTTTTTTTTTTTTTTTTTTTCAGTTTTTCCACATTGCAGTAATTGTAATAGGCACCCCGCGTTCTCATGCATATATTTCCCGACGTAGCGAATGGTTACATAAATATCTGAACAAACTATTTTTATAATCATGCATAAAATATTTTTAGAATAATACAATTTAAAATAATGAAAGGGAAAAGAAAATAAAAAAATTGTTCAGTTGTATTTTCTTAATGAAATGTATTTTATGTTGTTATAAGTCATTGATGTTTTATTATCACGATTCATATCAAGAAAAATACTTCATCATTAAATCCTACGCACAAAAATACAAAGGATACAATCCCTACTCTATTTTATTTATTTTAGAGAAAACTTGATTATAATGCCATGTCCAAATAATTAGCCGAACCTGAAATCGGGCCCGGGATCTTAGCAGTCCCTTTCCCACTGACATACCGCACCAACTTTTAAAATATCAGATTGTATTTAGGTTGGACTTGATAATATTTTTAGTTTAATTAGGGTTTCTGTGAAATTGAGAAGATGAATGGTGGTCTTTAGCTGCTGTGGAACAAAGAAGTTACCAACGATGTCGTGTTCATTGTCCAGTAACTTATGTTATATTTCCGGAACAACTTAACAAAAGAATAACTAATAATTACAGGAAAACAATGGTTCTGCAGTTAAGAGTTGTTCACTAAATCCTGTTAATATTCTTCTTCCTAGAATGCCTAATGGTTTTCCCTTACAATGTCCAATTCACTTTACAAGAGAACTAACAGGGCTCTGCATCAGACCGAGTTCCCCTTCCTTTAGGCAGTTTTCTTCTCTCCCAAACAAGTTAACTAGTTTTTAAGTTCTTGGGATGCGTGGAGTTGTTGAAACAAACTAAGTAAATATCTAATTTACAACTAGTTACAGTTTGTTTGTTTGTTTTGTTTACTTTAACTTCAATGTATTACTTCACTCTGGCACTTGTTAGATTTATTTACTTGACTAGTATCTATTGAAAGGTTCCCGAAAATTTTGTAAAGACTAACAATAGAAGGTCTTTAGGCCATCTTCTTTTCAGAGAACTTAGAGGATTATCAGGAATGGTCTGAGAAGCAAGTTGAGAAACTTCTAGATTTGAGTGGCTATGAAACTTACTGTGAAAGGATAGGTATCTGGTTTAAGCTAAATTAGCAACATTAAGATCTTTATGGATAAGTTTATTGGTGACAAAGTAAGGAGCATAAGAATTTTTCGAAAGATTTTGGATTGTAAGGATTGGATACGAGATGATTGGATGGATGGTTTAATGAACCCCCAAAACTTAACCCTCTACGTCCAGATAGGTTTAATCACAGTCATGTATATGAGTCTTTTGTAATTAATTGGGAGCTTTAAACGTTTGTCTAGTAAATGTTGAAGTAGTCTGTAACGACGAGCAGTTTATTGTCGTTTTATTCTTAAATATTTATATATAAATATTTGATTTATCCATTGTAATAAAATAATAATAGTCTTGAAGAAGATTAACCACCAAATGTAAAGGAAATTGAAGGAGAAATTAAAACCCTAAAAAACAACAAAGTCAGTGGAGAAGATTCTATTACAGCTGAACTTTTGAAGTGTTCCATGCCCATCATAGCAAATGAGCTAAAATTACGCTTTGAAGAAATCTGGAAAACAGAAAAAATCCCAGAGGAATGGAAAGTAGCCTTGATACATCCACTTCACAAAATATCATTGCTGGCAGTAGCATATAAAGTATTTTCCAAGATTTTATTAAACAGAGTAGAACAGTTCTAGAAAGTCATATAGGTGAATATCAAGTCGGTTTTAGGAAAGGTAGATCATGTACAGAACAAATATCGTATATTAAGTCCATAATTCGCCACAGGTTAATTAATTCAAAGAACATTGTAGTCATGTTCGTAGATTTCAAAAAGGCTTTTGATTCTGTTGACAGAGAAACTATAAATTAAATAATTCGAGAATTTGGCATAAAATTTAAACTGGCAAACCTAATCCATGAAACACTAACAGACACTGTCTCTAAAGTGAAATTTATGCGAGAGATTTCACAGCACTTCAAAATAAAAATAGGTGTACGACAAGGTGATGGACTATCCCCAATTCTTTTTAATGGTTTCCTAGAGAGAACAGTGAGAATTTAGAAAGAAAAATTTACTCAACTCAACATTTCGCCAATAAGGTTAGGGAGAGGAAGTAATAAGATCGAAATAAATTGTCTGGCATTTGCAGATGACTTTGCCATACTTTCTGAAAATGTTACATCTGCTGTAATCCAAGTAAATGTCTTGGAAGAAATAGCCTGCAGAACTGGCCTAAGAATTACTGCAGAAAAAACAAAATTTTTAATAAGCATCCAAGACGCACCAAAATATCTGAAAACAAATATTGGCCAAATAGAGAGAGTAAAAAAAAAAGTTCAAATATTTAGGAGAAATAATCCAAGAAAATGGTTTGGAAAAATCTGCAATAGAGGAAAGGTTGCATAAAATGGAGAGAGCATATGGTATTACCTAAGATGTTTACGATAAAAAATGCCTCTCCAAAAATGTAAAAATAAGGCATTACAACACAGTAGTGAAGCCGGAAATGCTAGAAAGGCGAGTCATGAGGAAATTATTAGGCCCACAAAACACAGCAGAAGGTTGGAAGTTATGAAGTAATGATGAAATATATCAAAATGTTGAAAATATATCATCATATATCATAAATATATCAAGGATAGAGGGATTCCAAGGCAGGAAAGTGAAAAGGACTGGTACTAAATGGTCTGATGACAGAAAGAGGAAACATGGAGAACGGATGAAGGCATACTGGAAGAAAAGAAAAGAATAAGGAAGAAAGAATTGAAATTAGCACGTTGGGCTCTGCTGGTTCATTCGAAAAAAAAATAAATAAAAAAATAATAAAGCTTCTTTGACTTCTTGAATGAATTAAAAGCCTCTCTTTTTACAGAAATAATGAGTCATTTGGTTACATCTGTTCATAAACTAATTATTTAAACTATTGATTATATAGTTATTATTATCATATATACCTATAATATTACGAGAAAAAAAATTGTAAATGCACAAAATTATAATGAGTTAGATTATAATAAACTCCCCGTCAAAGTATTGCAACACCGATAATTCTCGAGATTTTTCTGGTTTTTACCATAACACATACTTGGTTTATATTTATATTAATATTATTTATTATTATGTGAGGCATTAAGGATTAAACACATCAATGTTTTTCCCCGTTAATAACAAACGATGGAAATTTAGATTATGTTTTTCAAATTTCTTTCAGTCCATGTTTATCATTCGTTTTGTTATTTACAAGTATGCCAAGAATAGTGGAAGCAGTCATTCAAGCCAGGGGGGCAATATGTCTTATTAAATGTAAATTAAATATTTAAACGTTAAAATTGTAAAAAATAAAAAGTTTAAAATGTAAGTTTTCTAACTTTTCTGTTTATTGGAATAAAGACTGTAATTTATCTTAATAAAAATTGTTTGTCTAGTTTAGGATTGTTTATTACAGACTTCAGAACCTTTCTTTATTATGAAAAAAAAAAATAGGTTTTTATAAAATTCATATATTTCAAAGTGTTGCGATAATTTCAAGCATCATACATAAACCAAAAAAAAAAAGGATTCAACTTACGTAGGTTGGAGTACAATCAAATTTATGTCCATTCGAAGGGACTAGAACAAAAAAATTAAAACATTTTAAATTGCTTAAATATAAATGTATTTATACATAGATAAAAAAAAAAAAAATGTGTATGTGTATGTATGTGTGACCCACTGTCACCGGTGCTGTTTAATTTAGTACGAAAAATACCAATTTATGAGCAAGCATTTGCTGAAGATATGGCAATATTAGCAGAACAGAATATAAGAGTTAGGGGTTTGATAGAAAGGTCAAGAAATGTATTGCAAATAAATGAATAAGGTCACCAAAAGTGTTTGTCGATGTCGAATAAAAAAAGCAGGGTGGAAAACCTCGAAGGGGCCAGAATACAGCTTGAAGTAAGTTAAAAATTCTAAAAATCTAAAAAGTCTAAACCAATATTTTTCAGTAACAGGAACGACCGATACAGGTCCAAAAGATACCTGTTACAAATACCTGTTACTTGAATCAAGGTCAGCGTCTCTACATAGTCCTAAGCGTTTACCCTATTACATTGATATTTTTTTTTAATTATTTTATTAATAGAAATTTACAACTGCATTTAAAAAAGTAAATATGCGGTATATATAATATATATTGACATGAATAAAACTTGTAGAGGATTTACCAATTGGTAGTATTCTAATGAATATTTACAAAAGAAGATCACGAGGCCATCTTCTTTTCAGACGCCTCTAGGACATTGATATTTTAGCATACCTATTACTCTTATACCTCAGTATCGGCTCTAGTCAAAAATATTACATTTTCAACAACCTTTTTAATCATATAGCCAAATATATAATAAATATAAGTATGGTGAGTTTTTTAAAAAATCTTTTCAATTTTATTGTTTCAATAAAATACAATTTTTCGATAAAACGTTTTATATTATCCTCAACCATTTTATTCACAAAATACTGGAAGTTAAATGAAGATAATTTTTTTTTTGGCTGATTACAGTTAATAAAACTTTAATTAAAAACATTAATGAATTATCAACAAGATAATAAATAATTGGCAAATTATTGTTTAAGATGTTCTTAGTAAGATGTTATCAGCATACATATTTTTTATTTGATTTATGACTACCAAAAAGAATATAATTATAATAAAATAAAAAAATATGTAAGAGTGTCTAATACAATGAAGTCCGGCTGACATTTTACCAGAAAATACTCGTACGAGAGTGGAAGTAAAAATACTGGTTTAGTTAAACGAGTACCTGGTAACAGGTAGAGATGATAAGTAAGAAATACTAGCCTAGGGCAGTACTTAGTGCGAAGGTAATAGCTATGAATGTTGTTCCTAGTACTGAAGTAAGTATGCAAGTATCTCGTACCTGTTACTTCTGAATATCGGTAACAGGGACGCCGTTCAGTCAGCCTATACCTGTTAAAAAATAACACGGTTTAGTATTTCTGAACAACCACTAACTTAAACGCTTAGAGAAATGAAGTAGATGATGAAATAAGGGAAAGAAGAATTGGTAATTGGTTTTACTGAGCTCAAACGGAAATATTAAATGATAACAAGTATCCATAAAAAGGTTAGAATATTATTTAAATTTATGTTACCTCGTTTAAGACCACTTCAACATTTACTAAACAAACGTTCAAAGCTCCCAATTAATTACAAAAGACTTATATACATGACTGTGATTAGACCTGTTTGGACGTACGGAGTTGAGCTTTGGGGCTCCACTAAACCATCCAATTCATCTCGTATACAATCCTTACAATCCAAAATCCTTCGTAAAATCCTCAATGCTCCTTACTTTGTCACCAATAAACTTATCCATAAAGACCTTAATGTTCCATATGTTCCTGATTTAGCCCACACCAGATACCTATCCTTTCATAGTAAGCTCCATAATCACTCAAATCCGTTAGTTTCTCAACTTGCTTCCCACTCCATTCCTGATAATCCTCCGAGGCGTCTGAAACGAAGATGGCCTAGAAACCTTCTAGTGTAGAAGTTTTTATAAAGTGCTACCGATGAGTAGTTCTTTTCAAGTTTTAACATGTTATTATAATCGTTGTCAATACATTTACTTGATGTATATATTCTGTACAGTTGTAAATTTCAATAAATGCATATTAAAAAAAAAAAAAAAAAAAAAAAAAAAAAAATTATGTTGAAGGAGGTTGGTATTTCAAGTTACTAAATTAATAGCTCCTCATTTATTTTGATTTTCATATACATGTTTCGGGATTCTATTCCCATCATCAGGATTCTAAAACTTGTTTCTGTAATTCTTCCACATTGTCGTTGATTCAAAGAATATAAGTGGTACAGGAGAGAGAGAGAGAGAGTCGTTAATATAAAAGGCACTATACCACTCTAAGTTTACTGTATAATGTTGACTTTTATACTTGTCAGTATAGTGCCTTTTATAATAATTGACAATGTGATAACAACTACAGAAACTAGTTTTAGAATCTTGAAGATGGGAATATTCAAACATGTAAATGATATGTCAGAATAAATGAGAAGTTATGTCACTGAAATTAAGTTAAAATACAATAGTAATGGTTGCGAAATCCGGACATTTATAATCTTGTCTTCATTTAAGGTACAGTATATAGAGGAGTTATAAATATAAATATAATTCAAAGTTTTAGACGTAAAAATATATAATATGAAAAAAAAAAAAGGAATCTGAAACAAGTTTTAAAATATTCAAACAGCTATACATCTAAAATGATAAAAGTTTGCCAAGGGCATACAATATTCAAACACTTATCAAGTAGAAACATCTTTCCTACCATCCTTTGGGGGACAAGGGTAGAATATCTGCATAGCGGAACAATTTATCAATATAAATGAATAAATAAATAAATAATAGTATATATAAATTATTATTATTTGATTACTGTATTTTATTATTGTTATTATTGTTACTGTAGGTAAGAAGTCGTAACCGAACAGAAACAATGTTTTAAATTAATGGATAAATAAACAATATATAAAACATGCATATTACCTAAAAACATCAGCTTATAAAAAAGGGTACTTTAAAATGCAATCTTAAAGTGGCATGGAGCCAGAGATGCGAAATAAACAATTTTTCTGTTGTTTTTTCCATTGAGTTTAGTTCACTTCTTGGAGTATTGCCCTCAAGTCTTATATTTTTAAGAAACATGATCGATCAATATTTTTTTTTTAAATTTTATATATTGATATTTACAACTGTATAAACAAATGTAAATGTGAATATAATGGCATGCAGATGGCCTGTAATGTAACTTACTACAGCAACTAAATCAAAAGTACTAAAATAGCTGGTACCGAACACATTTTCTTTTCTATTTGAATACCACTCTCGAAGGCTAGAAACATGAAATTTGCGGCGATAAGTGCAAAAGTATTTGCTGATAGCAGACATGTTTCATAAGCGTAAGTGGTGAAAATTCAATGAGTAGTAATCGATGAATATCTAAAAGAAATAATGTTTTATCAATTATTATAATTAGATAGACTTTATTTATGGTGATTAGATAGACTAATAGATGCAAACGAAGCTGACCTGTGCATATTACTAAATTTAATTTCAAAATTACAGAATAATGAGAAATAAATACGATAAATACGAGAAATAAATAATACGTAATAATGCGAGAAACCGGTCAAGATTGGAAGAAAACGTTTCGGACAATGTTTTCAATTCTGTGGTGTGACGAAGGGAAAAGATCACTTCTATATATAATTTAATATTAGAGAGTCGAACCTCGATTATATCTGGAATATTTAAAATTTAAGCTTACTTGAAAAGAGAATGTGGTGCCCATGTGGATTAGAACATCAACTTCAAACAAAAAAAAAAAAAAAAAAAAAATAGGCAAATGATTCTGAATAAATTATGTGAATTGCGAAATGTGAGGGCATCGTTAGGACAATGGCTAAGCCCAAATTTGTGGTTGGAGAACCAGCTTTGAATCTTTGTTTGAGTTTAGCCACAAATCTGCAAGTCTGAGGGCATCTTTGAAGTCGAGTTGCCTTTCGTGTCAAAGAATAATTTGAGTGATGAAATTGTGTAATTTAGTGTAAACACAATGCGCAATAATAAAAATTAGTGTTTAATATATAAATTGAGGAATTAGATATACTATAATCGGATTATTAAAAATGTGTAAAGCATTTCCCTGGCTGTCGTGATGAAGTGGAAAATCAAAATTGTTTACTTTTCAGTCGGGCATTTTTGCTATATTCCTAAATCCCGTATTACTGTCAAAATACTACTTGTGCCAAAATAGATACTTTAAGGCTTATTAAGAAAAACATGTACCATTTTTTCATAACGCAGATGTTAAAAATCCTGCTTTGAATTCAATTGAATATCATTTTTAAGGTAACTAGACTCCTCTTCTTCTTAACGAAAACCATCAATTCAATCACTACGATTAGTTAAAAGTAGAAGTACAGGCCACTTTTTTTTTTTTCACTCTGTACAAAAATAAAAAAAAATAAATAAATAAACGGTCTAGGGTTCAGCGGTCATATGTAAGGGCGTATTCTTTTAGGACCAAAGCTTGGAAGAGGAGGAAGTTATTTTACCCCAATTTAGGGTACTAACTTTATAGAGGCTGGGTGTGCCCTAGGAAAGTCTTCATTTCAGTTAACTATGTCGAGTTTAAAGAATAATATCGACATGATTCTTGCACCAAGATTTTTATTTTTTATTGCGAATTCAATGAAAAATACAATCACAAATAGATTTTGGTTTAGGTTAATTAAATTCCCAAAAACGTTATTAAATTTTCAAGCAAACTACCTCTATAGGTTTTTTAACACAAAAATTGTCGTCAGATTATAATTCAGCATCCTCAGAAACATTGAAAAACGTTTATTCATTAAAACAAAATATATATGGGGAATGAAATTTTTAAACCAATTATAGGCTACTTCCGTTTAAATCTCCATTACTCTGTTAGGCAATTCATTGATTGGTATCGTTGGAAAGAGGAGAGCCTCAGCTTTCTTTTGATGTATATAAATGCAATGTACAAACAAGAATAGTTTGAAAGAGTTTGAAACCAGATAGGAAGTTGAAACAAAGACATTTCAACCTATATTTATACGTTATACCCACCCAACGTATAACCACCCTATATTTTGCGTAAAAAGTGAAATTGATACGTTTAACCGTCTAAGCGTAATTCACGTTTTTGTCAAAAAACAAAAATTGCCTACCATTTGATTGACCATTGTCCACCATTGTCAGGCAAATTTTGAAGGTTACGAATTTTTATTTTTCTATTTGAATGAAATTTCGTATTTAAGGGTTCTTTTGAATGATGAATTCGAATCCTATGTCAGTTCTTGTAAGAAAAATATATTGAACGTACATCACTTGAAAAATTTTAGATTTTACACCGTAATAGAAACTAATAACCGTGATAGAAAATAATTTTAACCCAAGAATTCCATTACAGCACTCACAAAAACATAGGAAACGTATATATTAGAATTAGAAGAAAAACAAATTATATTATTATATATTTTATTGCTATCTATATGTACACATATATGTAGATCTTGGTGAAAGAATCATGTCGAAATCATTTTTAAACTGGAGATATAAAATAAATTAGTTTAATGCTATTTTTTATTCTCGGCTTCTAGGGCCCATTGCTCGGAACGGCAAAATACGTGTCTAATATTTCTTGACCGGGAAGCTCCGAAAAAATTGCCTACAAGATCCGTGAGAGACTGCGTGTGTCCTCCCCTTGTAAGCAGAAATACTTTAATTGTGTGCTAAAGTTTCGACCAGCCCTGAAGAAAACCTGAAAGGCTGAAACGTTGGCACGCATTAAGGTGAAAAACAAAATAGTCCCGAAACGCTTGATTATTGGCAAACTATTAAAGTATTTCTTCTTAGACGTGGTCTTTCTGTTCTCACTGCATCCCTGATTATCTTCATCTCCATTCATCTTAACGGTCAACTAGACTTTTATCATTATTAATGGAAAGTAACTTTATAACTTGCACGCATCATAGGATTGAGTGAATAAAGCGACAAACAAAAAAGGCGTTATGCTGGATCATTTTACTAAAAAAAAAAATATTAATTACGCTTTCTTCAATTGAAAAAAAAAAAAAAAAATGGATGAGAGAGCTTTACAAAAGGAGTTGGGTTTGGAACTTCATTGGAGAAGGTAGGGTGAATAATGAAGTATTCCTCAACCAAGCTGCTCAATTAGTTCATTTAAAATACTTAAAACGGGAGGAGTCTTGATAGAAATTCTTGGCATAATAGTACTGTAGCCAACTCATTATTCAAAGAACTATCCCAAGACCTTGGAACTAGGTACTGCCCCTGCCTGCAGCTGATTGGTTAATGGCTTTATAAGTACTTTAGTTTTTAAGCCTCCTAGGATTTTCAAGGAAAATAGGTTTCTCCTTACACTAAAAGTTTTGCTGAAATCTTCACTAATTTTTAAATAATCTACTTATCAATGAAGTAAATAATTTAATTTAAGTTGGGAAAATTAGAGTAAAAAAAAGAAAAGAATTAAGAATGAAAATGTTTTCGGTAGCAATATGTTTGAGAGTTTATGATCAATAGTAACTAATTATTAATTAAATCATTTTGAGGCTAATATGTGTTTTACCTCAACAAGCGGATCCTGGTAACAGATGATGACCTGACAACCAGGATGATGGAGTAAAGATGTTGGACGAGTTCTGTTAAGGAATTACAGATTTCTGTGAAGCCTAAGAGGTCGCCCAGAATATTATGAAGGCTTGCTACACAAAACTATGTTTTGAATAAGGCCCAATAGCAGTCTCTTGAAGGAATATGAATTTTCTAATTTTTACTTAGAACTTTGAGGTTTTGCGTGTCACAGTGAATAATTCCTCCTATTTATGGTATTTATAAAGCATCAGTTTGACACATTAGAGTAGCGATTATACGAAAACCTTAGCCAAACTCCATTGATACAAGGTGATAATATTATATAGCATTCTATGCCATCCCTGATGGTACTTTGAGATTAAAAAAAAAAATATTGAATAAATCTAAAAAAAAAAAAAAAAAAAAAAAAAAAAAAAAAAAACTTAAATATAATAAAAGCCTGATGATATAATACTAACAAAATTTTTCAAGCATAATATTTTAGGAATCATTAACGTAATAAATGATTTATCAATAATTTATTTCGAGTTCTGGAGACCAATCCGGCGGTACCAGGGCTACACAACACAACGCCAGACAAGGGAAAAAGCCGAATGAGGAAAATCAACAATTTTGAATAAAAAAAAAAAAATTTCCATTAAATTTTTGACAAGAAGAATGTTGTCTAATTTACCATCCGAGCTACAGCAACTGAGCTAGAAGAGTGTCAAAAAAGATTCCTACATACGTTTATTTCCTAGTAGGAGGAACAGAGTCAAAGGGAGCTCACCCATTAGAACCTGTCTCCTAGTCAAGGTAGTAAGTAAGAATTTCGTATTAGAAGAGTTGAGCTCCTAACTGCTCTCACTCAATACCAAAATATCAACCTATGCGTAAAGTCCTCCTGTTTCGAAAAAAGGTATCGCTTATGACCAATTAGGTCACCCGTAACACATGTTCCATGTAAAAAAATTGTTTAGTTCAGGTTTTCTTAAGAAATATGAAATATTTACCTCCAGGCGAGATTCGTATTTTTTAATTATTTCACCTAGATATTTAAATTTTGTAACCTTGTTGATTTTTCCGAACTCTGTTTTAGTGCTGTCAGTGAATCTTTGATGCTGGTCATGAATTTAGTGTTTTCTAAAGATATCTGGAGACCAACCTCTCTGGCTATTTCTGTCAGAATGCTGATTTGTTTTGAAGCTGTTTCTATGTCTTGAGAGAATATTGCGATATCAGCAGCAAAGGCTAAACAGTGTAAACTAACTTCTTTGTTTGATATTATTTTAATGTAGCAAATTTCATTTTTTTCGTTAAGGATTCGTAAAATATCAATTTTAAAGAAATAGAAAGGAATATTTCGGTTTAGGAAATTAATATTTAATTAAATAATATATATATTATACTATGTAAGGTTGGAAAATACTGCATAATAGTATATATATTATTTTAATTTATAACAATAGCGCTGGATTAGTTCTTGACACGGTTTTCGTATCACATCAAGACAAATATTAGACTAGTTTATTATCTCTCGGAAAACATATTTTAATAATTACCCTGTTGTGCTTCCTGAACACGTCCTAATTTGTAATCTAGTTCAGCGATAAGGGTCACATGAATCGTGGGCCGCTTTCTCTGTGAGCCCTTATCTATGTTCTACGGGAGATAATGTACCCCAGCGGGGAACTCTAGCGCGCTCTGGAGGGAGGATGATGAATTACTATTCGATACTGTTGAACGGAAACAGAAAAAAAAAAATGGAAAGAAGAAAAACAAAACTGAGGAGGACTCTAACCCTCCATCTTCCGCCTGACGTGTTGAAACGTTTCTGCGTCACCTTTTCGTAGTATTTTCGGGTCGTATTATCATACTCCTTGAGTATTGTAGGGAGTTGTGTATTTAAGATCAAAACAATAGTTTATCGATATCGAAGACGATCGACGGCTGAAGTAACAGAAATTTTTATTGTTTAAAATTAATAATATTACTTTTTTTTTTATTATTATTAATGAGTAACAATAAAATAATTGTTACGAGAGTTAACGGACGGACGCCTACTTGAAACTAGTGAAGGGCCGTTCCAACATAGAAGTGGAATGAGATTTAAGGTTCCGTTCAACGATTGGAACCTGTTCCAGTTTTCGTTCCGTTCCATTTTTTGTTCCATGTCAGTTTGACTAACCTACTACATACTAGTGAAGGGCCGTTCCGAGTTAAAAGTGGAATGAGAATTCACAGTCTGTTTCACTTTTCGTTCCAAGTCAGTTTTAATAACCTACTACCGACTTACTATGCAGTTTCGTTTCGTTCCATACCTTTTTGTGACATCGAACTGTTAACCTCCTTCGATTTTAGAATTAAAAATGTTATAGGTACTAAAATATTAAGTAGGCTTAAATAGCTAAGTATACTTATTAAAAATATGTATACATTTAAAATAATTTTATTAAATAAAGAATGTAACTTTTGGGGGAGGAGGGAAGTTAGCTTAAGTACAGTGCACAATTGAGTATTTTCCAACTGCATTGGTACAGAGAAAAAAGGAGTAATCAATTCTTGTGACTGATTAGCTTTTAAACAAATAGCGAAAAATCATATAATTACATAAGCTGTAAAACCTTGTGTGGTTTCTTTCTCTGAATCCGAAAGAAGAAGCCGAGCTCTGTCGGTAGAATAGAAAATTTCAAAAATAGCGTTGTTTTTTTTTAAATGCCCATGCGCGGGGTGGCACAGCGATGGAGAGGGGGGAGGAAATCAACAGCGGAAGGATCAACGCAACAAAGCAATCTGAACGACCTTGGGTGGAACGAAACCAAAAGAGCAATCTAAACCCTACTACACTGTGGGAGCGACCAACGCCGGGTTAATTTGAATAATTTGAATCTGATTTGAATCAGACTTGGTTAATAATAAATATTTACAATTCTATTCAGAACAGCCAAAACGTTAGTAGGAATATATTGAAATGGAAGTAATTAAAATTACTTTGATTATTAAACGTGTTTTCTAATATTTTTTTTTTTAAACATAAACCTGCGCTGATTTCCGGACAACCGAACAATGTTGGTATGTATTGGGTTGTTTCACATGAAATGTCCGTTTTCAAGGTGAAGGGATTTTAGTAAAAATACAATATGAAAACAATATAATTTTATTCGAAGTATTTACCTTCTTTTTCTACACATTTTTCCCAACGTGACAACAACTTTTTTATCCCGGATTTGAAAAACTCTGAGCTTTGGAGTGAAACAAAATCTGAAAACGCACTTTTGATTTCAGCATTATTTGCAAAAATTTTTCCTCTGCATAAGTTGTCTAAATTCCTGAAAAGGTGATAATCTGTTGGAGACAAGTCGGGAGAATATGGTGGGTGCGGAAGAACTTCGTACCCCAGCTCTTTCAATTTATGCATGGTAAGTTTTGAAACGTGGGGTCTAGCGTTGTCGTGTAGGAGTATAGGGCCCTTCCGATTTACCAATCCAGGTTGTTTTTTCAATAATTTTTCGTGCATTTGGCCAATTTCATTGCAGTAGGTTGTAGAGGTAATGGTCTTACCTCTAGGCAAAAAGGAATAATGTATGATTCCAGCCATGGACCACCATACTGTAACCATCAATTTTTTCGGGTGCAAATTTGGTTTTGGCATTTGTCCTGGGCTTTCGTCGATGTCTAACCACTACCCTGACCGACGCTGATTGTCGTAAGCAATCCAGCTGCCGAACGACCTAGTTTAAACTCATAAAAAAATATTACACGAAAATCGTGTTTCCATGTTCATATTTGAAGGTATACTAAACAGTGTGTAATTGATTGGGAAGCTAATGTTTATAAAAGAAAAGTAGAGGATTAGTAACTGCTTGATTATGATATGTGAACTTTGGAAGTAAACAACAGAGACTCGCAAAATCCTCTATGTATTTCAAATATTATAAAATCGGACATTTCATGTGAAACAACCCAATAGCTATATGCGAAAAAAAAAATTGTGTACTATGAAAAGACGTTTTGATGTTGTCTCAACAAGATAAATCTAAACATAATTTTTTTTTTATCAGACATTGCCTTATGAAACTTATCATGAAAGCAAATGTCTTATCAATTAAAATAAGTTCCATATTTAGATTTGTAAAAATGCTACAATGTTAGATATAACAATAATCGCAATAAATACAATAAGCTGTCACTAATCACAAGGGTGTCAATATTAGTGAAATGGATATAAATTGGAACTAGTAATTACCTCATTAATTATTCATCATGATTGAACTTGGCTATTTAACTAGAATCATTTATGACTTCAAATAGTCAATAATCCATTTAACCATTTGATAAGTAAGAATTAACCAATCTACATAGAATACAATAATTGAATGGGTCCGCCAAAAAACGTTCTAAGCGACAAATATAAAATTTCGAGTAATCAGTGAAAGAAAATCATAATCTAAAGTTTTTGTGAAATTTGTAGGTTAGATTTTATATTCACATATTAATTTGTTATATTTACATGTATAATAACATAATGGAGTCCTATATCATGCTATGGCGTACTATTAAAACCTTTGATTCACAGATTCACTAAAAGTTTTAAATAACATGTACCCCAAACACTTAGTCATCCCAAAAATCCACTACTACCTCAGTATACTGCAAAATTTGGGAAAGCCGGTCGACTTTATCTGGGTACCAAGTCACATTGGAATTATTGGCAACGAACTTGCAGACACAGCAGCGAAGCAAGCACTTACACTCCCAGGTCGTGGCATTGCTATTTTAACACCTCAGGAAATGAGCCATCCCCTCAAAATTAAAATAATTGAAAATTGGCAATGTACGTGGAACGAAAGCCCACCAAACAAGTTGAAAACAATAAAAAAGTCAGTAAAGCCATGGGTCACATCAAGTCGTCTAAATCGCAGAGAGGAGGTTGTCATGACCAGATTGAGAAAAGGCCATACAAAGTTAACCCATTTACATATAATTATGAAACAACCACCACCTACATGTCAGCATTGCAATAGCTCTTTAACAGTTAACCATATATTTCAGGAATGTTTCTTTTATCTACCAAAACTAACTAAATTAGGGTTTACAACAATTATCTCGGACGTTCTTGGCAATGACGAATCTAAAGTTAAATCAGTCTTAAGTTTCTTAAAGGAAAATGAACTGTTAAACAAACTTTAATTGATTCTCATAACTATTATTAAATTCCTATTTTTATTTATTTCCTATTTATTTTTATTTTATTTCCTTCTTTATTTCATTTCGTAACTTATTCGTAATTTTTTAGAGTTCGGATGGGGGCTGGGGGGAGGGGGGCGCTTCCTGGGGTCGGGGCGGATCGGTCCCGCTTGGTGGGAAATGCGACATGGCTGCTTGGGCTAGTTATGCTCCGAACCTTGTGAGGATTTGGACTTTTCCATGTAGAAGAAATGTAAATGGTTTTTATCCACATCCTACTTATAAGCTTCGTATAAAACTTAAATAGAAGAAAATATGTATTCATATAAATAAGCAAGCCGTGGCGCATTTCCTGCTCGGCGGGTGCGGCTCGACTCTCCTTGGGGCGCATCTCTGTTCGTGGCACCCTTCCTGACCCTAATCTTCTGTGAAAATATACCTATATATATATATATATATATATAACTGCACAGGCATTGATGACCCTAGGGTTTTATGCCTATAAACCCCAACAAACAAACAAACAAAACCTTTGAAACCGCCACTTCGAAGAGTTTGTAGCTTAGATCGTTTTTCGGTGGAGCCATTCAATTACAATTTTATATATTAATTTTCCTTATTTTTTAAGGGATGCTTGAATTTCAAAAGTCAATTGTCGATTCCGCGGATTATCGAGAATCGATAATCCAAAGTCGATTCGTATGAACCCATCAATACCGCTAACGTTGGTGTATAGTCCAGTCAATAAACATTTTGTAGAGTGCATGAAATTTGCAATAATTTTTGACTTGATAGTTTCGCTAGGAGTAGTTAAAAAGTAAACACACTAAAATCCCCTGATGTGAGCTAAAGGTGGGGGGGGGGGAGGAGAGCAGAAACATTTTTGGGTTTTTCGATCATATTTTGAAAACGGTAGATTCTAGAAAAATATGTTACATATTTATGATAAAAATGTCGAACCTCTGATGGTTTTCGAGATTTACGTAATTGAAAATCGATAGTTTACGAAACAAAATATTTTTACTTCACATTTAGTTAAACATTTACTTCTAGTGCCTTACACGATCGTTTAAAAAAAAAAAAATGTCTGATTCAAAGTTGTAGAGCACTAAATTTACTTCAATTTCATGTTTACGTTTCTTGCACTTGAAGCAAATGTCTCACAAAAAGTGAGGTATAAATTATTTTCTTTTTGAAAATTATCGATTATTAATAACGTATATCTCGAAAACCGTTGAAAGTTCGACAAACATGTATATTAAAATTTTGTAAGAAATTAAATTAGCTATAATTTTGAAATGTAGCATATTTTTCTAGAGTCCACTGTTTTCGAGATATAACCAAAAAACCCCAAAAATGGGTCCTTCACCCCTTTCCCCTCATTTCAGCAGTTATATTTGGGTTCTGTAAGCAGTTATATAAGTTAATTTCCTATTTTATGATTGAGTACAGCATTGCCAGCATTGTGTAGGTCTGTGACAGTTTAAGATTGATGTGGTGGTTCCAGATAAGGCGACAATCGATACACCAGGGTATTTCACTGCATAATTAAATGGATTCCATAAAAACCATTTATTGATTAACATTTTTTTCGCTATGGCAAATAAAGCAGACTTTCTACATAAAGTAACTTTTGATATCCTTTAACCTTCCATTACTCGCGGCCACCTGTGAGGCGATCCAGCGAAGTAAAGTTTCTGCAATTGACAGAAAAGAGCACCTGTAAGCTCCCCCATCCAGCAGTCCTACCTCTCCTTCCTCTTCCACTCAGTTCGATGGTAAGTTGCAATGAGTGAATTTGATAGGCGTAGAAGTGATAATCACCTCTCAGGTGCGCCGCGACCACTAATGGCAGTTATTTAAATTCAATATACTATCATGAACTAATATCTGTCTGATATTTAATTCATTGGTACATATTAATTAGTTTTTTTTAATCTATATAAATATCAACAAATTTGTTTGGGATACATTAGATACACCACAGTGCAGTAATTGCTACACTGGAAATATATATATACAAGTTTATTATCATATGTTTAGGTTATGAGTAACACAAATGTAATAAACATGTCAATGAGAAATCGTTTGATTGTTCCTATTATTAAATAATTAAATAAAAAACAAAAAAAATTACAAAAAACAAAAAAAATGTATTTAATTATTTATTTAAATATTTTATTGTGTTATTCGATGTAAAATACTTTTTTCCTGAAGAGATTCTATCGCTTTTTCTTATAAAAATATTTTTTTTTTTTTTGGAATTTTTTGTTTTTTATTTATTTATTAAATAATAGGAACAATTCAAACGATCTCTCATTGTCATGTTATTACTTTTGGGAAGGTTACTCGTAACCTAAACATATGATAACAAACTCAAGATGAAACGTGGGGAACAAGTGCAAAAGACCCTAATTCTGACTTTTTTTTTTTTCTCAGCTTAAATGTTTGGCACTGCATTGTATTTATCTCCAATTATTATTATTTTTTTTTACATTTATTGTACTTTATAAGTTGATTTCAACTATTAATAGATATAGTTTTTTGAATTGGTACGTGCATATTATCCTACTTTACATTTTTTAATACAAGTTCTTAAGTACTTTATAAATAATAATGATTCATAAAATAATTTTTTTTAAATCGACTACTACTCAAATTATGGCTTTTCCCTTTATCCCCTTTACATATAATCGTTTACATTTTTTACTGATAAATCACTCGGTGAGCCGCGACTAGTCCTGTACATATAGGTTCCCCTTGTAAGGTTAATAATGTTCTTAATCAAATTTCATGACCCCCTGGCTGAAATAGATTCAAAGACGACATTATGCAAATAGTACTTTGGCTAAAGGGCAGGAAAGAGGAGATGATGTATCGAAGAGGAGAAGACCCTGACCCGTGGAACGACAGAGAGATGACAAACTGCCTCACGGCTCTGGACTCCTTTTTATTAAGGCCTGGATGTATTCACCTCCTCTGGCCCGGACTGGGTATTTACATAGCCGAGCCCCTCTGTCACTCTGTTCTGACTTGAAGAAATAGATTTATTTCTCCTCCCGGTCCGAGTTCTATTAATGATTTACTCTATTTTAGGTTATTTTTCAAGCTATGGTGTTTGTATTGGTAAAGAAAATTGTCAACAAAGTGCTACACCTATCAATTGATATTGACAAATATAACAACCAAGAGCACTAAATAATCAATAAACAATTTCATAAATGCCTTAGAGCAAATACTCTCATATTTCAAAGATTTACAAACAAAACAGACAAAAATATCCTCTTATCATACAGACCAGATGTTTTGTTTGTTTGTTTATTTCGTTTAACGTCACTTTATGCTGCTATGGCCAATCGGACGATGCAATGGTGGGAGTCCTAAATTTTGCCTATCCAGGTATAATTAGGATAGGGATCTTTAACGAGTACCTGACATCGCACAGGCTCGGGACCCCCATTTAACGTCCCTTCCGATGGACGACATTACTCCCTTTAAAAAATCCTAAGGTCATCTGCCGGGCTGCGAACCCGCGATCTTGGGTTAGTAGGTTGCTATGCTAACCACTACACCACAGGTGACCCCTTCCAGATGTTTTGTTTTATGCTAAAATAAATAAACTTAAAAAAAAAAAAAAAAATCAATATTGCTAACAATGTTTTTCAGATATGCCCGGATCTGACGATTTTTTGAGGCCAAAGGACATCCTTGGCCACTCTCCTTCCACAATTAGAATTAGTTTTCGTCCTTAAGGATATTGTTTTAAGATGGTGAAAGGTTTGGTGAATCTTTGGGCCTCCGTTTCAACACGCCTCCATCCTTATGCAATCGGCTAAGGATGCTCTGGCATGTATTCTGTTTTTTCTCTATCAAATGCTTATATCTGTCCAACTTGAGAAAATTATTACCTTTTCAGCTACTAAAAATTGACATACAGGGCGTGTCAACAACTAATGCAAAAAGGTGATTTGGAAAATTAATACTTTTTCAACGTTCTATTAATACTATTTCAAATTAAAAAATTAGGATAACGGACGGGATTCGAACGTATCTGAGGAGGGGAGAAAGAAATTTATCACATGATCAACCGAGGAAATTTTGCTAAAAACGTGTGATATTTTTCTAAAAGTGTCAACTACTAGTGCACTTACCCTATATTAGTTTTTGTCCTTAAGGATTCTATTTTTTTTTTTTTTCAAGATTCAACTTGACAGTACCATTTTATTCGTCCTTAAGGATAATATGTTGAAATATTCCAGGATTTCACGGTTTATAAGTTGTACGAAGGATAATCCACCATTGTTGTTCTTAAGGATCCTGTATTGAAACATTAGAATATTTAACTATATAATTAAATATTTAAGATGGCGGAAGGATATTCCACCTTCACTCATTCTACAGTTTAATATTTTATTATTTCCTAAATTAATTTGTTCTAAAAAGGGTGGAAAAATTAATTACATTTTCCTTTCTTCTTCTTTCGAGTTCGGACATCTGTAGACCACGTTTAGCATTTCATTCCTTGCTCTTTCGTTCTTTCCAATATTATTTCATGACCTCTATCTGATGTTTACATTTTCCTTTATTTATGAAATAAAAATGTAAATTTAATTTTGAAATTAATAATTTTATTTTTCAAATATTATTTACAAATGCAGTGAAATAGTTAAATAATTTCAATGTTATCGATATTGGTTGAATATCAAATACTGTTTGTAAGTATTCTTCATATAACTTATAAATATAATTTATTTTATTTGTAGTGCACTCAAATATGTAAGAATTAGAATTGCGATGCAGAGAATAAAATACGTTTTGTGAGATTTTATAGTTCACTAAAAATAAGTAGTGATTCGACACAAGATGAGAAAGGCAATGAAAGAGAAGAGAGAGAAGATTGTTGGAAAAGGACACATAGTCACTCATTGTCCAAAGGAGAGTTAAGAAACATACTTAATTGTTTAGATAAGCGTTTTATGTTTTTTAATTCTTTTGTTTATAATAAGTAATTTTGAAATATTTATTTATATACTGCTTTTTTTAAGTGTTTTTAATTTTTTCAACATTTATAAGACAAAAGTTAAAAGCTCCCAATTAGTTACAAAAGACTAATATACATGACTGTGATTAGACCTATCTGGACGTTCGGAGTTGAGCTTTGGGGCTACCCTAAACTTTCCAATTCATCTCGTATCCAATCCTTAAAATCCAAAATCCTTCGAAAAATGCTCAATCCTCCTTACTTTGTCACCAATAGACTTATCCATAAAGATCTTAATGTTTCATATGTTGCTGATTTAGCCCAAACCAGATATCTATCCTTTCATAGTAAGCTCCATAACCACTAACATCCACTAGTTTCTCAACTTTCTTCCCACACCATCCCTGATAATCCTCCGAGGCGTCTTTTCAGATAGCCCAGTGACCTTCTAGTGTAGAATTTTTGTTAAAGTGCTACTGATGAGAAGTTCTTTTCAAATTCTGTCACGTTATTGTAATAGTTAACAGCACATTTACTTGATGTATAAATTTTGTACAGTTGTAAATTTCAATAAATTGTTATAATATATATATATATATATATATATATATATATATATATATATATATATAATTTTTTTTTTTTTTTTTTTTTTTTCTCTTTTCCTCTTATGGTAACCCCATAAGAGGAGAATTTATTTAGCATATTTACATGCGCCATGCCTGTTTTTAGGCATACTACACGTATTACCAAGTTCATTGGTTTACATTTTTATTAATTCAATTTGATCTTATTGTCTCTTGTGTACAATCAGATAAACAAAATAAAACAAAAAAAAAAAAAAAAAAAAAAAAGAAACAATTAAATAATAAGAACCTAAAGAAAGTAACGTTAATAGTTCCATAAATAATAGTTCCAGTAACAAAGTAATAGTTCCATAAATAATAAAAATAAATAAATAAAAAAATAAATAATAAAAATAAATAAAAATAAACTAAAGCACAACAAGATTCTGCCTACTAAAGCATCATTATACTGCCTTCCTACATTCATCAGTCAATTTGTTAAAGTCTATTTGTTTAATAAATTTTACAAAATCAGATTTAAATTCGGTCATAAGTCTCTGTTCTGTTTCTGGCCAATTTCCGTGTTTTAGTATAATGTTCTGTATCAGTCCTGCCCTAATGTTGTCAAGTCCTTTACAGTCATATATTAAATGTCGGAAATTATGAACCTGTCCATCGTGAGGACACCTATCATTGTTTAGTATGTTGAAGGTGTTTCAAGTATTGTTTGGTTTGTCCGTGTTCTGAAAGTATTTGGGTCAGCTTGTAGTCAGTGCTTAATATACGTCTATAATTTTGCGGTGTGATATTGGGAACGAATCGATGAAGGCTAGGAGATTTTTCAGAAGCGGTCCACTTATTATTCCATTTAATTATAGAGTCCTTTCTTATATCTCCTTTTATAAAAGAGATAGGGACCTTATCAAATGATACTGGAAGGTCACTGTAAGCCGCTAACTTTGCCAAAGCGTCAGCTCTCTCGTTGCCTTCTACTCCTGAATGGCCCTTAATCCAATGTATATATATATATATATATATATATATATATATATATATATATATATATATATATATATATATATATTTATATTTTTTTAACGATTCATTACAACCTATTAGCTTGCTTTCTGCCTGCTGCTCCAAATTTTGAAAATTTATTTTTATTACAGAGAAATCAGCATCGAACCATGAAATCCAAAAATAAAAGCTCAAGTTAACCAATCTCTTCAATTTTTCCCTCTCTCTTAACTCTAAAGCTATTGATCTGAGAAAAAAATGAATAGAACCAACCTGATTTGCTTTGATGTGCTAAAAGTAACCCATTCCGAGTTATTTGATCAAACATGTAAGAACATATAAGGTTCAAACACTTCCCTACCTCCTCTGCAACGACCCGAAGCTATTTCGAGGAAGACTTTTACTACATTTAGAGCTAAAGGTGGTAGAAAATGTCCAGTAGCAAGAACTTTTTATTTTTAGAGTTCAGGGTTCGAGAATTTTTCCGTCTAATTTATCTGTACTCTAATGTTCTGTAATGTAGATATTTCCGGGATAAAGTTTGAACACATTGAGCAATTCAAATATATAGGATCTATTATATCGAGGAAAAATGATATTCAAGAAGAAATAAAGGCTAGGCTAAAAGCCGGTAATGCTTGTTATTTCTCGGTCGCAAAATTACTCAGTTCGCGCTTACTCTGCAAAAATTTAAAAATTAGGATATACAAAACTATAACACTACCAATAGTTCTCTAGAGATGCGAAACATGGCCGCTGACGTTAAGGAAGAAACATCGCCTTAATGTTTTGAAAATAAAGTACTGCGTAGAATATTTGGCCCAAAAAAAGATGAAGAAACTACAGAAAGTAGGAGGCTTCACAATGCGGAACTGCTCGAGTTATATCCGGTAAATATAGTTCAAGTAATAGCTTGTGCGGCGGTTAAAATGGGCATGTAAAGTCGTTGGGTTTAGTAATGATTGAATTCCGAAAATAGTAATGGGAGGATTGCGTCAGGGCCGACCTGGGGGATTTGGGTTTTGGAGGAGTGGGTTGGAGGGAAGTGAGCGGTCGATGGTTGGTGGTGTCAGCATCGAACCTTCGGCTTCGCTAAGCCTTTATTTATTATTATTATTTATTAATTTGTCTGTACTAATTATTAAAGACTGCATAAACATTCAAATTCACTAATCTTCGAATTCGCTTCCTGATTTACTTTCGAAAGAAATGTTATCAAAATATTTACGAATAGGTGATTTTTCTAGAAATTTAGTTCACGCCATTAAATTTTTAATTCTACTTATATACGAGAATTATATTTTAAAGCAATTGTACATTTTGATAAATTAAATTGATTAAAAAAATCTGTTATTACACGATCATTACTTTTTCTTTTTGTTGGTGTGACAGTTCATAGCGCTCGATTAGCTGTCTACATTCATATCGGTCCTCGGACTTGCGGCGCCATCCTCTCAATCCCGCCTCACGGAAGACTTTCTCCATGTCGTTTAGCCATATCAATGATGGCCGCTCTCTAATTCTTGCTAATCCTTGTTTTTCGTTCAATATTTTTCCACCTTTCCTAATTATTTTAACATAGTTTTGTTCATTCGGGCGACTATATCTACCTCCCCGAACAATGTCATTAACTATCTCTTTAAATTTTATTCTCTCTTAAACTCCAAGTAGGTTTTCCTCTCTTTTTGTAAGTGCATAATTAATTGTTGCATAATATTTTATAAAGGAACAAAAATAAAATAAAGCTAAACACAGTGAAGCAGATAGAGAAGCGAAAGATAAACAATTAGTATCGGAGAGTGATAGCTACACTTCTCTCCCTTTCAGCTGTACGCCATTGAACGAGGACTATTGTTGAGTTTGATTGGTTGGAGGTGCGGCCCGGGATCTGGCTAGATTGTTCAACCGTGTTCACTCAACCGATTTTGTTGATTCACGGTTGACATTCAAATTGTGGTGGAATAGCGGAGGAAATGAATAAGAAATAGTTGGAAGGCTGTCTCTATAGAAAGGAGTAGGAGGTTGGCCTGTAGCCAATCAGGGGGGTGGTTTCATTTTCGTGAAATATTAGACGGTCCTTATAGTCGCAAGGCTTTTCTTCATATTTTTTATTTATTTATTTTTTTATGGGACTACAAAAAAAAAAAAAAAAACAGTAGAATTTCATGTGTTTGATAGCTCTGTTAATGTTGGCACGTTTTTTTAAAGGGGATAATATTGCATGTATGAAGTGAATTATTTATAGAAATTATATTGTTAACATTTATTTACTGAAATAATACAAATATAAACCAAGCTTATTTAGAGGAAATGAAATTGGATACAAAAATTTGTTGTAGTAACATAACAAATACGGATCCAAAGTAGGTGTAAGGCGTACCTGCAATCCTCAAGAGAAAACTCTTGACATTGACAAGAAACAGCTTGTCGTTATGGACTATTCCAACGTTTGCTAGACAAACGTTCAAGACTTCTAGTAAATTACAAAAGACGTATTTACATGACAGTAATTAGACCTTTTTGAACATAAAGAGTTAAGCTTTGGGGTTCCACTAAACCTTTTAATCCTTCTCAAATTAAATTCTTACAATCCAAAATCCTTCGTAAAATAATCAATACTCGTTATTGTTGTCACAAATGAACTTATCCATAATGATCTTAATGTTCCATATGTTGCTAATTTGGACTAAACCAGACACCTATCTTTTATAGTAACCTCCATTAGTTTAGTCCTAGTAGCAAATGCTATATAACATCATATATTTTCAATTAAATTTCTGATAAGGTAAATGTCGTCAAATTGTTAATGTCAAAAATCCGAGTAACACTAACAGAATAAGAGTATGTCAAAAAGTTACATTTTTGAGATTGAAAAAAAAAACGTTACTCTATAAAAGTATTGACTCTTAGCCAAAAGATCTATCAAACCCCGAATCAAGTGATCTCATCGCTGCACTTAGCCAAGTCACTTGTGCCAAAATTTGGAAGAGGCCAAAAGTGAGCGCTATTGGACAATCTTGTAGAACATATCGCACTTGTATTTCAAAAGTGTCACAACTCAAAAACCTAAAGTAAATAAATGTACAGTTTTAACAGTCTTGTGTTAATGCTAAATATACCCCTTTCAGTCAAGCGTTGGAAACAGTAGAAAAGTCGAAAGTGTACCTGAATTATCTATCAATCCCAACAGCAAGTGAGATGTATTAGGCGGGATTTAAATTTTTATCATTATTATTTCGTTTAACGTCACTTTATGCTGCTATGGCTAATCGGACGATGCTACGGTGGGAGTCCTAAATTTTGCCTATCCAGGTATAATTAGGATAGGGATCTTTAACGAGTACCTGACATCGGACAGGCTGGGGACCCCCATTTTACGTCCCTTCCGAAGGACGACATAGCTACGGATTTTTTAATCCCTTTAAAAAATCCTAAGGTTATCTGCCGGGCTGCGAACCCGCGATCTTGGGTTTAGTAGGTTGCTGTGCTATCCACTACACCACAAGTGGCCCCTATGTTTAAATTTAATTAATTAATTTTGGAATGGGAGGCGCAGTACCTCAGTGGGTAGAAACTTTTTTGGAAGAAAATTTGTTTTCTTTTATATCAATCGTGGCTCGACTTCGAGGTCGTGAGACCCTCCTAGGGAAAAACCGGACTCTACAAAGCAGGTACCCATAATTAGGGGAAACCTGGCGGTTAAGCGTGGTTTAGGCCAAATCTTCTTTCACAATCATTGGTCCAGTAACAATACATCGTTACCTAAGTAGTGGGCCCAACTTGCTGGGTTGTAGTGCTACAGCCTTTTCAGAAGACTATTGAACTTATCATGATGATAACTTAAAAATACAGATTTTTGAGTTGTCACTTTAGAAATACATGTGCGATATGTAGAATAATTTAAAAAATAAATGTGATTTGAATAATATGTGATCTATTAATTAAGATTCAAGCCTGGCGGTCTATACAATTCTGAGTAAGTGTTTAGTGGATGACAGAAAACTGGAAGGTGTAGTGTATCTCTGAGGATTGCTGATCTGAGAACAAAAGGGCGAGGAATTCCATCTCATCTCAAGGCCAAGCCTAGGATCGCTTTTCTAAACATTCAGGGAAAGGGTTCAGTATTTGTAGAGTCGTGGAATAGCATTACTCAATAATAGAGAGATGTTAATCTAGATTCTTCATTTTAGATAACAGATATCTATAATAGATTGTCTTATTGAAAATGAAATCGTTTTGTACAACGCAGCGGTCTGGGAGCGGCAAAAACCCGCTTTTTTTTTTTCGGGGGGCGGTCAGAAAACTCAAATTGACAAAAAAATTTTACGAGAGGAATAATAAACTAACATGTTTCAAGAATACAGGTTTTGAAGAAAACGAACGTTTCACAACGGTTTGTCCTCAATTATTTACACATATTGCTGCACTTAAATATATTATAGTTGTTTCTATGAAATAAAATGAAAAGTATTCCTTAAAAAGTTACATTTCACATACCAGTTTATATTTTTCATAAATAAATACTTAATAAATAATGATAAATCCTATAATAGAAGGTACCAACCAACTTGAAAATAGAAAATAAGGAAAATTTAAAGGGTAGAATATGTAATCGAGTCTTTGAAAATGTAGTTACCTGAAACAGATAGAATTTAGATTTTATCAAAAATAAAATAAAAAAAGAACATTACTTGATGTACGTTGATGATTAAGCACCTATCAGCTATTTTATTGAACGAGGCACGACCAATGTGCCATAGAGCCCGAAAAAAATAAAATAGCATTAAATTAATTTATTTTATATCTCGAGTTTAAAAAATGATATCGACATGATTCTTGTACCAAGATTTTTATTTTTGATTGCGAACTTAAGAAAAATACAGCCGCTCCATAGATTTTGGTTTAGGTTAATTCAATTCTAAAAAAATGATTAGATTTTTAAGCAAACTACCTCTATAGATTTTTTAACACAAAATTTGACGTCATATTCTAATTCAGCACCCTCAAAAACATTGAAAACGTTTATTCAATAAAAACAAAAATATTATTTTTCACCCTGTTCAAAGGGAAGAAATTTTTAAAACAATTACTAGTTATTTTCCTTTAAATAGCTAATACTTTGTCACGCAATTCACTGGTTGGTATCGCTGGAAAGAGGAGCGCTTATTTATGTATATAAATGTAAAATTCGATGAACATAAACCTATTAAAAAAAAAATTATAAAATCCGAAAAAAAACATTTTGATTTTTAACTTGAGTTTGCACCCCGATAGGAAAATGAAACCAAAGACATTTCAAGATTATTACCACCCTATATTAAAAACCGTCTAAGCGTAATTCATGTTTTTGTCAATTTAAACAAAAATTGCCTACGATTGGGCAGGTACTTTGAAGGTTACGAATTTTATTTTTATTTTTGGATGAAATTTTGTATTTAAGGGTTCTTTTTAAAGCTAAATTCGAATCCGATGTCGGTTCCTGTGAAAAAAGTATATTGAACGTAGTAAAATGAAAAAATGATATTTTTTGTTTTTATTGAATAAACGTATTTCAATCTTTTTGAGGGTGCTGAATTAGAATCTGACGTCAATTTTTTGACGTCAAAAAAATTATAGAGGTAGTTTGCTTGAAAAACTAATAATTTTTTTTTAGAATTTAATTAACCTAAACCAAAATCTATGGAGCAGCTGTATTTTTTCTTAAATCCGCAATCAAAAATAAAAATCTTGGTAATCATGTTGACATCATTTTTTAAACTCTAGATATAAAATATTTTAATTTAATGCTATTTTTTTTTCTCGGCTTCTAGAGCCCATTGGTCGGAACGGCAAAACACGTGTCTAATATTTTTTGACCAGGAACCTCAAAAAAAAATTGCCAACGAGCTCCGTGAGAGACTGACTGTGTCCTCCCCTTGTTAGTCATTTGCAATGTACTGCAAATGTACGTGTCGAAGATAACTAATGATTAATAGGAGTTATGCCTTAAATAAATAATAAATGATTAAGTACAGAAAATTTTTTTTTTTTAAATATAATAGTTATATTTTAGGGAAAATAAATTTTGCTATATATATATATATATATACCTATTACTCTATGAACAAGTCACATATTATGTAAAATCCGTGTAGCGTGATGGATTATCGTCAAATACACGCCTCTTCTATTGGGAAACTATCGAAAGGAAAACAATAAAAAAAAAATTTATGATGAAGTTATGATTATCCACTCAAGGCCACACACATTCATTCAATAATAACAAATAAAAGTAAATAAATAAGTCAATTTCAGGTTATTTAAATTAAATAATATAATAATAAGCATCTTAGACATATGACGACAACTTTTAGTATCACCAACTTTGACTACGGATGCATAGTATATGGAGGACTCTCTGGTAAGCTAGAAATTAGATGTAAAAGACTAATGAACTGTTTTATCAGATTTATTTTCGGGATCCCCAAACGTTCTCACATATCTCAAAGTTTTCTAAAATCAGGTGGATTTACCCCAGTTTCCGAAGTCAATAATTCCTTGGTGCACTCATATTGAAATCCTTGAAAGCAAAAAATCCCAGCAATCTTCATGACCTCCTTACTCTGCGCTCCTCTATCCACCTCTTGAATACTAGAACCCAACATAAGAGCCTTTACACTTCTTATCATCGAACTGCATACCTTTTTTATCTGCGCTTTCTCTTTGTAGAATTCATTACCCATCTCCTTTAAACATATATTTCTTTGCCCCTGAATTTTAAATCTTCCGCGCAAATCTAAATAATGAATATTTATGCAATAGATATTATAATAGTACACATATGAGTGCTACCGGAAGCCCTATATGCAGCTGAAACTAAAGTATTTCGTGTATTTCGTGGATACACCAAAATAAAGACATTGAAAAACAAGAACGGAAGATCCTCAGGAAGATTTTTGGCCCCGGGATGGAATCTGGATTAAAAGACCCACTTCAGAACTTTACAAATATTCTAACACAATTACTGACACCATCAGAAACAGGAGAGCAAATTTCTGCGGACATTTGTACCGGATGGGTCCCGATCGAATCACAAAGAAAATTTTCTCTATAGCCTGCTCCAGTAAAAACAAGACCAAGGGGATCAATGAAACATTAGAAGACCTGAAACAGATGAAAATAAGTGAAAATGACATTAAGGACCGTACAAAATTCAAGATTTCTATTATTTTATAGAAAAAATAAAATTTGAATGTCACCCACAGAGAACCACGGGAAAGAACATGGACAACAGAGCGCAAACAAAATCATAGTGAATTGATGAAGACAATTTGGGAAGAACGAAGGAAAAATCGGGAAAAGTAACCATCATAGATGACAAGTTCCAACTCTCTCTCAACAGGGATGTAACGATGATAATAATAATAATAATAATTATAATAACCCGTGTGGAGTTGCTAGTCTTCCATTGGGCGCCTCCCCAGGTGGCGGATAGGGGAACCCTCACCAGATATGGTGGGCACCGGGGAAATAAAATACCCGGGGCGGACCAAAACTAGCTCAAATCCAGGTGCGTCTGAACCCAGAATGGGCGGCATCCTGGTCAGTGTCTGATCCTCATGTTAGAGGCGGCTGGTCAAGAACCTGGCAGAAGGTATAAAATGCAACTTCCCATTAACAATGGTGCGTACTAGACGACAAGCCTCGGACGAATCCGGAGTGAGGGCTGCTCCGGAGGGAATCATTGTTCAGCCTTCGACATCGACTGGTAGTGCGAGCGGTGCCCCGATGTTGTATGGAACCGTAAGGTGGGCCTTCTAACGGACTTACCTCGGACTTGGGCTTGGAGGCTTTACAGTCTCCCGCGCATCGAAGAGCACCCCCAAATCCAAGTGGAAGACAGAAGCGGATGAGATGGACAAGAGAAATGAACATCGCTGTCATCCGTGCCTACTACTTGGCAACTAAACTAGAGACTGACATAACAGGATACCGAAGAAGACTGCTGCCATTTTGGCATGAATATACCCTGATGTTATAGTCACAGAACAACGCATCGCGGACCAAATAAAAGTAATATTTCGAAAGAATTTCTTGTCTGCAATGGAAATCAATGATATAAAAAATGAAATATTGCAACAGGAAAGTGACCAAATATGGATCAAAGTAGAGAGGTAACAAACGCTTCACCTGAGGCTATATAACGTGTAGAAGAAACTGGCCAGAATAATGAAGAGCAAATTAGGCTCAGAGAGCTGTTGGCATCTGAGCATTTTGTATTTGAAGGTGTGCCACTCACAAAGACCGCCCTTGCTCGTAAAAGTGCCATATGGAAAGAAACCGTTAAAATTGTCCAGTTAATTGACAACATTCTTCAAACAGTTTTTAACGCCAGAAATGGATATTTCTGAAATTTGTCATTATATATACATAGCTGCAAAAACGGTAATAAAAGAGCTAAGCATAAAAAGGAAAGAGACAAATATTAAAAGAACTGATAAAAGCCCTGAAAATAAGATACCAGCTTGGGAAATTAGAATAACAAGAAAAAATAGAAGAAAACTAGAAGACGACTTGGAATTTTAACAAATTACCTAAAATGACCCTAGTAATGCGTCAAGAAGCTGAAGGTAAAAATCGATGAGCTAATAGTTCTTTATATTGGACCTATTCAAAAAAGATGAAATGCAACAACAACTAAGCATATATATGGACAAGCAGAAGCAAAGATTGGCTGCATTAGCATGCCGGTTACGAAGGTACAAAGGATCTATGAAAAGAAAGAACCAAAAACAAGTTATTTAAAGCGAATGAAAAAGCATTTTATAGATCACTAGAAAAGAAAACTCTCAGGCAGGTACCACCAAAAGCTGAAAATATGGGTGAATTTTGGAAAGCTATATGGGAAAAAGCTAAAAATCATAATCATAAGGCTTTTTGGATTTCTGAGGTTCATAAGAAAATGGATAATGTACCCAGTATGGAACCTACACTTATTACTATAGAGGATGTAGTGCAAGCGGTAAAATAACTTCAAAAACAATGCAAAACTGGAAGTCCCCAGGCCTAGATAAGATACAAAATTATTGGTTAAAAAATTTTAAAAGCACTCATAGAGTCCTGGCAGCTTACTATCAGCGTCTTTTGGAGGGGAAAAGAAGCTCCTTCAAGAGACTTTTCTCAAGGCATTACTTATTTACTGCCAAAGAATAATAATACTATCCAGATCCTAAGGACTATAGACCTATCACCTGCCTCAATGGAGTTTATAAGCTTCTAACTCGGATAATAAACAATAAGATCATGGAACACATTAACAGAAATAACCTGATGGCCGAACAACTTGGAAACAAATCTAATACAAAAGGCTGCAAGGAACTCCTAGTTCTTGACTCGTTCATAGCAGCACAAGCAGTAAAAAAACAGAGAAATGTTTTCATGTCGTGGATAGATTACCAAAAAGCATATGATTCTGTTCCGCATAGTTGGCTAAAGGAAACGCTGCGGATATATAAAATAAATAATGCTGTCATTGACTTACTTTCCAGACTGATGGATAACTGGAGCGTTATTCTCAGTATAAAGCAAACCAATGGGAATATCCTCGAAGGCCCAATAAAAATAAAAAGAGGAATATATCAAGGAGACTCTTTGAGTCCAACATGGTTCTGTTTAGCACTCAATCCTCTCAGTGAATTACTGAAATTCTTCAAAAAAGGATATCCTTTAAATGTAAAACTGGACCCATGCCACAAATGACGGAGAGAGACATGAAAACATTACTGGAATTGGTTGTAGGATTCAGTAATGATATAAAAATGACATTCGGTCTTGAGAAATGTGCTACATTAAAAGCTGTACGTGGCGAACTAAAAGAAAGTGAAGGTATAGGGCTATCTAATAATACTAGGATAACCAATTTATCTGAAGACGATGAGTACAAATATTTGGGTCTAATAGAGCTTCTGAAGTTCAAAAAAAAAACGCTAGGGAACGGTTTGAAGAAAAATTTAAAAGAAGGATTAAATACCTCCTCAACACACAACTGTCTGGTGGTAACATAATAAAAGCTATAAATACGTGGGCCCTTCCCGCGTTAATCTATAGTTTTGGTGTTCTTAAGTGGTCAGATACAGACCTGCAGGCCATTGACAGGTATGTAAGAGTGGAAATGGTCCGTACAAGAAAACGACACCCAAAATCCTCAGTTAGCAGACTTTACATTCCCAGGAAGCAAGGTGGCAGGGGACTCTTGAATGCTCATGGGATGTGCAGACGTATTGAGAATGACCTAAGAAATTATTTCAGCACACATCAATCACTTTAAATTCAGAACAATTAGTGTTATGGATCGAGACCATACAGCTCTCAGCTTGGCAAGGAATCACGATAAAGAAGAACCAACAATCCAAGCAGTAATAGAAGAATGGAAATCAAAACCGCTCCATGGTAGATATTATTTTTCACTTATGGAAGAAACCATAAATTTGGAATCGTCCTACCAAATGGCTGGCAAATGGGAAACTGTTCCCTGAAACTGAAGGGTTCATAATGGCGATACAGGACCAATCGATTCCTACCAATGGTTTACAGAAGACGAATTTGCGGAGAAAATATCTCAGAAAAATGCCGCCTTTGTAAACAAAGTCCGGAATCAATACAACACCTGGCATCTGGATGTACTGGTCTTGCAGGTACAGAGTACCTTCGCAGACATAATCATGTAGCAGGAATCCTACATCAAGAACATATAATAATAATAATAGTACACATACGTTGTATGATTTTACAAGATTTTTCATTCTTTTTGTAACACAGATTGTCATTATTAATCAATTGCCATAGCCAGAGGATTGCCCTACGTATTGTACTCATACGCTATTTTTAGAGGACAAGCTGTTTAAGAATAAAGTTGTTTTTTTTTTCTTCTTAAAAATTCTACTAAGAGCCTGAAAAGCAATGCAAAACTTGTTTGTTTTTTGGCTGGTGGTCTATATTTTTTCTTCCTAACGTTTTTAGTACTTTCAAAAACGTAAAATTTTGATTAGCTCTAATAGGTGTTGCTCGGGTCGAATATTTGCCGATGGTTTCTATATTACAAATTGAACGGAGAAATTTTTTTGTTCAAAAATTTGTCGCTACCTAGGAGCTACTGTTTAGGAGAACGAATATGAACGAAAAAAGGCACGTTTGAAACAGATCTTTATCTCAGTTTTGTTGATTTCGTAAGTAATTTGATCCTTTAAATTGTAAAATAAACAGTAAATAAGAGAAAGACATATCTATTGTTATTCCTAGTCAGGGGGAATTAAAGTTTTTAAAATTTCATTTAAGGTATTGAAATGTTTCTAATTTTTTGTGGGGTTCTTCGCTATATGTTTCAAAGTTATTCCTAAGATATCCTCAGGAATTTAAATAGAGAGAATTTGTATATTATTTTTGCTTTGAACATTTTTAATCTTATGAAACAGACCAACCAGGTGAATATATATATGCGAGCCATGGAAATGGAAAATAAAACTGGTGTGAAAATTAAAGAAGGGTAGTAGTGGTGGTGTGGTGGGAGTGGTGGAGGGGAGGGGAGAAGTGGATAGGGCCTGTAATGAAGCCATCATCTCAACTCTTCCTTCATTAAATTAGGTCTCAAGTGGGACTGTAAGGGGGAAGTAGAGGAGAAGGGGGAGTAGGGAGGGGGGTAGCTTTTGTGGTGGCCCATCTCTCTCTCTCTCTCTCTGGCCCTTTTTTACAAATCCCACCAGCTGTGTCTCCCTCTGACAGAGTTTTAATAGTTGTTTCCTCATCCATACGGGCATCTGCTTTTTCTTATATTAACTTGTAATGAAGTTTTAAATATAATATTTCTTCTAAAATATTTTGAAAAATATTTATTTATAATAAAATACATTTAGGTGTTTTGCTAAAATAGTTTGCATTCATGTTTATTTGAAAAAAAAATCAATATTAATGCAATTATTCATTTGTTTTGTTTTTTTATGCAAAGTACCTAGTAAAACAAAGAAAGATATTCAGCCCTGTGTAAGCTTAAGGAGCATGGTGCATTAGGACTACGAATTGGCTTAATAAGGTGTTAAAGTATAAATATAGCAGAGTCAGTCAAAAACTGCCATTTGGCATTAAGCCTAAATGGCATGTCGTTTCATGATCTGAACTTAATAAGTTAGCACTTATTGTCTGAAAAAAATAAAATTAAGATTTTAAAGATTATAATCCTAAAAAATATCTAATAAGTTGACTTTAATAAGTCAGAATTTAACTTTCATCACTGACCACCAGTATAGCTGAGCTTAGGACATTTGCGAATAAGAATATTTGGTTTCTAAGTAAAACGGATGCAGGTGGCCTGGATATTTTTACTGGAAATTGCCATGTCCACACTCCTCAGTATCAGATTATCTCTCGTGACATTTTACTGGGTGAGTTTTTCTATTTTCTTTCGATTGATTAACAATTATTTGGGTTCAAAATGAGTCGCGGATCTAACATGCTTGACTTGTTTGATAAAAAGTCAGTTGAGAAGATAAATTGTAAGTAATTAGTTGATAGATCGTTGTGAATTGTATTTACATTATTTTTCAACCATTTACTAGGAATCTGAAAATTTTACTATTTCAGATTCTTTTTCGTGGCTGCTCAAGGCAATACAAAATAGATCTGGAATAGGTGTGCCGAAAAAAAAATAAATAAATAAAAACGAAAACAAATTATCAAAAGTGTAATGTTCCAATTCACAATGAACATACTAAATAAACTTGTAATAATTGTATAGAAATGAAAAGGAAATTATCTAGCAGATGAAACACACATTATTATGTAAATAGTAAAATATTTAATTTTTGTTTGGTTTTTTTGTTGTTTTACAATAAATCTTTGTAAAAATATATTTTTAATCCTTATTCTCCATACGACAATAATTGATACATTATGGTGACATTTATTTCCCATTTATAACTACATATTTGGTAACATTAAACTGCATTATTTATGAAAATCAAAGAAATGAGGGAAATGCTCACCTAGTGACTAACGGTGTACCAGATCGGCTAGCTACCAACGCCAGGTTAAGGCTAAATGTCCCCTCACTCTGGTGTGTTTTCTGCCTCAAAAGATCGCAGCACCTACGGGGTCAATTTTAGATTCCTCCTAATTAAGAAACCAATAGACGTTTTTTAGATCTGAAAACGGATTTATTAATAAAATGGACATAGAATCTGATGTATCTATTTTAGAAGGTTATATATGTGATATTTACAATTTTAGGTTTAAAAAAACTACTTTCTAGTATTTTTTAAAGAAAATTCAACTAATAGGCAAGTGTAGAATAATAAAATATAAATATCGGCGAAAAAAAAATTTTAATTATACGAACAACATCGGCCGAAACCCATAAATACGAATTTCTATGCAATTTGTTTTTTTTCAGGTGGCGTCTACATCTATCATGACTAGAGTAGCCTCAAACTACAAATCTAAAATAACATTTCCATAGAAAGGTTGTTTTGGAACTCAATATAGAATTATAAATGTAACCAAAAATTATAAATGTAAACAATAATTAAAACTATATAACCAAAAAAAACTGCATACTTATTGTAAATATATTTAAAAATGCGGGGTGCATCAAATATAAGAAGGAATTAGGAAAAATCACGTTAGAAGTATGGCAGAGGATAAGCGATTATAAACATTAATCCCCTACCTTCCGCCGCCGGTATAACGACATGCTCTAGCCCTATTTTGGAGGGCCTACAAATTTTGCTCTATTTCACTTCCCAATGATGATTTTATTGACTAGAATTATAACATTGTTCTTATATAACGGGAAAAGGATATAAATAAAAACATTATTTTATTATTAATTTATATAAAACTAGTTGAAAAAAAAAAAAAGAATCCACAAACAATAAAGTATTATCTATTCCTATTATTAATTAAAAAATTAAAATTACTTATGCTATATTATTACACATTAAAAAAATATATATTATGAACAAATATGATAAATTATTTTTGCATAAATGTTGCTTATTCTTAATAAGGAATAATTATATTATGAGCTGTATTCATTAAAATTATTTACTTTTATAGTATCCAAATTAAAAAGCTTTAGTACTTTTACTGATTTCATTTAAAAGTAATTACAAAAAGTTATTAAATTTTTCAATTGAATGAGTTTAAATAGGCAGTTTCCTTCTTTCACTTCCTGCCACGCGTATTCCTGAGATATAAAACTCATTTATCTATCTTACATTTTGCCATAGGAATCCACAGTCAAGATTATGCTAGGTTCGGGTAAAAAGAAGAAGGTAGAAAAGACGCGAATCCCTTGACGGCATAGGATCAAAGGAAATATCAACATTTCCAATATTATCGTAGGTTCAAACAACAATGGTCTGGTAGGACAAGGTGTTTACAACCATTTCTTTGTGGAATTGATATTTTTTTTTCATTTTGATCAATCCTTTCAATTGTTTCACAAGAGTAGTTTCATTTCTCATTTATTCGACTTATCACACACAGTATAGGCTTATTTGACTATTTTCCTCCTTCGAAACCCTAATCTCAAAGTAAAGGTAATAATAAATAATAGTAAGCTTTTTGTATGAGAAACTTCCCACGTTTTTTTTACGTCCCGGGGTTTAAATTGTAGAAAAAAAAATGTTTTTTTTTTTACGGCTTAAAATTAGAAAACGGTTAGACATAAGAAGTAATGCATTACAAACCTTTTGATTTGACTGAGAAGTAATTTTGGGAAAAATTTGATTTCGTAAATACTATTTTTATTTATTTTTAAAAAAATAAAACATTTTTTTTTAAACTTCCGCATACCCTCTTTTCTCTAATCTATTCGGGTCCCTGTTTTGGTCAACAAACGCGGAAGGCTACAAAGACAAAGAAAATATTTATAAATATATTACAATGGATCTAATAAGGTATTTGATCGCAAAAGGGAGAGTGTGCGTTTTAAAACTCCTTTACTGGGAAATAAGTATATTTTGCCACGTATGATTCCACTTTATTCATTTTTTTCTGTTTGGTGACTAAATTGTTGAAAGGATATATATTGATATTTACAAGCTTACAATCAGAAAACGGCAAGGTGTATGACTAAATTTATTAAAAACATTATTGAAACGTTTGATTCTGAAAAAAACTCGTACTTTTTGACATTGACTATATCTTGAAAATGGTCGACTCTAGAAAAATATGTTACAAATCTAAATTAAAGTTGATTACATTTCCTATAAAATTGATTATGTATAAATTTGTCAAAATTCTATTGGTTTTCGAAATATATGTTATTGAAAATCGGTGATTTGCGGGAAAAAAAACAAATGTCACCTCACTTTGTGCAATACTTTTGCTTCTAGTACCTTCCCCGATCGTTCCTCAGAAAAAAATACATAATCAAAATTGTAGAGCATTGAATTTAATTTATAAGTTTATGGTATTTGAAGCAAATGTTTAACAAAAAGTGAGGTAAACATTTTTTTTATTTCTAAAATTATTGATTTTTAATTACATATATCTCGAAAACCGTTAGAATTTCGACAAATATGTAAATAATTAATATTATAGGAAATTCAATTAGCTTTAATTTCGATTAGCAGCATATTTTTCGTTTTTGGGATAAGATCGAAAAATACGAAATTGGGACCTCTCCTCTCCCCCCACCTTTAACTTAACCTCCAGTGTCGGTGACTTTTAGTACGTTTACCTTCTAATTACTCCCGGCGAAGCTGTGACATAAAAAATTATTGCATATTTCATGCAATCTACACCCCTCATTTCAACACTCTTTGACTAGGGTCGCACTTTTCTGCGAAAACACCTATATCACCACTCGTTCGGCTACGGTTCCGAAACTAATTGTTCGATCCGAAATTTCTTTTTTTTAACTGAATGCTCATTAAATTTATTATAAGAACCTATATATAAAGTTATTATCAAGTTTCGTAAAATAAAACCAAAGGTCCTTTATTTTTTATACAATAGTTTTTTCGAAATCGGCAACGCAAAATATATAGGAAAAGATGATATTTTTGGCCGGCTAGACCTACAAGTTACCTCTCTGTGCGTTGGTGTTCCATATTGGTGTTATTTTATTAAACTCATTCAATTGAAAAATTTAATAACTTTTTGTAATTACTTTTAAATGAAATCAGTAAAAGTACTAAAGCTTTTTAATTTGGATACTATAAAAGTAAATAATTTTAATGAATACAGCTCATAATATAATTATTCCTTATTAAGAATAAGCAACATTTATGCAAAATAATTTATCATATTTGTTCATAATATATATTTTTTTAATGTGTAATAATATAGCATAAGTAATTTTAATTTTTTAATTAATAATAGGAATAGATAATACTTTATTGTTTGTGGATTCTTTTTTTTTTTTTTTTCAACTAGTTTTATATAAATTAATAATAAAATAATGTTTTTATTTATATCCTTTTCCCGTTATATAAGAACAATGTTATAATTCTAGTCAATAAAATCATCATTGGGAAGTGAAATAGAGCAAAATTTGTAGGCCCTCCAAAATAGGGCTAGAGCAAGTCGTTATACCCGGCGGCGGAAGGTAGGGGATTAATGTTTATAATCGCTTATCCTCTGCCATACTTCTAACGTGATTTTTCCTAATTCCTTCTTATATTTGATGCACCCCGCATTTTTAATATATTTACAATAAGTATGCAGTTTTTTTGGTTATATAGTTTTAATTATTGTTTACATTTATAATTTTTCGAAATTTCCATTTCGGATCGTGAAAATTCTATATTGAGTTCCAAAACAACCTTTCTATGGAAATGTTATTTTAGATTTGTAGTTTGAGGCTACTCTAGTCATGATAGGTGTAGACGCTACCTGAAAAAAACAAATTGCATAGAAATTCGTATTTATGGGTTTCGGCCGATGTTGTTCGTATAATTAAAATTTTTTTTTTTCGCCGATATTTATATTTTATTATTCTACACTTGCCTATTAGTTGACTTTTCTTTAAAAAATACTAGAAAGTAGTTTTTTTAAACCTAAAATTGTAAATATCACATATATGGCCTTCTAAAATAAATACATCAAATTCTACGGAAATATGGAACAAAATTAACTTTACAGAATCAAAATCGGATGATCTGTTGAGATTTGAGGAGGAATCTAAATTTTGTTTATTTTGGAACGCTACGTGGTGGCAACATTTGGTACTACAGAGGGGACATTTAGCCTTAAATACTAGAACCCTAAATACAGTTCTTTAAGGATGCGATTCGAAGCCGCGTTACTTTAAGAAAACAACAACTTAAAGCCCCCCCCCCTCCAATAAAAAAAAGTAATGTATGGATCAAAAAGGATAGTACGCTGAAGAAATTAGAAGGCTTCACTGTGCAGAATTATACTTTTCAGATCGTTCTACATTATACTTGATATTTTACTGTTCATGAGTAGTAAAACTATTATTTTCTTGCCATGACATTTTACTTCAAAGAAAAAAAAAAGGTATTTTTAAGATTGATAAATTATTTTTCTCTTCTTTATGATTATAGAAGTGGCAATTAAATCATCATTTCTAATTGTATTGATCCTTCCATAGCATCATAATGTACCTCAAGTAACTAGGATTTTTGTATTTCGATTATCCTCAGAATGTTCTTTACAGACCTATAAATCTAAAATAATTGGTGAACAAAGCAGAAAAGACCCAAGAAAATGACATTGTTGTAAATATTAACAACTTCCTGCGAGAGCTGCAAAAGGCACTGCATGAAGAAGCCGTTAATGTATCTCCGGAAATGAAGGTGGGGAGTCTACCCAGCAATGCTTGACAGAAAAGAAAAAGGCCGAGAACAGAATATAATACCGTCCCTCTGATTAGACAAGTCATTACCAAGTTGTTTCAAAGGAACAATGAAACAGGCAGAAATGTAACATATATATTCCTTCGTAACAAAAAAAAAAATTCATGAAAATATACAAACTTGTAATCGAGGTAACAAAATGTTTTTTTAAAATAGACATAACTAAGGATTAAGCCTGAGAATATTTCAACATTTTTTTAAAATCGACTAAAACTTATAAATTATTAATTTTTAAGGCAAGAAACTCCACGCCTACTTAATTTGGCAAAGATTTGATAAATAATACAATTAAAATCTAACGAATCTAAAACTAATGCCTTGAATACGTTTTCATTTTATTAAATTTTGTCAAGATGTTATTTTTCTCATTTGGAGAAATAAGTTGGCAAATGAAGGAAGTTACTGATATCATAATAAATAATAGTATGATCAGATTACTTGGAGAATCAGATTCATATTTATTAAAATTGGAGTCATAGGGAAAAAAAATGCATTGCAATAATTCCTTAAGGTATTAGGATGATTAGGTTCTGAGGTTCTGAACTGATTGGAGAAATCTAATCTAACTTCCGGGTATATCATTATCTCGAAATGCTTGTACCAATTCTCATCTCCTCTTGCCGATTCTCCGTTATTAAATCAGTCAAAAAGATACCTAAAAGAACAAATTATTATATTAACTATATTAAGAATCGTATATAATAATACCTATTTACTACACTCAAATATTTGTGAGTATGTATGTATTTATTTATTTATTTGTAGCCTATTTATGTAGATATATAGTAATGAAATTAAAGGTAATGGTACTGTTAATATAAAAAAATATGTCCCCGTACTTAAATAAAAAATATTTTATTTTACTTACTGAAATATTAACCTTCCAACAGTTGCGCCGTTGTATTTTACAATACCGGACTTTTTCCCCCTCTCTCTTGCTTCCGCTGTTCTCCGAAAATTAGCTTTAGCTTAGTGGTGGGTCGTTCTAGGTGAAACGTAACTTGGAACTGTTTCTGGAAGCTGGAACAGGTTCGGAACGAAACGAATCGGCCCAATTTTTTTGTTCCACCTGGAACGAAAACCAACGCCGACAGATCTCGTTTCGTTCCAAACCGGTTCAAAGCAGCAAACAGTTCCAAGTTCCGTCCCCCGGTGTTGTTGAGTTTAGATTGCATCTACGGTTTCGTTCCACCCAAGGTCGTTCTGACTGCGTTGATCCCGGCGCTCTTGATTCCCTCCCCCTCTCCATCGCCCCACCACCCCACGAATGGTCATCTTCAAAATAAACCTTTTTTTTTTTTTTTTTTTTTTTTAAATTTTCTATTCTACCGACAGAGCTCGGCTTCTTCTTTTGGATTCAGAGAAATCAATCACACAAGGTTTTACTGCATTACATATGCATTAAATAATTTTTTTGCTATTTGTTCAAAAGCTGTACACAAGAGTTGATTACTCCTTTTTTTCTCGGAATCAACGTAATTGAAAAGTTCTCGCTCAATTGAGCACTATACTTGAACTAACATTTTTCAAAAAAAAAAAAAAAAATTGTTGATTGAATAAAACTATTTACAAAGTTTTAATAAGTATACTTAGCTATTCAAATTTTCTTAATATTATTGTACCAATACAATTTTTAATTATAAAATAGAAGTAGATTAACAGCACGAAGTCACAACAAGGGATGGAAGGAAACTGCATAGTAAGTAGGTAAGTATGGTAGGTTAGTCAAACTGACATGGAACGAAAAGTGGAACGGAACGGAAACTGGAACTGGTTCCAATAGTGGAACGGGACGTATTATCTCATTCCACTTTTAAGACGGAACGGCGCCTCACTACTTTAGCTATTCCTCAAGATACTTCTCTATTTGCCGCTAGATATTTCCCCTGTGATAGGAGGGATAGGTTCCTGCATGGAAAATATTTCTCGGGAATCAGCTCAATTCAACATATTGTAAGTAGATTCTAATTTTGCATTTTTAATTTCGATTATTTTAGTGGGTACAGTATTAACTATTTGGAATGTTCTCATTCGTTGGAACCATATTAAATTAGAAGATATTCCTCGAATTTTTCAGGAACTCGACGAGGAAGAAAAAAGAACTGTAGAATCATGGTCAAAATATGTTAAAAATATTATTCTCTAGGGTAATATACTGTACATACATTCTATTTTAGATGTATAATGGTCAAAATATTTTTATTTAATAGATTCAATATAAAATTAGGAGAAGAACTGATAAAAAACAGGGTGCAAGCGACCGCTCATGTTATCTACCGCTTAAAAAAGGTTTAAAAAAAAAAATTATATAAATTAAAAAATAAAAAACTGAATATTTTATCCTAATAATATGTAAATATAATTCGATGTTAATAGGAATTAAGACCCTAATATCGACAAAGGAGCTGCTGTTTGGGCCGTGAGAGCAGAGAGAAAGACAAAGCACAAAGGAAGTGCTCTCCGCCATGACTAAGGACGAGGCACTCAGCTGATTTACTAAGGACATGGCCCTCGAAGGAAGGGCTGATGGGAAAGGAAAGGACGGCCGTCTCCTTTATTGTCTCCATTTCTTACAGCTCGGGGGATAGTGGCAACGAGCATTTGCCTAGGACATTTCCTCTTGCATTAGATCACCAGTCTTCAAGATGGCCTCCTATAAGGGCGCGATGGATCGCTGTTCCTTCCATTTAGTTTGGGTCGCGGAAAAAAAAATAGGGAGAAGAGTTAGAGGGGTTTCCTTGGAATTATAACGAGACGTTTTTATCATCTTTACACTGATATTTTTTCCGCTTTACATATTTCACTGTTTTTAGGTTTAAAGACATATTTACTTCATGTTTTACTAGTATTAGTAAAACATAAACCCCGTTGCGGCTCCCACATGTAGAACTTTGTATAATGTTAACTAATGACTGCAGTTTTACTTGATTATGAAAACATCTAGTATTAAAATATGAAATTGAAAATTATTTCTTCAATAATATTTATAACCATAGCAGTAATTTCTAACCTGGTACCATTGTACTAATTAGGTGGTAGCAGTTAACTGGACATCAAACATTTAATTTTAATGTATGTGTTGTCCTCAATACTCCTCACTTTGTGACCAATAAACTTATCCATAAAGATCTTAATGTTCCATATTTTGCTGATTTAGCCCACACCAGATACCTATCCTTTCACAGTAAGCTCCATAATCACTCAAATCCGATAGTTTCTCAACTTGTTTCCCACTCCATTTCCGACAATCCACCGAGGTGTCTGAAAAGAAGATGGTCTAGAGACCTTCTAGCGTAGAAATTTTAATAAAGTGCTACTGATGAGTAGAAATTTCAATAAACGTATAAAATAAAAAATAAAAAATCTTTCATTATTATTAATTGTGTATCTGTGTATGCGTATTTGTATATATGGTACCTATTGCCCTCCACTGAGGCAGATTGTAACATCTATTTCAATTAAAGTTTTTTGTTATTTAAATATAAAAAAAATGGAAAATCTAAATTTAGAAACGACGCTTTTATGAAAATAAATATTAAATAATGTCCTTCTGTGTATATATGTAAGAAATGGAATAGTTTTTCGACCGAGAAATCATATCTTTAATATGTGCAGCCCGGATGGGAAGGGGAATATGATGGGGGCTATAGTCTTCTAGTAACTCAAAACTAGAATACTCGATGCCGAAGAGACTGGTGTATCGTGGAACAGAGATTGGTTTCCAGAAGTGGTGAAAGAGGAGCTTAATTGTCCAGTGTCGGGTGGTGGAGTGGTGGAGGGCACTTTTATTGAAGACATCGACTGCTCTCCGATAGGAAGGTCACGTCTGCTATCTGGTGGGATCTATAGTCGATATAATCTGGCTCTATCTGCACTAAGAGAAGATGTTTAATATAGTAGATTTATATCTAGTCTGTGTCTTCTTCAACTGAAGACCAATATTATAGGTGGAATAATCAGGAACATCATTGTAACGCAACAGGAAATTTTAAAAATGGCATTCCTTTAAAAAAAAAAGTAAAAATAAAAATACATAGGCCACCAGCCAAAAGACATATTCATGGCAAAAGATAAATTTCTCCCTGACTGGGAAAAAAATAGATCACGGGTATCGCATACCTGATTAATTTTAATTGTGTTTTTCTTACTTGTGTTATATCCTTAATTATAAGGATAGGTAGACATTATTGTTCATTATATTCTTAAGGGGCATTGGTCTCAGAATAAAATTTATTTCTATTTCATTTCACATCAAGAATGAAAGGGGCTCAACTCAAAAAGTGCCATTTTTCAGTTTGTAGCATTGTACGATTCACGGGAACGGGAAACTAGGAACTATTAAAACTAGGAACATTAAGATATTAGGGAAAACTAGGAACGTTAAGATCTCTATCCGAACCTCCAGATAGGTCTAATCACAGTCATGAGTCTTTTGTAATTAATTGGGAGCTTTGAACGTTTGTCAAGTAAATGTTGAAGTAGTCGAAAACGACGGGCAGTTTCTTGTTTTAGTCTTGTACGTGGATTCCAAGTTAGACGTTTGTCCGAGTGGAGTCCTATCATAAAAATGATCATAAACTAATAAATATCTTAAAATCATCAAGAATGAAATAAAATAAAATTAATAAAGATTCATATACTACGTGTGAGATTCATACCGTGAAGATGGCAGCACTCGTAAATAAAAGTCTACTGAATTCGTAGTTCTTCAGGATTGGGAAGATTCGATATATTTTGATAAAATTTCGATATTTTTGAAGTAATGAGATCAAGGAAAAAATATACTTTTAGGCCATTATTAGTGACATAAAATGATACATTAACAACTGTTCCCAGGACTTCCTCGATTTTCAATAGCATCGATATAAATAATTATGATTCGAAGTTATAGTTATATAAAATAGATTATAAAATTTCGATTCTTAAATATCGACCTATGTCTTCATGTTCAGCCGATATCTATAAGGCGTTCCGAAATTTTGTCTTCAAGACAAAGGTTAGTTGTGTCAAAGCTAATGAGGTGATTATTTTATAGATATTTCTATTCGTAATAATTGATTTTAAAAATAGATTAACGCTGTTTTATTTCTTATTTATTTAAATATTATTTTTAAATACTTTTGTAACTACACTTTATATAAAATGATAATACTAGAATTCTTATTATTGTTCTAAAAAATGTATAAGAACTTTAAAATGTTGTTTTTTAATTTAATTTTGTAAAAATGAATAAACTGAAGCAATAACATAGAGCTACTAAGAACCGTAACTAATTTGAAGAAGGCACGATATGGTAGCTTGGACCTGTTGCTCTCTTCCATTAGAGGCTGGTCACGTCTCCACGGCCTTCCTTATCTCAGGTATATGTAACAATGAAACAATATGGCTACTTTATCAGAACTTAGGAAATATAGAGCAATACATATAGATTCAATATACCCCAATATATCGACCTCCGCTTTCAAGTAATAAAACATAAACATTTGTCAAAAAAAAATTAATATTCCATATAAATTAAGCGCAATGTAACAATTATATATCTGGGTTATAGTTAGAAGTATTGTTTACAAATATTCTTATGTTTTTTGTTTTGTTTTTTTCATTCTTGCACATTTGACTTCATGTGTCACTATGTAGGTACTCTTTTAATAATTACCATTAATGCAGAACCGACTATGAGGAACCGAAAATTCAGTAAAATAAAGTGTTAGGGATGGTAAGGGAAGCTAAATTTGTAGTCATATTCCGGTTTTTGAGGAATATTTGGTTAAATTCATCGTTTTTTATTCACTGCTCCAATAATACTAAATTTTTAATGAGGTATCGGTTGCCAGTGGAACTTCAAATGCAACGGCTAACAATGTAAGACTTCATCAGCGCTAGAAGAAAAACAAATAAAACGAATGAAAAAAAAATAAATAAAAAAAATCTCACCCTACTATACAGAAGTGAGAGATGGGTCCTTCTCGTCCGATTGAAGAGCAGAATCACCTCATCAGAAATGAAATATCTAAGGAGAGTTGCCGGTCGAACACGGAGGGAACATGTCAGCAATAGCAGAATAAGAATCACACATCCAGCTGAGGGTGGAAGCACAAACAGAAATTATAGAGAAGAGGCAGCTAAAGTGGTTCGGACATGTGTGCCGGATGGATGAAGATGTCGGACCATTCAAGTTCTTCGAAGCCAGATCAACTGGCAAAAGACCAAGAGGCATACCAAGGATGTCATGGCTGGATAGTATAGATCAAATAGGAGAGAAAAGAGGAAATCGGTTGGATCCTATGAAGGCATTGGCATTGGACCGAGATAGTTGGATTTCTTAGATCGGGGCACCTCCACGCTGAGAGGCACTGAGGTTGAAGGAAAAAAAAGAAGAAGAAGAAAAAAAAAAAAAAAGGAGTTAAACAAAAAAAAAAGATTAAAAAAAAATAATATTAATAATAAAATAAAAAAAAATGACCTAGAAAAATAGATTAAATATTTTGTTTAAACAAAGATAAAAAGACATTACCACAAAAGACAATCGAATATAATTGATGAGTAAAAACGTAAAGTTTAACAATTATTTAGTATTTTGCAATAAAGGAATGACTAAAATTGTAAAATTGAGGCATAAATAGTATTATAAACTTCTAAACTATTATGAAGCCCTCTAGGGGCGGCAGATTACCAAGTTCTTAATTATTTCTAATTCTGAATTAGCATAAATGAAGGTTGACATAATCGAGTAAGTTTTACGGTTTTCAAAATCATCCTTAACCATTAACTCCCCAGATTAATAGTGGTGTGCTTAATGTCTTCATGTACTCCAACTAGATTATCAACAAGGACGGGTTATCCAATAGGTTACCTTATCTATTGTAGTGTAGGCTGGGAAGGTCCAGATTCATTCTGTGGGTCCGCCGTGAATAAATTTCAACCCGTTTAGTTATTAATCGAACCCACTCCTGCACCCAGCGCTCTGAATCGACCCCTCCTAAAAAACGGTCGCTACGGAAGCACAAATATTATATTTTGAATTAAAATATTATGAGCAGTTTTTTCAATAGCTAGACTCTTTATTTAAATGCGATTATATTATTTTTTTTTTTAATCAATTGAAATCGTCATCAGTACAATAATACAAAAAACATTTTCCATTAAATTTATAATCAAGAAACTGTGGGCAAATTTTCGGTCCGAGAAACAAAAGAGCTAAAGCTTTTCAAAATGTTACATTTTTTTGAGCAAAAAAAAAAAAAAAAAAAAAAAAAAAAAAAAAAAACTATAGGCTCCTAGCCAAAAGACACATGTCAAAAAAACTAGATTTTCTTTTTAAAAAATCCCATGGACTTTTTACCCATATGATAAAAGAATTGTTTATAAATGTTTTGTTTTTAATACGGTTTATTAACTTGACCTGTATGTAACGGAATTTTTCATCGTAATTTTCAGCAATCTGATTAACTTGAAAATTTGCACACGTTTCAAGGACCAATGACAATACAATAATTGCACAATATTGTTCTAATGTCCTAACTTAGTCTACCAGGTATGCAAGTTTAAAATGTCGTTTATTTCTTAAAATATATACACAGTAATTTAAAAAAAAAGTATAATATATTTTATTCAAAGTACTGACCCTCGCTTTCTACACATTTTGTCCATCTCTCGGGCAATATATGGATACCATTCCAAAAGAATGCTTCATCTTTATTTGAAATCCATTCATCGAGCCATTTTCGTACGTTTTCGAAATTGTTGAAGTGTTGCTCCGCCAATGAGCGTCCCATCGATGAGAAGAGGTGATAATCAGAAGGCGCCAGGTCAGGTGAATACGGCGGGTGGGGTTGGAGTTCCCAACCAAGCGAAGAAATCGTTTCCTTAGTCAATCTGGCTGAATGTGCAGGAGCGTTATCATGCTGAAGAATGACTTTGGCGTGCCTGTGAGCCCATTCTGGGCGTTTTTTTTTCGATCAATGCGTGACTCAAATTGATCATTTGTTGTCGGTAGCGCTCGGTATTGACTGTTTCGCCGGGTTTGAGAAGCTCGTAGTAGACTACTCCCTTCTGATCCCACCACACACACAACATTGTCTTCTTCCCAAAACGATCCGGTCTTGCACTCGATGTGGATGGTTGTCCTGGCGTTACCCATGATTTTTTTCGTTTGGGATTCTGAAAATAAATCCATTTTTCATCGCCAGTTACAACTCGATGCAAAAAACCCTTTCTTTCGTGGCGTAAAAGCAGCATTTCGCACACAGTTTTTTTTCGTTTTTCCATCTCTCGTTGGTCCAATTCATGTGAAACCATTTTCCAACCTTTTGAATCTTTCCCATAGCTCTCAGGCAATCGGAAATGGCTTGCCTAGTGACATTCAACTGTTCTGCCATCATTTGTTGGGTTTGGGTATTGTCTTCGTCTAATAAAGATTGCAATTCGAAGTCCTCAAACTTTTTTGGTCGATTTTCTCGTTTTTGATCAGTAACATCAAAATCACCACGTTTGAAACTTTGAAACCAACGTTCACATGTCCTGACGGTTGGAGCAACATCGCCATAAGTCTCAACAAGAATTCGATGACATTCACATGCCTTTTTCTTTTGATTAAATAAGAAAATCATGACATGCCGCAAATGCTCTTTATTTGGCTTAAAATTAGACATTTTTAACACCAAAGAAAGGTATGATACGTCCACGTAAACGACTTAAAAACAACTGACTTTTGTAAACAAATGACTAACAAACAAAATAGCGTTTAGAGATAAGCAAATCCTTCAATAGGCTAAGAGCGCATTCTATTGGAATTAAAACGACATTTTAAACTTGCATACCTGGTAGTTAAATTACCCCCAAAATTGAGGTCTGCCTTGCAAAAGATGAAGTAGTAGGTTTTTATATGGTCCAGGTGGGGCCTAAGAATAAATTATCAAAAATAAAATTAGCTTTAATAAGAGGGAAATGTTTGGGGGGGGGGGCAAAAAATCCAAACTTATGAGCTTTTTTCAGATTTTTGAAAAAAGCACATAGAAAAATGCTTTTAATCGAAAAATGTTCTATTCACAAAATTAAAGTTAATTAAATTGTGCCTTTAAAAACATCCCTTAAGTTGAATTTGATTCAGGCGTTTAGCCACAATCGATTGTCAAACATCGAAGAATTTTACCAACTTTAAAAAGTTAGTTTTGGTCATGTTTAAGAGCCTATAACGCAGAAATGGCTAAAACATTCAAAATATGGTAGATACTAAAAGTTGTAGATAATTACATTTTGTTCAAGATATGATTTTTAAAGTAAAAATATCCCATTCCCACTCTGACATGTGTAAAAAAAAAAAAAAAAAAAAAAATGGTTGATTTTGGATAAACTGTGTTAAAAACGCAAACAAATCACGAAAAATACAGGAAAATTAGCTTCGAACCTTGAACACAATACATTAAAAGGTCTGACTGCTGCAAATTGTTCATCACACTTTGCTGCTTAGTAAGATTTTCAATAAAAGCGTGTTTTTCTAGTTTTTTAAACTATATATATATATATACTCGTATATATATATATATACATATATATATATATATTTTTTTTTAATGCAAAATATCTTTTTGGTTGGCCCAGGAACAGGAACTATATAGTTCGCCTCGAGACTGGGAGAACCTCACTGAGCCTGAAGGTTATCAAAAAGTTGATAAACTTATGGACGAAACTTTCACTCATGCCTGACGAAAAACTGCCAAAACTGTGCTTTAATAGACTGAAAGCACTAGACAGTGATAACCCTGATGTGGAGTATAATTGGGTATCTCAAGTTAAGGCGATAGCTGAGCTTAGTCACTTCACAGAGGAGCTCTCTGCCCATCCTTCCAACGGCCTTGTCAGATACAAAGATGTCATCTTAGAAAAAGCACAGAACTTCTTTATCTCAATGGACATTCAAAGAGTTCTCAGGTCAACCAACTTCTCATTGTACCGATTACTCTGCAACTACAATATCTTAAATCCCGAAACGTACCTAACATACAAAGTACACATAAAAAAGTTGAGGTGTATCAGTCAATTAAGAGTCGCTAACCAAGAACGAATTAAATTATATACTAAAAAAAAAACTTTTTTATTCAAATCACAGGAAACTTATATAACAGCTTGGTATAATAGCTTATACCACATCCTTCTCTATTGCCCAACGTTCAAGGAATATAGACAACAGTTTCTTCTTCAGCCATACATCACAATGTCCTCTGATAATCACAATATTGAGGCTATATTAAATATTGACGGTGTAGAAAAATTTAATAAAGTATATTTCTTCATGATAAATGTAAATAAGGTGCTAATGTCTTTATGTTCTCAATGACTAATTTTTAAAAAAAATGAATAAACTGATATATATTAGCATCAATATGAGGTTGTTTAAATTATGTTAGTGATAAAATGGAGATATGTCTTGAGTATGTTTATATTTATATTTGATGTTATTTTTTATATATTGCATTTATTTATACATTGCGTTTGTATGGGTATATAATATGTATAATATGTATGTGTGTGTGTGTGTGTGTGTGTGTGTGTGTGTGTGTGTGTGTGTGTGTGTGTGTGTGTGTGTGTGTGTATGCATAAATTTATTTATTTAATAATGTAATTAATTATTAAAATTAATTTTATGCACAGGTATAATGTGTATTGTTGTAGATGGATGAAGGTGTGTGTTTGTGTGTAGATGGATAAGTGCATATGTAAATATCTATTATGTAAAACTTTGATATCTGTTATAAAGACAAAGGATTTAGATCATATATTTTCGTTATAATAAATATTCATTTGTATAATGTAAACAAAATATTGTTATGTAAGGATTTGTTTAAGAGCACTAGACTCGTGCGATCTATTTTATATTATTAATATTATATTTGTACAAGACTCTGTCTTTAACAAATAAAGAGCATTCATTCATTCACTCATTTATTTATTTTTTTTAAATGCATTGCATAATATATTCACATACATATAAAGGAGAGAACGCCACGCTGGAACTGTTCCATGGTATATCCTGAAACAGCATTATGATTGATTTATCGAAGGTGTTGCGGGAAGGGTTGAAACACTTGGAAGTGGAACGGAAACGTGAGGAAAAGGAAGAGAAAACTCGGAAAAGTGAGGGAAATGTGATAAGGGAAGTTAGGGCATCGCCTCCAATCGCTTTTCAATCATCGAAAATGAAAACAATCTTTTGTTAACTGAGAATACAATCGTTAAAACACGCAATAGATGTATATATTTACATGTTCTATCAACCCTGGGCATTTGCATAGTATTATTTTAATATCAAGTTGTAAAGGATAAAACTATAATTATTAGAATGTAAATATCGATAAGTAAGGAGGTAATGATAATTCTTATTATACCTCTGTAACTTGTGTGTTCATTCCGACATGAAATTCCGGATTACAATTGAACTAAAACATTTTTTATGGTTTCTTTTTCTTTTTTATATTTTATGATTAATTTATATAAAATAATCACTCGCTTTGATTTATTAATTGTTATTTTAATAAAGTGTAATAATAATAAAGCAACAGGGCAGCTGGACGCCCTAAAAGATATAGGTCAAAGAGTGGGTTTACAAATAACATTCGAAAAACGGAGTTCATGACAACGGATCGAAACTTTCGGGAAAAAACAGTTAAAACAAAAAATGGGTAAATCAGGGTCACAAATAGCTTCAAGTATTTGGGAGAGATTATTTGCAGTAATGGGTCCGAGGAAAGGGAATGGAGGAGAGGTTGGTCAAGATGGAAAGACTCAGCTTTGCCACCAGTAGCCTATACTGTAAGAAGGGTCTTTCAATAAGAGCGAAGATTAGACACTATAACACAGTTGTCAAGCCAGTTATTCTGTTTGGAATGGAGACCGCTTCTCTTCCTAGCTTAAGGAAACTTTTGGGAGTAGAGGGGAAGATCTTGTGGAAAATTTATGGGCCAATAAAACCGAGAGGATATAGGTTGAGGCGTAACAGAGAATTATAAAGAGAATAGGATGACCTGGAAACGGAGATTAGGTTAAGGAGGCTACGTTTCTACGGCCATATGTTAAGGATGAACCAGAGCATAATAAATAGGAAGATCTTTGGGAAAATGTAGGGGTATAAAGGGGTTGGGGGGTACATCGGGCAGATGGAGAAAGAAACGGACGGAAATTGGGGATTTTAAGTCAGGACGGTTTCGATAGGGATAGCTATAGGGAAAAACTAAGGGAAATAAAGGTCCTTGTGGGTACCAAGGAGGTGAGGGGGAGGAGAGTATGGAGCGAGGAAGAAAGAAGAATGCAGTCTGAAAGAATGAAGAAGAGGTGGGAGGAGAAGAAAAGGGAGGGATGTCTATTGATTTCTCTGACTGGGAAAACAATAGATCATGAATATTTCTACCAATAATAAAGTTTGGGTTTTGACTGAAGAGAATGAGAGAAAATTCTCCGACCCTTCTGAAAAGAAGATGGCCAAGAGCTATTGTTACGCTGCTGGTCAGTAGTTATTTACATATTATACTCGTCATTTTAATCATTTTTCCTCAAATTTACTTGTATATAATTTTACAGTTGTAAACATTAATAAAAGTAAAAAAAAAAAAAAGAACTTAGATATGATTTCAGTAGCTACTATATAATCCCCCATCAAGTAGTTCCTTTACCAGACAAGTTGGGCCTAGAGACAGACATCGACGATGGGCGGTGGGATGTGGGAGGAGGAGGTTGGAGATGGGAGGTGGAAGGAGGAGACTGTACTAATACACTAATACACTAATACACTTGAACATTCCATTAGACCGTGCTAAGTCTCTTTTGAACTGTGTCAGCTGTGGACTGGGGGGGGGGGGGGGGGCTCAAATAGGATTTGACTCGACAAAAAGGCGGCTCAACTCTTGAACCCAACTCAACATGTCAGCTGGCGGCTAATCCTCTAATTTCATTTGGGTCCGACACCACTCCCGCTGTCTGTTAAAATGGTTCCCTCCACATTTGTCTTTATTAACCCACAGTCGGCCGGCATGAATTTTAATTTAGTATTCTATCTGTCTCGGAGCAAAGATTAAAAATTTTTTTTGGAACCCGGCTAATGTGTTAAAATTTCTAAGTTCTTACAAGAAATGGCTACAGATGACAAAAAAAAATTACAATATAATTGTGTAGAAGGATCGATAGAATTAGGATTGATGAATTAATTGCCACTTCTATTGGAATTATTTTACCAGAAAACTAGTTTGAAATGCTAAAAATTCATCTAAAATTCATTTCTAGTTCGAAAACATATACATTTTTTTTCAACACATCGGCACTATGTTACATGGATTATATAAAATAAAGTTTTCAAAAATGCAAGACAAGTTATCAAATATTGGTACGCACCTGAGGAGATCTAACAGATGATAATGAAAGTGAGGCAAGCTGGGAGGGGAATAGTGAATTCAAGTGGGTATGGGGTTTACTATGCAAGGATAGTATTTGGTTTGGGCCAAATCAGCAACATTTAAATCATTTACGTCTTAATAGATAATTTCGTTTGTGAGAAAGTAAAGAGCATCAAGGATTTATCGAAGGATTTAATACGACATGCATTAGACAGTTTAGCGGAGCCTCTAAGCTCAGTTCTATGCGTTCTCCTAACGAAGCTGTGAAGTCAAAAATTATCACATATTTCATGGACTCCACAACGTGTTTATTGACTGGGCTATCTAGCCAAGAATAAAAGTTTTACCATACGAATGAAGATTCGACTTTCGGAAGAAAAATAATCAAAAGATCTTCTTGCTTTCGTGTCGTTTGCCAATTCCACTGCCATAAATTAGATTAGCATAAATAGATTTTTTATCTTCACAATAATTTTTAAACAGTAGTAAATAATGCAATAATATTTTTTTTCTTTAGATTCCATCATTTTCAGTAATCCGGGCCGATTAGTGACGGATTATCGAAACAGTACTCTATTGGAAATTTCGCCTGAGCACAACAGATCGTATCCTTTCAGCTGAACTATAATTTATGGCCAATGGCAGGCGAACTTGACAGAAGATATCAGAGGAACTGAACTGAAGATAAAACTAACAACCATTGTCGACTACTGGACCGTTGGGGCTACTCTGGCGGGGAATATTACTCGGGAGATAGTTCTATTCCCGCCGGCGGGAGCAGATAACCCGATTTTACGCGATATCTTTCCCACAGGGGCCGCCCTCAAGAAAAAAACCGCAAAAAAAAACTCAAACAAAAGAACGCCAACTTTTCTATGCCCTTTTTTTTGTTCTTCCCAGCTGTTTCAAACCCACCCCTCCCATCCTTTATTTCAGAATCTCGGGAAGAAAAAAAAAAAAAAAAAACATAAACTAAAATCTCCCCTTTGTTCCACTAAACCGAAAGAATGAATCTAAAATTTTCAATTGAAAAGTACTTTTAATAATTTAGAGAAAATCCTTTGTTAATGTTTAGTTATTATTAATTATCTCTTAATAATGGTCATCTAATACAGTGGTTTAGAGGCTCCATTACACAGATAAAAATGGGAAGCAAAACATCTCCAGGTTTCTTTGTAACAAAAGGTCTTAAGCAGGGATGCTGTGTCTCTCCCACCTTGTTTAAGATATATATAGAACATGTTTTAAAAACTTGGAAAAAGAAATGTAGAGGAATGGGATTAGAACTAGTAGGTACGTCCATATTTACATTACAATTTGCGGACGATCAGGTTCTCATTGCTCAAGACAAAGATGATATAGAATATATGACCCGAAAGATCAAAGAAGAATATGAGAAATGGGGCCGATCAATAAATATATCGAAGACAAGGTACATGTGTGTGGGAAGTAGCACAGATGATTTGGAGATAGGAAACGACATAATTATGAAATGTGATAAATATAACTATCTTGGAGTACAATTGAATAATGAAGGGAAAGATTCACTAGAAATAAAAGAACGTCTAAGACAGGGAAGAAGAGCCATAAAAAGATTGAACGGAATTTGGTGGCACAATAAGATTTCGAAAAAAAGAAAACTGAATATATATAATGTTGTCGTAAAAAGCATAGCATTGTATGGAGCGGAAACATGGAAGCTAACAGAAAGCGATAAGAGCAAAATAAAAGCATTAGAAATGGATGTCCTTAGAAGATCTTGTGGAATCTCGAGAAGACAAAAGGTAACAAATGAAAGAGTAATGCAAATAGCCGACATTAAAGAAACTATTATCGACAACGTTACCAAGAAACAGCTGATATGGTACGGTCACGTGCAGAGAATGCCAGAAAACAGACTTCCAAAAGTAGCTCTTAAATGGGTACCGGCTGAAAGAAGGAAAAGGGGAAGACCTAGAAGAACGTGTGGCGAAGGAATAAGAAAAGCAATGAATGAAAGGAACCTCACGGATGATCATTGCCAGAATCGTAAACAATGGAGAACGAGTACAGTGGTTTAGCCGGAAAATTATTACTTTAAATACTTTTAAACTTACAATTTAATAGATTTTTATTATCCTCATCCTACACAAAAACGTTTTTCTTTATTTTACCTCTTTAGTATTTCAACTTGAAAATTATTTATTATTTACTCACAAGTTATTCGTGATTTTCATATAATCTCGATTTATGAGCTCAAACTCGGTTGGAACAAGGCCCAAAGAGTTAGAAACATTATTAAGGGGGGATGATGCTGTGATAAAGAACCCTTCATCAATGGCTTAAACAATTTCGAGATGGAATCTTCAGCGTCGTCTTTAAAGAGGTTTGTGGCAGGACTTCTCATTTGATGAAGATCACAAGCTGAGGTCGAAGAAAACCTCAAAAAATAAAAAAAAATAAAAAAATAATCTTTATGAAAATATTTGTCGTGAAATTGTTAGTGCTTAGTAATGAATTACTACCTCAAGCGCCCTTTCCCCCAGACCTCTAGACTACCAACTTCCAATTTTTAAGGACCTGTATTGATTTTAAAACTATAAAGAATTTCTTGACTAAAAGTCGATAGAATCAGAAACGGGTTAATAATATGGAGTCCATATTCTATTCAGAGGAGAAATGTATTGAGAGGAGGAATGAAGGTACTGATCAGTGAAAACATTTTCTAATCAATTAGTTTATAGTTTTATTATTTAAAAATAACGGAGTGCAGTTGATTTAATATAAAACTCTGAACAATAAAATTGAACAGCTTTCAGAAACTAATAAGAAACAGAAGAATGAGTTTTTACGGTCACATTTTTAGAAATAATGAAAATAGACTAACTAAACAGGTATTCGACTTTCTCAAAAACAGAAAGACAAAATGTAACTGGTTCAAGGGAATTCAATTTTATTTTAATGAATTTAGTATTACAAAGGGTATAATAAAGAACACTGTACAATTAAATAAATTGTTAAAGAATGAAAATAAAATATTCCAAAAACAACCTAAAGCTAGAAGAGGTACTAGTAGTAGAGAAGAGGAGAGAAGAAAGGCAACATCGGAGGGAATGAAGGAGTACTCCAGGAAGTGCAAAGCAGCATCCACAAAAAAAAAAAAAAAAAAAAAAAAAAAAAAAAAAAAAAAAAAAAAAAAAAAAAAAAAAAATAATTAAAAATAATAATTTAATTTAAATGTTTCATTTAAGGAGATTAATATCAGTTATTATATTAAAGGCATAACTCCCCTTTTGCTATTTATTCATTTATACAACATGTTTCAGAGCTTGTCTGTTGCTCCATCTTCAGGTTCTACAATCATTATGTTATTTTACAATTCTTTACTATATTATTACATCACTTTACAATTTTTGGTTTTTTACCTAACACTGTGATATTCTCACTTGGTCATCTCTTCTACTCTGACACCACTGGGCAATGTTCAATTATTGTTTTGTTTATTTATTGTCAACATTCTGGCCTATTTAATATGGTTCCTATTTTACCATTCCATTTCCATTCTATTAGTTGTATTGTCACTACCATTTACATTTTTATTACTTTTATTTATTAATGATTTTATTCTTTTATGGACTATTTATATTTTCAGTCTATCTATTAATTTAGCATAGTTTGTACCAATTTTATGTGTATCTGTTTTGAAGTTTACTGCCTGGTCCATTGTTTTATTTATATAAATTGCTTCCATTATTTTTCTATTTTTGGTTTTTTTCTCATGATTTAATATGGTTGTATTTTCAAAGTCAAATTCATGTTTGATTTTTTTTGTGTGTTCACACAGTGCAGTCTTATTATTTTTCGCTTTGTTATTTATTCTTTTGCAGTCATATTTATGCTGGTTTACTCTTTTAATTAAATTCTGTTTGGTTTCGCCTATGTAATGCATTTCATAATCTTTGCAGTTTATTTTATAAATCAGATCTTTTTTAGTCCGCTTGTCCATTGTTTCTGTATTTCTTATTATGTTACTAATTTTATTATTATTATATAAAGCACTATTAATTTAAAAGTTTTCATTATTTAAATTATTTATTAATTGTCTTGTAAGTGTTGGGATGTATTTCTCTCTGTTATAACTTTTTTCTTTAAAATTATGTTATATGTTTTTGGCATTGTTTCTACTGTTTTCTCTTTTATACTATTATTAAGTTCTTCATCAGTACTTTGTTTTTTATGGTAGAAGTCAGTGATTTTCAATTGTTCATTTATCTTGCCTATTTTACAGCATGTTTTATCAGTGTTCAGCACTGTGTGAACACAAAAACAAATTCAAACATGAATTTGACTTTGAAAATACAACCATATTAAATCATGAGAAAAAAAACCAAAAATAGAAAAATAATGGAAGCAATTTATATAAAATAAAACAGATACACATAAAATTGGTACAAGCTATGCTAAATTAATAGATAGACTGAAAATATAAATAGTCCATATAAGAATAAAATCATTAATAAATAAAAGTAATAAAAATGTAAATAATAGTGACAATACAACTAATAGAATGGAATGGAATGGTAAAATAGGAACCATATTAAATATGCCAGAATGTTGACAATAAATAAACAAAACAATAATTGAACATTGCCCAGTGGTGTCAGTGTAGAAGAGATGACCAAGTGAGAATATCACAGTGTTAGGTAAAAACACCAAAATTGTAAAGTGATGTATAATATAGTAAAGAATTGTAAAATAACATAATGATTGTAGAACCTGAAGATGGAGCAACAGACAAGCTCTGAAACATGTTGTATAAATGAATAAATAGCAAAAGGGGAATTATGCCTTTTTAATATAATAAAAAATAATAATAATATAATTGATTCTGCATACCCAATAGTGAGTAATTAAAAAATAAGTTGATTAATTCCAGACCGATCTATTTAACAAAAAGAAAAAAACTATAATACTCATTACTTTGTCACCAATAAACTTATCCATAAAGATCTTAATGTTCCATATGTTGCTGATTTAACCAACATCAGATACCTATCCTTTTATAGTGAGCCCCATAACCACTCAAATTACCTAGTTTCTCAACTTGCTTCCAACCCCATTCCCGATCATCCTCCGAGGCGTCTGAAAAGATGATGGCATTGAGATCTTTTAGTGTAAAATTTTTATTGAAGGTTTACTGATGATAGGTTCTTTTCAAGTTCTGACATGTTATTGAAATTGTTATCAACACAATCACTAGATGTATATATTTGTAAAGTTGTAAATTTCAATGTATAGATAAAAAAAAAAAAAAATTCATTTGAGTCAGAAAATGGTTTCTTTGTGGCCAATGAAGTTACGACACTGAATTCTAAATTCCTCGATAGCTATATTGTCCATTTATTACTGTTCCATCACGCTGGATTTCCCCAGCCCTTTGTTCCCTGTTGTGGAAATTACCGTTTGAAAGATCGGAATGTCATGGGGTGTGGGAAGGTGTCCGCTGGAACAGTTTCGTACATGATTGTAGCCCGTGGCAGAAAAATGTTAGCCGTTCCTGGAGGACTTGATAACTCAGTAAAATTAGTCACAAAATTGCTAGAAAGGAGAAAAAACTCGCTGATTTAAAACTTTAAATAGTTTTCCATCCGAGTGTCCTATTGTTGAAGGTTGGGGTTGGAAAGGTATTTTTATAGATTGATTTTCCTATAGGACTCGGGATTTAATTTTAATTAATTTAATTTTAACTATTCTAAAAACTAAGGCTTACAAAATGCTAACCAATTCAATAGTCAACTTTGATTATCTGACGAGCAGTAGCGACGGAACAATGTTACAGAATAATTTTTATAAAATTATAATATACAGCTATTTTAATCACTAAAGGTACACCATGATATTATAGAAGGATCAATACAATTAGGATTGATGAATTAATTGCCACTTCTATCGGGATTATTTGTATTTGAAAACTAGTTTCGAAAGCTAAACATTCATCCATCTTCAGATCTAAAACATACAAAAATTTCAACAAATCACTACTAAGAAAGCAAACATTAGTACTTACCTCAGGAGATCTAACAGATATCTGAAACATATCCATAGTGGAAGGGGAATGGTTGGTTAAATTTTTGGGGTTTTTAGCTTGGGATTTCCACTATGACTCATTGGATTTTTCCGTTCCTATTGGAAACAGATTTAAAATGGAGCTATTGGAAATGTTTATCTGGTCATTTAAACAAAATTTGAATCGGTTTTAAACGATTTTATTATTTCTAGTGATTCATAAATATTTAATTTTAGGCTATTTTCTACTTGATGTATTATTTTTACTCCCGAGTCTTTATTGAATTTATGGTTATTTTCATTTAGAAGGATAGCGAAATCGGAATTTTGGGGTCTTATTATTTTATGCTCTTATATGTTCTCTTGTTCTTTGATTTACCAATCGTTTAGTTTTTCCAGTGTATTTAGCTTGTATTTTTTTATGTTTCAGAACTGAAGATGAATGTTTAGCATTCGAAACTAGTTTTTCAACAAAATCCAATAGAAGTGGCAATTAATTCATTAATCCTAACTATTTTAAGCTTCAAAACTTGATTTATTTATGTGGTTTTAGCTATATTGGCAGAGCTATAATGGTTTTAATTCATTAGTGCGATTCCCACGATAGATCGAAATACAATCGAGTACATACTAAAATAAGTGCAAATCAAAAAAATATATAATATACAGGTAAATACGTTTATTTATATCAAATATATACGTATGTATCGTCAAAGCGAAAAAAAAAAAAAAAAAAAAGAATTACATAATCCTATAATGTGCGATAAATTCATAATTAATTCACAACATTCTTTTAAAAAATAAAAATAAAAGTAAGTTAAGAAAGTTTTTTAATAAAAAGTTTTTTAATTCGTCAACTGTTTTTAAGTTAGGACTCAATTATAAAGAAACCTCTCTGATTGGATGAAAACTTTCAAGGAGAACGAAAAATTAAATGCTAACGGTTTTCTGATTTAGGAAATAGTCACTACTTACAAGTAACTATAACAAATGTGGACATTCAAATAGTTTGTCATTTTTATAATTTAATAAACCACGAATACATTTAACATGTCATCAAAATAGAACCCCTGGATCAGAGGACATTTCGCCGAACAAAAAGAAAAATAAGACGGCAAAATTAAGAAAGCCACTCACCGAATGCAAGCCATCAAACCAGCAGTCATCTACTGCAGCGTAAACCATTCAATCAATTTCACCAAGTACTTCAACTTTTAATGCCTCTGTACCATCAAACTGCAATAACATTAACTCAAATGCTCAACCGAATTCGGACTCAGACCCACCACCAATTTACTTATATAAAATCGAAAACTTCTTATCATTTATAAAGAAATGACGGATTTTATCGGAGAGACTTCGATTGTTATTCACGAATCAAAGATATTAAGGTCAAAACATCGTTGAAAGACTGCTGTAATAAAGTTAATAATTACTTATCAGGAAGAAATTATGATTTTCACTCTTATCAGCTGAAAGAAGATAAAGCTTACAGAGTTGTACTGCGAAGTCTAAATACTACCGCTATGTTGCAGAATTATCCCACACCAGATACCTATCCTTTCATAGTAAGCTCAATAACCACTCAAATCCACTAGTTTCACAACTTGCTTCCCACTCAATTCCCGACAATCCTCCGAGGCGTCTGAAAAGAAGATGGCCTAGAGATCTTCTTTTGTAGACTTTTTTTATTGAAGTGCTACTAAGCTTTGGCATGTTATTGTAAATGTTTTTTACACATTTACTGGATGTATATTTGTACCCTGCCAAATTTTTACTAAAAGCATGTTAAGATTTTCGTATCCAATCCTTACAATCCGAAATTTTCCAAAAATTAATTAATGCTCCTTCCTTTGTTATCTCTAAACTAATCCATGAATTTAGCCCAAACCAGATGTTTATCCTTTAATAGTAAACTCCATAAACATTTAAATCCACTAACCTCTCAACTTGCTTCCCATCCTATTCCCGATTAATCTCCGAGTCTTCTGAAAAGAAGATCGTCTCAAGTCCTTCTAATATACAAATTTTATCAAAGTGCTACCTTTAGGTAGTTGATTTACAAACAATGAACTTTATCTTCACATTTACTAATTTTATTTTTTACTAAAAAAAAAGGTTTAAATTTCAAAAAATAAATTAAAATTTGGCAACTAAGAATATTAAGATAAAGATAGTTGAAGGTTCTGGTTCCAATAAAACATTGAATCCTCCCTACCTTACGTGATTCTTACATCCCAAAACTGTGGCGGAATTAATAAGCTTAAATAATATTAGATCCGAAATATATGACTTCTGACAACTGCTTTTTAATAATTTAAACATTATACTTAAAATATTCAATGTATCTAATAAATTGAAAATTAAAATAGATGTACTGCTGAAAATAAAAAGCACAGCCATTATCATGTCAACAGGTATAATGAATTTAAGTTCACACACATCACCATTCACTAGTACCCCAACGGGTCATATCCGATTTTTAAAAAAAATAATATAGCAGCAGTAGTCATATAATGATATAGTGATATGATTTGTAATAAAAATGGATAACTATTATTTGATATTTATGTGGTCCATTCGTTAGGATCAAGTAGGATCTCTGCTTCCTGGAATGGGGAGCACTTTGTAACGCTCAGGACCTCTTCAGGGGGTTGAGGATACGTTCAAATCGGGGCATTTTTCTGTACGAGTATTTGCCGATTGTTTAATAATAATCTATATGTAATGAAATAAAATGAATGACTGAATGAATGAATGAAATTATTTATTGAATAAGCGTTACACTTGTTACAATAGATCTTGGCCAATCTAGTTACATTTATACAGCAAAATACACATGTGTAGGTACATATTTACAAGAAAATTAAATATAGATCCATTGGATTTTAGACATAAAAAACAAAATTTCTTAATTAACAATATTTTTTGATATAACATAATTTAATACTTAATTTAGTGGTTTTATTATGTACAAATAAACAGTTTAAATTATACCAACAAATCGAAACTAAAATAAAAACAAAAAAAATCACATCTTGTTATTGTTACTAAAATCCTCTTGGGTGTTATGCCATTATTCGTTCAAAAGGAATGTTCTAAGTTTGATAACATTTGTAATGAGATTATATAATACGTTAATTCTTTGTTCATCTTCAATTGTTAAAATCGTGGCTATATTATGGGGGACGTTTTTTATTTTATTATTAATTTAAAAACTCCGCCTGAATATTAGGTATTGGGGGCAGTAGAATAGAATATAATTTAAGCTTTCTTTTTAATTTTGATTACATAAGTTGCATATGGTTTAGGAGTCTATTTTGTTCATATTATTTTTATAATACATCTGTATTTTTTTGTCTGACGCAAGCCTTAGTTGTGACATTATTCTTATTTTGTAAAATGGGGCATTTAAAAGGAGCTATTTGGCACCAGTAATGTGTGTGGGTTTTATTTCCTTATAGTAGGGATTAAAGGTAGAATTGTTTATCCTTTCTAAATCCTGAGCTATTAGCATGTTTTTATATTCTCCAACAGCTTTTCCTAAATTCTTCTTTATTAGGACAGGATCCTGATTTTCCAATAAATAAGTATTGTATGATATCAGTAGTAAATATTTTAGTTGTATAATCTATAAGTAATGATAGTTGGATAATCACAACTCATATACTTAATTATTGTTTTGTGTTTTTTTTATTCACACCTGTCTTTAAAATAAATGAGTAGTTTAGATGCAAAGGGGTACAAATGGCAAATTTTGAAAAAAATGGAGTAAGTGCATATTGTGTAACTTAAAATTACAAATAGTTCCGTGGCAAAGAGATACAAGTGAATATCTCCGTTAGGTGATGCCATCTATAGAGAAGAAATCTAACTACTTACCGAAAATCCTGAAAGTGTTTCTGGCAAACGGATACTTGGATTGGCTTTTACTCTACAATGAGGTTTTGTTACTTGTACCCTTTTGCATCTAAACCACTCAAATATAATCAGCAAATGTTCTATTTTGTCTATAATGATGTAATTTTGTGTTTCAAAAAAAAAAAAAAAAAAAAAAAAAAAAGGAAAATTATTTCGATTTTATGTAATAATTATTTTATATTGTCCAGCATTACTTAATTTTTACGTGAATACGTCTTTAAATTTGCTATTATACGGGGCAATCCTCTACACCCAAAATTAAATTGTACCACTGGATAGTGGATAGCTAAAGGATCATAGAATTCATTACGATAAGCGAGAACAGTGACGGTGGAGGGGGGAGCGCCGCAATTTTGAGGTTATGTTGCTGCGTTTAGAGATTTGAAATTAGTATAACTTTTGAGTCGAAGAAGCTACGATGTTCGTTAAAGTTTTAATCGTCAGCTGTCGTCAACATCTATCGATTGTATGTAAAACATTAGTTCAAAGTAGTGACAGTGAATATAATAAGGTGTTAGAATTAAAAAAAAAATTATCAAAAGTTTTGGGATAGTGTTCCTGATCAGCAATTGTTTTATACTTATTATCGCAATTAATGCACAAAGCTTGGTCGCGCACTCAGAAGACATCTCTACTGCTACAATCAACCGATCTCATTATTTGGCAATCAGCGAAACTTGGATGGAAAATTCTTTACCTGAGATCATATTGTAATACCGCTAAGAACACACAAATTGCAAATATATCATCGGTAGCGGTATCATTATTATCAAGTCGCAAAGCCGGTGGAGTCGCCATATATCGCAACATCAAAAGTTTAACTGATTGTAATAGACTTGACATTTTAGAAATTAATTTGGAAATTAGAGATGCAAAACCTGGTGATGTCTATATAGTAAACGTTAAGGCCAATGACATCTTCAAATTCGTACTCGAATGTGTGTATATCCACCCAGGCAAAGTGTTAGCAGAAATTAAACTCTTTATGTTACGGTCGTTGTTTAAATATTCTAAAAACATAATATTGAAACTTCTCCAACAAAGTTAGGTAATACCTGTATTCATTTAACGTAAAGTTATATTGTAACACATTAATTATTAGTTTCCTTGCATTCATCCTAAATACATAAACAAAAATATTTTATTCAGAAAATATAACCGGTTACATAAACGTATTCAGGTACAACACACGGCCGAGTCCATGACACAGCCACACGCCGATTTTTTCCATTCACTACGTTTTACTTATAATCTTTAAAAAAAAAATTAAAATCTATGAGCATAAGAGGAAGCTAAATGTGATGTCCATAATTTTTCTTGAAAACCTTTGTAAAGAGATTTTTTGATTGTTAATTTAAGAATTTTAAAATATCCGCTAAGTCAAATGTATTTTTACAAGTGAAGCATTCATTTTAATAAAATCGATGAAACAGGACTTTCTTAGTAAAGTAACGACCGGCTTAAGAAGTTGAGAAAGTTTTAAGCCATGTTATCAATCTCAGTTTAAAATAGCCAGCCGAGGGTTTAATAAGTTATTACAAAATAATTTGAGTAAATTGAATATTGAAAGCGATTAAGGTTTAATGAAGGCTAAAGCTCCCCCAGCGGGTGCTTAGTTCTTAGTGCTTAGTGCTTAGCTCGTCGAGTTTAAGTTGGACTTAGCACCGCGAGTCACCTCCAAAGTCCCTTACTCGGTGGGAATTTCAATTAAATAGTTGAGTCAGTAAATATATAAAATAGTTTGCGATTTGCAAAATAGATTATTAAGAAATAGTAACTCAACAGCGGTAATCACAATTAGTAGCAACTCAAAAACATATTATAAATATTTTCAAACGGACACGAGAACACTGCCGATTTAATCTGCGAGTTTAGTTATTAGAATATACGGAAGTGGATACTGATTGAACCAGAGGGTTGGGATGCATGTTGTTTTTTTTTTTTCTCATTTATTGATATTTACTAACTTTACAATATAATATACACCAAGTAAATGTGTTGACAGTGAATAAAATAACATGTAAATAACTTGTGAAGAACTACTCACTAGTAGCACATCAATAAAATCGACACTAAAAGGTCTCTAGGCCATCTTCTTTTCAAACGCTTCAGAGGATTATCGAGAATGAAGTGGGAAGCAAGTTGGGAGACTTGTGGATTGGAGTGGTTAATGAGCTTACTATGGAAGAGTAAGGTATCTGGTTTGGGCTTAATCAGCAACAGATGGGACATTAAGATCTTTATGGATAAATTTAAATCCATACCTTCATCAATGGGGACTTTTATTGGTAAGTCGAATAGAACACTCGGATGTACAACAGTTCAAAGTTTCAAATCATCGATTTTTTTCTCCTTTTTGGCAATTTGTGACTAATCTGACTGAGTTGTTAAGTCCTCCAGGAACGGCTAACATTTTTCTGCCACGGGCTACAATCATGTACGAAATTGTTCCAGCAGACACCTTCCCACACCCCATTACATTCCGATCTTTCAAAAGGTAATTTCCACAACAGGGAACAAAGGGCTGGGGGAATCTAGCATGATGGAACGGTAATAAATGGGCACTATAGGTATCGAGGAATTTAGAAGTCCGTGTCGTAACTTCATTGGCAACAAAGAAACCATTTTCTGACTCAAATGATTTTTTTTTTTTTTTTTTTTTTTTTTTTTTTTATCTATACATTGAAATTTACAACTTTACAAATATATACATCTAGTGATTGTGTTGATAACGATTTCAATAACATGTCAGAACTTGAAAATAACCTATCATCAGTAAACCTTCAATAAAAATTTTACACTAAAAGATCTCAATGCCATCATCTTTTCAGACACCTTGGAGGATTATCGGGACTGGAGTGGGAAGCAAGTTGAGAAACTAATAGATTCGAGTGGTTATAGAGCTAACTATGAAAGGATAGGTATCTGGTCTGGGCTAAATCAGCAACATATGGAACATTAAGATCTTTATGGATTATTTTATTGGTGACAAATTAAGAAGAATTGAGAATTTTTTGAAGGATTGCAAAGATTGGATACAGGATAAATTAGATGGTTCATTGCAGCCCCAAAGCTCAAATTGTCTAAATTGGTCTTTTGTAATTAATTGGAAGGTTTTAACGTATGTAAAGTAAATGTTAAAGTAGTCGAAAACACGGGCAGTTTCTTGTCGTTTTAGTCTTGTCAACAGGGATTAGTGGAAGATCATTAAAGGATACTGTAGGAAAGGAAGTTGTAGTTTTACAAAGGGTAAAGCTTATTTGGTGAAAAGTGTTTGATTTTTTTTTTTTTTTCTCTCTTTTTAACACTAATCTTAAATGTTTAGGATATGGGATTGGAGTGTTTGAGAGGCAATGAAGGGACCATTGTTTGATTATAATAAGCATGTGTCATCAGCGTAAGTGGTGAGGACAGTGGTAGGATAAGTAGAGATGTCAGGTATACATCAGCGTGGGGCACATGACATTTAAAATTAAAAATATAAATCAAAAGTTCTTGGAATACTTATATTTAAAACTATTAAAGTTTTGAAGATTAAAAGTTTTTAAGATTTATATTTTGTAGTAGTGAATACGTATCTTCAACAATATAACCTGCAGTTGCAATGCTTGATTTTTGAAGATAATGGTTTTAAACTGTGCGCCAATAAGTGCTAATCCACTGTAAAAAAATATTATTATAAATTAAAAAATATCTGTCATAAGTTTTTTATCATTAAGAAGAAGAATCAATGTTTAATGATTGTATAACGATATATATCAAAACTATCGCCGTCAGCGGTATCGATCGGTCCCTAGGAATCGACTTTGGATCATCGATCCTTTTCTACAAAATTGGTGGATTTGAGAATCGATATTTGGGGATCGACACTTCGCTGAAATAAATCGTTTGACGTTCACTTTTTTTGATTTATTGTTAAATAAATTATGATAAAAGTATAGTTGACTGTTATGATGAACGGAGATGATATGAAAAAATTCTTTACTACGTGCCAACGTTTCGAACTACCTTGCAGGTCTTCTTCAGGGCTATAATGAACAAAATCCTAGATGTGACAAAAATTAACAGAGCGGTAAACAGATGACAATTGGAATACAGAATGACATGGATAAAAAAAATATACAAAAAACCTCATGGAAATGATCAGATAGATAAATCAGTAATAATACAAAGCAGTAAGGTAAGAATAAGGACAAGACAGGAATGATAAGGGGGAAAAATAAAATAAATAAAAAACTAATGGTAATTGATAAAAGGATAATAAATGATCAATAAAAAAGTACAGAAGGAAATTAAATGTAAATAAAAAATAAATAAATATATAAAATAAAACAAAAATATAGAAATATGGGAAAGAACGAGGGAAATAATGTAGAAGGTGATAAAAGAAAAGAAACGGATTAAAAAAATAAAGGTGAAGGAAAATAAAAGTGGAAAGATAAAAGAAAAAGGAAAAAAAACGTCAAAGAACACTTACCCACCGAACCGCACTTAGATATGGTGTTCCTCTTTGACTCCATCCTTCATCATCTTCTCCGTTTAATAAATTAGTTGGTAAAATTTCGAATTTATATTTATTGAGTTCAAAGTAAACCTAAAATTTCCTGTCCTACAGTATCCTTTAATGATATTCCACAAATCCCTGTTGAACTGATCCGCTACCTAGGACTCCACTTAGACAAACGTCTTACTTGGAATCCACCTACAAGACAAAAACGACAAGAAACTGCTCGACTTTACAGACTACTTCAACATTTACTAGACAAACGTTCAAAGCTCCCAAATAATTACAAAAGACTCATAGACATGACTGTTATTAGACCTATTCGGACGTACGGAGTTGAGCTTTGGGGCTCAACTAAACCATCCAATTCATCTCGTATCCAATCCTTACAATCCAAAATCCTTCAAAAAATCCTCAATGCTCCTTACTTTGTCTCCAACAAACTTATCCATAAAGATCTTAATGTTCCATATGTTGCTAATTTAGCTCAAACCAGATACCTATCCTTTCATTGTAAGCTCCATAACCACTCAAATCCGTTAGTTTCTCAACTTGCTTCCCACTCCATTCCCGATAATCCTCCGAGGCGTATGAAAAGAAGATGGCTATTTGTACAGTTGTAAATTTCAATGAATTGATATAAGAAAAAAAAAATGTTTAGAAGTAATTTATTAAAAATAAATTATTATTCAAAAGCTCGTTAATTATTAAACAAAACTTTTTTGAAAAATAATTATTTTTTCCTAAAAGCTTTTAGTCCATCTAAATAAAATATATACCTTGATATATTATGTTGGAACTGCTCCCTTTATTTAATATTTAGTAATATTTTATGGCTACAGGGAAAACATTATATTTAAGTCAAATTATTTATTTAATTTATCTTTTCAATAATAAATTATATATTCTAGAAATGTTATATTGCGCAACAGTTTAATGCTGTGATTAAATAAAAAAAAAGTTTATATCAGAAAAAAATGGGCGGGAAGGGAAGCCACCTGAGCTTCATTTGACACTGATGAAGGTTCAAAGTTTGCGAGGGTGGGGAAAGGGGGAGGAGTGGGGGGAAGGTAGAAAGTGGGTTCAGTATTATTAATAATTGACCCAATCCATAATTTATTGCTTATTGCTCACCGTTCCTCTACTTACCTCGATTACTTCAGCTTTTAAAACAGTACGTGTCTCTAGCTATTTAACTAACATCACAGCATTATATTGGGTTGTTTCACATGAAATGTCCGTTTTCAAGGTAAAGGGATTTTAGTAAAAATACAATATGAAAACAATATAATTTTATTCGAAGTATTTACCTTCTTTTTCTACACATTTTTCCCAACGTGACAACAACTTTTCTATCCCAGATTTGAAAAACTCTGAGCTTTGAAGTGAAACAAAATCTGAAAACGCACTTTTGATTTCAGCATCATTTGCAAAAAATTTTCCTCTGCAGAAGTTGTCTAAATTCCTGAAAAGGTGATAATCTGTTGGAGACAAGTCGGGAGAATATGGTGGGTGCGGAAGAACTTCGTACCCCAGCTCTTTCAATTTATGCATGGTAAGTTTTGAAACGTGGGGTCTAGCGTTGTCGTGTAGGAGTATAGGGCCCTTCCGATTTACCAATCCAGGTTGTTTTTTCAATAATTTTTCGTGCATTTGGCCAATTTCATTGCAGTAGGTTGTAGAGGTAATGGTCTCACCTCTCTAATTACAGTTGGAGGTCTTCCTCGGGGCTGGTTTTCCAAGTTGGTATCCCCAGTCGAAAACTTAGCAAACCAACGGCGAATGGTTCGTTCATTTACACTCTCTTCCCCAAACTTCTTACAGATGTTTCTAATGCCTTACCGAACGACCTAGTTTAAACCCTCAGAAAATGAGAAAAATATTACACGAAAATGGGCGTGTCTAATGTACATATTTGAAGGTAAATATAAACAGGTGTAATTGATTGGGAAGCTAATGTTTATACAAGAAAAGTAGAGGATTTATACTGCTATGATTATGATATGTGAACTTTGGAAGTAAACAACAGAGACTCGCAAAATCCTCTATGTATTTCAAATATTATAAAATCGGACATTTCATGTGAAACAACCCAATATATAAAAAAAAGAGTTTCTTCTTAGATTAGTTTTAAACTATTCCTAATTTAAGAATATTCTTCTTGGAATTAAAAAGATAAAGACAATGTTCAAGATGGCGGCGACATAGATCCTTTTATTGGAGGTGTTAGTCCAGTCAATATTGTAAACACATTGTAGAGTCCATGAAATATACGATTATTTTTTACTCCATAGCATCGTTAGGAATAGTTAGAAGGTAAACATACTAAAAGTCCCCGCCCCTGGGGGGTGAGCTAACGGTGGGGGGAGGGGAGAAGGTTTTGGGTTTTTCGATTATGTCTCAAAAACAGAGAGCTAAAGAGATAAAACTCAATTGCGGAATGGCGCTCGATTTTCAAATTTCACTGGGATTCACATGTTGCACCACATATTTAAATGTTTTTTAATCATTTAATTGAATATAAGTAAATTGGATTATCAATCTTAATCTTTATCAATACCGTACTTTTGTAAACTTACATAGATTGGCGCCCGCCACCTATCGGTCAATTTTCAAACTTCAATGCTATCTATATATTTTAATTTTTAAATTACAAATCGATTGAAATATTAGTATATTTTCTTATTGCTAAACCATCCTGGAACTATAAATATGATGTGATTTAAATTTGGTACAGATTGTTTCAGTTATTTTCGTGGTTATTGATTACTAGGGCTGTGAATTATATGCAATAAAAACTGAAAAATATGCACATATATATGCGAATATATTTGGTAAAATATGAAATTAAATACCTGAAATATGCAACTTTCTACGTTATTTAGAAAAATAAAAAAGTTGCAATGCATACTTATATATAAGTGCAAACTCAATTTTAAGTAACTAATTGTCTTGAAAAGAGAAACAATTGGAATAAGATATAAAAAAAAAAAAAAAAAAAAAAACGTCAAGGCCCATACTAAAAAAGAAAAAAAAATGAAACAGTTAAGGAAGAGTATGTCAGCTGGACATAAATCGATATCGAAAACAGTATTTTCTGATCCAGTGACAGTTTGTGTAACAGTAAGTTTTTTTCGAATTTTGATTTACTTTCTTTGTTAGATTGGTACTTTTCTATTTTTATGTGCTGCGTTACTAAAAACTGTGCAGTAGTTGATACACCTTTATCAAAAACAAACACAATATAAAACTTCCCACCGAACTTAAATGTCTCAATAGAGAACTCAGAAACATTCTTTCCAGTAGATCTTTTGTCTTTGCCAGAGTGATTTTCGGCATTTTAGGAGTACATTAATAAACAATTCACGAATGGTGCGTTTTGGTAGACACTGTGTGAGAGACTGGATAGTCGAATGATGTTAGGAAGAAGGGAAATAAGAAAAAATTATGTGATATTCTAAGTATTCGAGCGGAGCGAAAACAATAAATCAATCCAATTAAACAATTCCAAGAGAAGCGAATGCATGAAAGTTCACACAAAGGAAAGCATCAGCACTTGTACAAACAGAATAGGAGTTCCGATAGCTATTTTTCGGATTTCATTTATATTTTATTTTTCGGCTGCTCAGAAACATAAAAAAGTTCAAATGTCAAATGCTGATATGACGGATAAGTAGATAAATATGCAGTTAGGTATTTCTGGAAAACTTTGCAAAATAAAAATGCTGGGTATGTAGATAAATATGCAATTATTGTTCAAAATATGTAAAAATATGCATTTTTGGTAAAATAGGCACAAATATGCAAAATAAAAATAACTCGAATTGAGTCCAAATGGCTCAAAACATATTCATTTTCATTATATTAGATGTGTTAGTTTGCTGGGAAAAATATGGAAACGCCTATATTTCTTAGCCCTAGTGATTAAAAACGAAAAATGGCTTGTCCTTGTATGTAACACTATAGATAGATGGAAATGTGGTAGTGCGGGAGTTATGACTTATGATATGAATAGATTGAAAACTTGGGCAGAATAAATTTTGATAGATCTGTAATAACTATTAAGTACATAGAAGGAATTTTTCTTCTTTCACGATAAGCAATGGTGACATGAACACTTAATATGTTTATCAACAGATCAATTCAATATTAATCGTGGCAAACATACATTCCAGGTCAAACCACAATTGAATATTTAATGGATGAGTAGTCAAGGCTAATTATGATGCCAAGAGACAGGAATTAGGTTTGATGTATTATTGGCCGCAGTCCTAATTGTATCGATCCTTCGATGATTATGCCATCATCCGCATCTCAAGTGAAGAGGCAGCCATATATTCCTATATTTAAAATTAGAAAAATTGTAAACAGATAAATTATTTAATATTTTTTATCCCTAAATTTAATTTATATTTTTATGTTCCTAATGTGTTTCATTTTTGCTTTAATTATGTGGGACTTAAATACCTTTTCTTTTCTTGGAAATGTTTAATCGGATTAATATATCTTGCTCGGCTCAAATACATGAGATATTACTTCACTGTCTTTTTTTTTCCGTCCTTCAAACCTTCATTCAATTACCCAGTCTCTCACGCATTACCTTCCAAGAAGTATCATATGTTAACTTTTTATTTGTGCACTCCAAAAATAGCATAAATCTTAAACTCGCCCATTGAATATGTTGCCCTGGTGTCGGATTCACTCAGCTCTTTGAGGTCTATGATGAACATGTATTCAGATCACATAGGAATACACTGCATTCTGGATCTCGTCAAGAAACTATATGAAGGAGGAAAATTGGTTTAATTTATCTGGTCACCAAGTCATATTGGTATAAGAGGTAATGATGTGGCTGATAAAGCAGCTAAAGAAGCTCTAGCCCTCCCAGGACCTGGCAAAACTTTTCTAAAAGCACCAGAACTTACACGCCCACTTAGAGAGAAGATATCCCAAGGGTGGCAAGCATTATACCTATATCCGATATCAATGAATTACTTCAATAATTATATCATTGTAGGTAAATTTGCCAATTTTAATCATTTGCCTGTCTAAAAAATTACTTTTTATTTTTGTCTCATATAGCTATATAATATAAGAGGCAGTAAGTAGATGTGTAAATATATATTTTCAGGTATTTGTAAATATTTTGTCTTTTTAACATTCAAATAGTTAATTTTTTTTTTTCTCTATATATCTTTTCCTTTCTCTTCACTATATTTGTTTTATTTCATTGATTTCTTTTTTATATTTTTTATCTTTCTGAATGCATTGTGATTATTATATTAGCCTATTAGTAGTATTATAAGTATCTTTCTCATGTATATATTCATAATATGGTTTTATTTTAAAATAGATACATATATCATCTTTTGTATGTATGTATATTTATTATTTATTTATTTATTTACATTTTGGTGCCATGTACCACCACATTTGGTTAGAGGCACCATTCTCAGGTTCAGAACTATAATTCCTTTGTTTCCAGGTTTGTTTCCTTTAAAAATTGAATAATGTTTTTGTGGAGATACGAGTTGTTTTCTAGTAGTGTTGCAATGTCTTGATTCGTCAGACCGTTATCTTCTCTTGCTTTTTGTATTTTTGGCATTCAATAAGAATGTGTTCTATAGTCAGTCAGATTTACCTGACATTCGTTGCATTTTGGGGGTTGTTTGTCTTCCAATAAGTAACTGTGGGTTAATTTTGAGTGTCCAATTCTAAGTCTTGTAAAGACGACTTGTTCTTTTCTTGGTCCTGGTTAAGTATGTATGTATATATATATATATATATATATATATATATATATATATATATATATATATATATATATATATATATATATATATATATATATATGTTTATATATATATACGATGGTATTTTAAGCTACAATTATTATTTCATATGTTTATTTTTTTTAATTAAATTTAATTTTTTTCCATATAAAAAGTGTATGCAGTAATTACTGATGCATTTAATTTGTAAATAACATACCAGACTATTGTACTTTTAACTGTGCATTATTTTTATTCTTAGGGGACAGTAAGTCCCAGAATAAAGTTTATTTTTTCATTTCATTTCATTTCATTGTGGGATCACAGTCCACCGAGTAAACTCAAGGCTATTAAGAGGGAAATAAAACCATGGAGCAGTTCCTACCGCAATAATCGCAGAGAAGAACGCGATTAAAAATTGGCCACTCCAGAACAACACATCTTCCCTTATAACCAGAGAGGCTCCTCCCAATTGTGAAATGTGTGGCAACGTTTTTATATATAAACCATATGTTTACATGAATGCCCTTACTGCACCAAAAAGCTAACCGAATCTGGAATACCTCGAAACATCTCAAAGGCACTAGGCAACGACGAAAAAATAATATAAAAAGTAATAGCCCTCCTTTATATAGAAAAGCTATATTACAAAATATAGACAATAACTTTCTATCAAGAACAGACAAGCGTTGATGACCTATAACTTTTACGCTCACAAAAAACTCAAATAAACACATAAAATAAAATACATGATAAGATTGTATTGTCATAGACAGATACATATAGATGTGATCACTATAGCTCTGTATGAGATTATGCAAGGATCAATCATCAACCATAAGAATATGGCAGTATATAAAATCTCTAGGTTTAGTAAAGACACTTTTTTTAAAAAAAATCTTCTTCCAAAAAGATATATTTTCGTAATAGCATTTTTATGTATAAAGAAAGGGGGACAAGTTGAAGTTGAGAATCGAAGATTGAGCGAGTCATTACCGTTGGCCCGCAGTATTTTATCATTTATATCAGAAGGCCTTCCTTCAAAGGAAAAAGATTGCGAAGGGGCCGAGAGAAAAATAAGAAATTTAAATGTAAAGCCCGGTATTTTGGCAAGGGGAGGGGGCGAGGTGGTTGGTAGAGGGGGTTGGAGCCCCGTTAGTGCTATGCATAAATTTATTTATTTTTCGAGGCCAAGAAAGAAGTTGACCAGCTCCTTTTGTACTTCAACATGGCCCTTCATATTTTTTTTTTTTTTGTCCTCAGATTTCTGATTCAAGGAGGAAAATATTAAAATGGAAAAAAAACAACAAAAAAAAAACCAAGGAGCACACCCCGGCGAACCGAGAGAATAAATTAAAAATTATTATAATAATATTAATACAATTCCTTTGTTTATCCACAGGTTTTGAGGTAAATATAAATAAAATGATCAAACTGTTCTGCACCGAAATATTCCCTTAAAAAAAAAATTTTTTTTAATGATATTTTAAAGTGTGCTGAACACGAATCCGAAGTCGGAAAATCTCAATCAGGCACCATTTCTTGTCAAATTTGTGTTTTAGGTAAAAAATTGAGGTGTTTTTTTGACATTTTTAGCATTTTTTTATAATTGAATGCTTTAATAAAAAATTCTAAAAAACCTATTTGATTTTTAAACTTTTATAATTTATTTATTTAAAATGAAAAAAAAAAATTGCAGAGCATAAGTATTAGCCTTCGTTGAATTTATGACATTGTTGGAGACTTACTTACATCATCAAGAATAGCTTTTAAGGCCATGGGTTGCAATATGTTCTCAAAAAAAATTCATTTTTTGCATTCCCGTTTGAATTTCTCCCCTCCTAACTTGTATTTATAGATGAACACGGAGAACGATTTCATTAAGGGATTGCCCAAATGGAGAAAAGGTTTCGCGGAAAATGCAATGAGAAGATGCTTGCCGACTACTGTTGGCTCTACGACTGGAGACCCGTGATGTAGAGCACAAAAGGAAAAAATATACACATTAATTATGCTCAGTGTTAAATATTATTATTTTATATATTTATGTTGTTCACCAAAAGTGTTATAAAATATATAAAAAAGTGCTGTTTCAGTTTTCATTTTTTTAAAACAACCTCCAATCTCTAAAAACAGGTTCTTCTTTGAATTATTTTTACTTCTGCTTCGAATTTAGCACACTTGTAAATAATAATAATCACTTTATTTGTTAAAGAAAAAGATCTTGTACAAATATTTCAAAATATAAACAATTTAGTACATACTTCTTATGAGTAGCTGACCACACATCTTATCTTATAGTTTGCATTGTGAATAAAATAAAATATTACTCCTACTATATACATATTACACATTATTAGATCCTGGTATAAATGCATAATTTTACATAATTAAAAATTAATAATTAGTATACTTATATACATATATATACATGAACAAAGATTAAATAAATAGAAATACTGATATATCATATCCATAAAGCAAATAATACTCAAAATAATAACATCAGAGCAAGTAACTAGTTAATTACTAATTTCGGGAACAGTGTATACCTTAGCAACTGATTATAAAAATAAGTAAATATATAATATATAATATAAAAAGAGTTTTATTTAAAGCAATTTAACAATTTACAATTCTGTAACATGATTGTATAAATACATGTTTTGCTAATAAAACAATTTAGACTACAATTTCTTCATAAATCAATTCATTCAATAAAATGAAAACAGAATACTTTTAAACTGTAGAAAAAAAAAAAAATGACAAAAACCTACTAAAAAAAAAGAAATAAATAAAAAATAAATAAATAAATAATAATAATAATAAAATAATATAAAGTAATAAAATATATAAATGAAAATATATAAAAATAAGCAAAAGTTTTGGGCATTAAAATTAATTACTATTTAAGAATAAATTAACTAATACAATCTTTTGATTTGCTAAATTTAAATTTTAACTAAAACTAATAAATTCTTAGAATGTCTTATTAAATAATTTTATTTTAGTAGTATGTGTCTAGTTCGTTTGTGTACGTATCTTCTTAAGGTTAGTTTATTATATTTGCCTATTGCTTGTATTATGGGATTGTCAGAGTTTATTGTTGAGTTGAAAAAGTTCTGAGTCTGGGTGTAAATAAACTGTTTAATTGTTTGAAAATCTAGGTCGTGCAGCATGTCAGTTATTTTTGTGTATCTTGGGTAGTCGCTAATGATTCTCAAGGATTGGTTTTGAATTATTTCTATTTTTTTGTAATTGGAGTCAAATGTGTAGCTCCATACCGGAGAGGCGTATGTTAGTAATGGTCGAATGACTGATTTATATAGAATGATTTTGTTTCGAGTTGATAGTGGGGATTTTCTTCGGAAATATGGTGACATTGTACTGATAAGTTTTTTGGCTTTGTAGCATTTATTATTAATGTGAGATGTGAAAGTTAAATGTTTATCTAATTGGAGACCTAGGTAGGTAACAGTTTGTTCCCAAGGTATTCGAATTTTATTTAGAATGATATGATCCGCTATTTTAGGTCTTCTTTTTGTAAACATTATTGCTGCAGTTTTGTGTTCATTTATTTGTATTTTCCATCTTTTGTAATAAGGCAAATATAATTTTCTATTTCAATACTGTCTATATTGAGAATGTTCTCTATATTTGCATAATGAGGTGAATCAGTTATATATTGCTGCAGGTATCTCTTCCTATATACAGTGGATGACGGGCACAGGAGAAGAAGATGACCTAAGCTATTAGATATATGTTGCTTACAGGCACTGCAGATTTCTTCATCTTGAATAGTGTAGGATGTATTTTCTAAATATATATTTACAGCGTGTGGGTTTGAAATTCTTAAACGGCTGACAACTCGTGTTTTGTGGATGCAGGAATTAAAAGTTAGATACTCTTCTGGAGAAAAATCCAGACGGCTGATAGTTCTGTAGATGGGGTTAGTATTTAAATTTAGAGCTCTATTAATGCCCAGAGACAGGAAACGATTTTCTATTTTTTCTATGATATTCTTATTGTGGTATTGCAGTTCCGATCTGTAGATATCGTTAAGTTCATTGAGGGTGTTAGTTGATGTGGCTATATGATGAACTTGTAAGACCCAGTTAAAATCCATGTCAACTTCTTGCATACTTCTTAGTCTATTGAAGCACATTCGTGGATACCTGTTCTCTGGGAGCGTTGAGAGTCTTACACTTGTAAATATAAAAGTTACAAAAAAAAAAAAAAAAATATTCATGGAAGTGAAAAAAAAAAGAACGAAATGAAATTTTAAAGAGAATACGCTATTTCAGTTATTTTCAAAAATAGCGTAAAGTTTCTCAAAAATGATGCTAGATAGAATTTTTTTGGCTTTAGATTCGAATTCAGCATTCATAAAAATGTAAAAATCAGGAACAATATCTCAAGAAAGCGAAGTTTTTTTTTTTTCCAGAACTGTATAATCAAACTAATATTAAATGGAAGTATTATTGAAGCTTTTAAACCAAGTAAATAGGAATTTAAATTAATATATTTACACGTAATGACAGATGATGACGAGTACCGGTCCACAAGAGACGCTCCAGCCCCTTCAAGTGCCCAGAATACCTTTTATCGATTCTGACCTTGTTCCGAATGATTTCAATGTTTTAGTCGATACTATTCGAGAAGAAAGGTTATATTGAATTGAATGGTTATTTTCGAAAACTTTAAGGCGTTTTTTCTCCATTAATGTAAGATGCCAGGTTCCTTATCCGTAAAGAACTGAAGGTAGTACGTACATTAGTCATATATATCCCATTTTTTTTTTCATTTTTGGAGGGCAAGTGTGAACTGTGTAGTTTTGTGACCGTGAAATAACAAGCACTACCGGTTCTTAATAAACCGTCTAAAGCTAATAATCATAGGAAAAATAAAAATAATATTTCGTCCGATAAATTTAATCTGGAGTCATTGAAAGATGTTTTAGTATGATAATTCACCTTGCTAACAAATGTAACATAAATATAAATATTTTCGTCAAATTTTCAATCAGAGCAACACTAAAAAAGCGGGTTAAATGTTATAAATCTCTGAGGGTGAAAAAACGTTGCCATAACAACGAAAAAATGAACTATCTATATCAAAGAAAACCATTTGAGATAATAATAAATATTCGTTGAGAGAAAGATCATCAGGAAAATTCTTGGAGGAAGACATACCCAGGACGGTTACAGGCTACAAACAATTAAAACTACAGAAAAGTATTCAAACATTGTAATTGATATTAGGAAAAGGAGAATGAAATTCTTCGGTCATCTCAGACGACTACCAGAAAATCGACTGACGAAAAAAATAATAGATTATGTAACTTCACTTAAGAATTCCATACCTTGGCTTGGTGAAATTCGAAAGGACCTCAAAAATACAAACTTTAGACCAGCAGACATTTTAGAAAGAAACATCTTCAGGCACAAAGTAGACAAATGGGAAGTTGTACCAGAGCAACCAAAACAAAAACATTACATACCAAAGTGGTCAGAAAAGCGTAAACAAGCCTTTTCGGAAAGAATGAAGGCCTGTTGGAAGAACAAGAAGGACCCAAAGAAAAATTGATTGAGCTAATTGCTGAACGTCTTCCAATTCTGGAGAGAATTCGCGGGGAACAAAAAAAATAAAAATAAATATTCGTTTAGTAAATTTCTAAACATTGGACTAGAATATTTAACTGAAGTTAATTTTAAATTCTTGGGGAAGCTAGTAGGAAAGTTGGTTGGGGTAGCCAGACTGTTAAAAAAAAACATTTTTTTCATGAAAAAAAAAAAAAAAAAGTAAATGTGTTATTTTATATAGTCCTTTGAAAATACATTAAAAAAAAAAAAAAAAAAAAAAAAAAAAAAAAAAAAAAAAAAAAAAAAAAAAAGATTTAAAAAAGGTTATATCATTTTGATAAAATCCTATTATTTATAATTGAAATACATTAAATAAAGTTAAGAGGAAACGCAATATGAAACTTAATTTGTCTACTCCTGGCTTTGAAGTTTTAGTTTTATTGAGGCACTGCTTGGGCTGGTGTCCTATAGCACAAGGTTATAGTATTAAATATTCACAGAAAATTAAATTTTATTTTAAGTAATATTTTCAGATATTTATGTGATTTTTCTAAAATAATGAATTAGTAAAACGTCTAGTAAATGGACTGGGAGTCAATGTCTCGTTTAAATTAAAATCAGGGAATAACAATATTCTACTTAAAATTAGTACAGTCAAAACTCAACAAATCAAAACTCGTTCAATCGAAAAACTAAGTTAGTCGAATTCGATCCCATTTCTCGATTATATTTATATGATAAATCATATTCGTTCACTCGAAACAACAATCGTTAACTCGAAGTCAAATTTTTTTTTACACAACTCCCGAGACTCTGTAAGTCGTAGTCCCCTAAAACGATGAACATGTACAAACCAGTCTATCTCAACCCTATCCTCACCTTATCCTCAGTTCTGTTTCGTTTTGGGGGAAAGAGAGTCATTTATTGTGTTAATTGTTTTGTTTTTTTATGATCCATGGCTACCAGGGGTAGGGGCTGATGGCTTTGCAAACTTTGCACAAAATTCAACAAGTGATAGATCGTCACACCCCTAAATGTATCCTGAAGAAAGTTACAGACTATCCTAAATTATGTAATTTATTACATTGTATTTTATTATGTTTTATATATACAGGGTGTCCCGAATTTAAATGGCAAAACTTCAGGAACTTACAGAGGACCAAAAAACTAAGACAAAAAGTCCTTTAGAGATTTGCTCGTTTTTGCTTACTTTTAGAGAAAATCGCAAAAAAAGAACCAAACAAAAATGATACAGGTAGCGATTATCACCTTTCAAAGTTCATCAGGCTAGGCAGTGAGACATGTAAACACTTAATGTTATCCTTTACATTCTTTTATGTGTTTACATTTTGGCTTCCTTTTAGGATTATAATTCCTAAATCAGTCTTCAGACAGTTACTCAGATATTTTTGTGTGAATAGCATCAGCCACAATGCCGTATACATATTCTAATGTTGAACACGCTGATATGATTTTCGTGTATGGTTTCTGTAACGGTAATGCTTTAGAAGCGGTGCGGGAGTATGCGGCGCCCCGATTTCCAAATAGAAGAGTGCCTAATCGACGAATCTTCTCGTTAACTTTCAATAGACTACGAGAGACTGAGTCATTCTTAATACGTAATGAAGGCGACCAATTCCAGCAGATTATCGGAGAAGAAATTGCGTCCAACGCCACTTCGATAACAATCCTGAGACTAGCATCCGAAGAGCATCTGCTGCATTAGCAAATTCGCGGCAAGCAATATGGCGAACTTTGAAAGGTGATAATCGCTACCCATACCATCTTCAAAAATTTCAGAATTTATTACCTCAAGATTTCTTGACAAAATTCGCGATGATAATTTATTATCATTAAAAATTATATGGACCGATGAAGCTACCTTTACAAGAGGAGGAATTGTTAATCAAAGAAATTATCATGTATGGGCTCTTGAAAATCCCAGAGCTATTAGAGAGAATAGGTTTCAGCATGAATTTGCTATTAACGTTTGGCTTGGAATTTGGTACGGATTACTGGTGGACCATATTTTTTACCTGGAAGATTGAATGGTATCACATTTACACATTTTTTGGAGAACGACTTTTCTAATTATTTAGATGACATTCCCTTACAGCAGCGGATTGAAATGTGATTCCAATTCGATCGATGTCCAGCTCATTATAGCAAATGGATATAAATTATCCACAACGATGGATTGGACGTTGAATAGTAGTACCTTGGCCACCCAGATCACCTGATATGACACCCAGGGATTTCTTCGTATGGGGAACCTTGAAGCAGAAAGTTTATTCGGTGTCAATCAATTAGAGAGAGAAATTAAGAGAGCGAATCATAGATGTAGTGCACGAAATATCACCAGAAAAATGTTTAGCTTCAATTTATCAAGTGAGTGCTAGATGTAATGCTTGCATTAGTGCAAGAGGACAACATTTTGAGCAATATTTACATTAAAAAGAACATAACATAAATATAAATGTAAATAAAAATGAAAACTTGTTTTGTTTCTTTTTTTTGCTATTTTCTCTAAAACTAAGCAAAAACGAGCAAATCTCTAAAGAACTTTTTGTCTTAGTTTTTCGGTCCCGTATAAGTTCCTGAAGTTTTGCCATTTGAATTCGGGACACCCTGTGTATATATATATATATATATTACAGGTAAAACCTCGATATCTCGAAAATTTATTATCTCGAAAAATTGATTCACCATTGAAGATGAAGTAAATTTGTTCACCCTTCAACTTCGACTTATCGATTCTTCACTGTAATTAAAAAATGAGTAAAGTTTTAAAACAGCTATTGGCTAAACTTAGCAGATTTTTTTAAAAATTCTATGGAGACTGGGTGTACCAGAGGGGTGCATAACACCAGAGTCGATTCTAGGTTGATATGATAAGGATGGATAACGTAAATTAAGGCACTTATATGCATAAGGTGGGCTTGAGTTTTTGGAGACATGTGCCTCTAATCAGCTCCATTACCTATTTCAATTATTACATCTAGTTAATTTTAAATTACAATTTATAACAAATATGAATTAAATAGTCATCCTATATTATCAATATTTTTGTTTTCACACCTAAAAATAGTAACTAATAGGCCATTAATAGATAACAGAGGGAATCAGTTGGGTCTCCTGGAGTCCTCCCTACATATATATATATATATATATATCATAAAAAAGCTGAGGTTATCCTCTTTCCAGCAAAACCAACAAAGTATTTGCGATTTAAAGGAAAGAACCAATAATCGGTTTAAAAATTTCATTCCCCTCGATGAGGGTGAAAAAATGATATTTGTTGTTTTTTATTGAAAAAAACGTTTTTAGATATAAGACGGCATTCACTTTATTTTCACACAGTGTTTTTTGTATCGAATATATATATGCATATTATATATGTATATATATCATAAAAAAGCTGAGGTTCTCCTCTTTCCAGCAAACCAACAAAGTAATTGCGATTTGAAGGAAAGAACCAATAATCGTTTAAAAATTTCATTACCCTCGATGAGGGTGTTTCTAAGAACCAATTATCGGTTAAAAAAAAATGATATTTGTTGTTTTTATTGAAAAAACGTTTTTAGATATTTTTGAGGGTGCTGAATTAGAATTTGAAGTGAATTTTTGTGTAAACAAAATCTATAGAGGTAGTTTGCTTGAAAATCTAATAATTTTTTTTTAAATTCAATTAGCCTAAACGAAAATCAAAAATAAAAATCTTGATGCAAGAATCATGCCGATATCATTTTTTAAACTCGAGATATAAAATAAATTAGTTTAATGCTATTTTTATTTTTTTTCTCGGCTTCTAGGGCCAATTGGTCGGAACGGCAAAATACGAGACTGAGCGAGCGTGTCCTCCCCTTGTAAGAAAATTGTCAGATATTCATGTCTTGATTATAATATTTGTTTTATGATTTCCATTGTTTACCGGAAATAATCAACTTGTCTGTACTTATCGCCATAAAAACATGAGTTATTCCGACCAAAGAGGAGCGATAAAGTTCTTATTATTGTTTTTGACCAAGTATTTATTTACAGGATATACGATCGGTTTCGATAGTTTGAGGTAAATCGATGTGTTATGTATCAAACCTATGGGGTTTAATTTAATAAGCATAGTATTCGCGTGTTGCGTAGGGTAGCTTATTAGGGTAGCTAGCCCCTTCACAGGCAGAGAGATACAGCTGGGTCATACACAGAGGGTTGTTTCCCTACCTGATTGTCCCTTACCTTGTAATATTAGGGGTATACACGATATTTCAGTTTTTCTAACATTCAAGAAATTGGGAAGTCAGTGGGCGTGAACTTGGTCCAAGGGGCGGAGCCTATACTTCAAATAGGGCCGGAAAAATATTTTTCTAGCGGTCGGTCTGTTCCTGTCTGGTTCCTCCTGAGCTGTTCCTTTCGGCCAGCCTGGGGATTCTCACCATGTAGCCACTTCCACCCACAACATAGCATCGCCCTCAGATTAAGATAAGCCTGGGTTAAGTTTATTTGTTACCATTTAAGTTTTAAACTTAAGAATGATTCTTATTCCTGTCTGTAATTTTATGTGTCAACCTTTAATCGAATATACGTTGTTTTTGATTTAACCGTCAGATTCATTTACCATTTGCATGTCACTCATCTAATTAATATATTTTGTTTACTCTTATTTATAATTAACACATATAACTTGTGGAGAATACCTAATTAAATTAATTAATTATTTTAAAAAATACTTATTTATGTTCTGTACGGAATTTAAGTCCTGACTGGCATCCCTAAATTTAGATTAATGCTGATCCGGTCTCACACAGAGAACGGACATATCAGATGCGAGTTTTAATTTATTTCCTTTTAGTGAGGAATTATAATTATAATATCCAGTATTAACAAAGCACTCAAATCTCTTTCTGTATTCCGCCCATCTTCTTTTTTATTCACAGCGGCACCCCAGTAGTCTGTAAAAAGAAAATTGTGTTTGAACTTAAGTGATGGCAGTTACATTACATCTTCAGCCTCGGAGCGGAATATAAATTTCGTCCTAGACAAATATGGCTTTAAGTTTTCTCAGTTATGTTCCTGAAGATTTCTGATTTTTGTTTTATTCAGAAATAATTATTAATGTGTGATAATTTTTTTTACTTTAATTTTTAAAATATTTTAGTCTACACATGTTTTAATATTGGAACAGTCAAGAATATTTTAAATCGGAGTAATGAAAATAAAAAAAACATTATTTAAGGCCTGTTTCCACTATGCTAGAGTAATTATTATGAACAATGTAATGACAACCTGGGCGGTGCAATTATAAATGTGAAACTACTAAAAAATTTTAAAGTTTGAAAATAAAATATTTAAATTCACAATTGCAGCGAGTAAAATAAAAACAAAACGAAAAACAGTAATCATGGTTCAGTAGTTTTACTAGTAAAATTTATTTCCAAATAGTACAAACTACAAACTACAAATCGGTGGATTTTCAAACTTTACTGAACTGCACGTGTCGCACCACGTATGTACAGGTATCCTTTTCAATAATAATGTAAATGAATAAAAGTAAATATAATTTTCCATTTCAAGCTCTATATAACATTATAAATTTGTAATAGTCCAATAAAATAAAGCTCCAAAAGGCAGTATTCAAGAAAAAAATTCTAAACTTTTATTCTCAACGGATCTTCATGTTTTTTGGGGTGTTGCTATGTGCTACCACGGCACCGAAAATACCGGGTTTTTTACCTATAACACGACAACAGTTTTTGTATATTTATTGTAGCTGGAACCAGAAGCTACGAAATGAAAAAAAAACAACTCCGATATCGGACTATTTTTCGCGAAATTCTGGTCTTGGAAAAAATTGTATAAATTGGCCAACTTTTCAGCAAAAACACGTTTATCATACGCTTCTGTTTTTGACTCCGTAACTATTTGTCCGATCCAAAATTTCTTTTTTTCATCGAAAAGCTATTTAAATTTACTATTACAATCTCTATAATCAAGTACCTTAAAATACACATTCCAGACCGCTAGAAATTCCGTACCGTTGTGAAATCCATGTTTTCTGGCACTTTTTTCACTATAACTCCGAAAATATTTGTCCGATTCAAAATTTATTTTCTTCATATCAAATTTATTATCAGAACTCGTATATGAAATTTTGATCATAATATGAGTAATACCCACGGTATAACGCTAAAAACTCATGTGAAATCAAAGGTTTTTTTGTGAAACACCTCCCGCCATAACTGTCATGTTTTGCCAATACATACACGTTTAGCGTCCTAGCATGGGTCATTATTTATGGTATTCCATATAAATTACATATTTAGGATCTAATTGTAAATTTATGGCTTGTACTTTTTTATAATAATGTAGATAAATAATAATAATAAAGATGATTAAACATACTGATTATTTTTATTTTTATTTTATTTTTTACACGAACCGGCCTTATAGACACGTGATATCATTTCCCCTCCCAACCCTCCCCACACATCCCTCCCTCTTTCTTCTTCCACTTCTTCTTCATTCTTTCAGACTGCATTCTTCTTTCTTCCTCGCTCCATACTCTCCTCCCCCTCACCTCCTTGGTACCCACAAGGACCTTTATTTCCCTTAGTTTTCCCTATATCTATCCCTATCCAAACAGTCCTGTCTTGAAATTCTCGATTTTACCGTTTTTTTCTCCACCTGCCCATATTCTTTTTCTATATTCTATTTTTTTCTCTCCACCCCCCAACCCCTTTATATCCCCACATTTTCCGGATCTTTTGCACTTGTTCCCAGCATTTCATTTTGAGTTTATTTTCATATGTATAAGTTACGAGTAACCTTCCCAAACGTAATAACATGTTAATGAAAGATCGTTAGATTGTTCTTATTATTAAATAATTAAATTTAAAAAAAAAATTTAAATATTTTATTCAGCTGACATTCCAATTCATCCTACCTCTGTCCTCACCACTTACGCCGATGACACATGTGTGTAATCAGTAAACAATGATCCCTTTATTGCCTCTCAAGCACTCCAATCCCATATCCTAAACCTTCAAGAATGGTGTCAAAAATGGAGAATCAAAATAAATCCAAGTAAATCCCATCAAATAACCTTTACCCTTCGTCGTCAACCCACAACATCCTGCCCTACAGTATCCTTTAATGATATTCCACTAATTCCTGTTGAACAGATCCGATACCTAGGACTCCAATTGGACAAACGACTAACTTGGAATCCACATACAAGACTAAAACGACAAGAAACTGCCCGTCGTTACAGACTACTTCAACATTTACTAGACAAACGTTCAAAGCTCCCAATTAATTACAAAAGACTCATTTACATGACTGTGATTAGACCTATTTGGACGTACGGAGTTGAGCTTTGGGGCTCTACTAAACCATCCAATTCATCTCGTATCCATTCCTTACAATCCAAAATCCTTCGAAAAATCCTCAATGCTCCTTACTTTGTGACCAATAAACTTATCCATAAAGATCTTAATGTTCCATATGTTTCTGATTTAGCCCAAACCAGATACCTATCCTTCCATAGTAAGCTCCATAACCACTCCAATCCATTCTAGTCTCCCAACTTGCTTTCTCCTCCATCCCTGAAAATGTTCTCCGAGGTGTCTGAAAAGATGGCCTAGAGACCTTTTAGTGTAGATTTTATTGAAGTGCTACTAGTGAGTAGTTCTTCACAAGTTTTTTGCATGCCATTGAATTCACTGCCAACACTTGTTGTATGTAATATACTTGTATATTATTTTGTACAGTTGTAAATATCAATAAATAAAAAAAAAAAATAAAAAAAAAAAAAAAAAAAAAAAAAAAAAAAAAAAAAAAATATTAAGTGTTATTCGATGTAAAATATCTTTTTTCTGAAGAAATTATATCGCTTTTTCTTTTTTATTTATTCGACGAATTAAATGGAACCAAGACATGTCGCGTATAATAATACAAAAAATAATATCACGGAATATTACAATGAAAGGGATAACATACGAGGTAGGTAATGTTGCTAAGCAATCATATGTTTAATTATAGTCTGACAAGTTATAATATTAACTCTTAATAAAATATTTAAATAAATAATTACATTTTTTTTTTGGTTTTTGTAATTTTTTTTGTTTTTTATTTAATTATTTAATAATAGGAACAATCAAAGATCTCTTATTGATATGTTATTACGTTTGGGAAGGTTACTCGTAACTTCATAAAAATTCATAAAACATATGATAATAAACTCAAAATGAAATGCGGGGAATAAGTGTAAAAGACCTCATTTTACTTCTCCACATATCTCCCCCCCATATTTATTTTTATTATATCGTTTAGTATTTTTTATGCATGTTACATGGTAATGAACTATTGAAATTAAAAAAGTGGTACATTAGCCATGTAAAAATTACCCTTCCGTGAGGAGAGGTCTAAATCAGCCTCTTTTCTTCTTCTCCTGTATTGGTTGTAGGTGAAGAAATGGCCAAACCCTGGTCCGACGTCTTTTGTCACGTACCAAAATACTTTAGTAATTATTCGTCAGCTTTTTTTTTTTTTTTTTTTTTTTTTTTTTTTTTTTTTTTTTTTTTTTTTTTTTTTTTTTTTTTTTTTCGTGTAACGTGTTTTTCACGCTCAAAGAGTGTATAACATTTTGACACGTTCTGTTGGTGTAGCTCGGAACAAAAATTTGATGAACTTATCAAAAATTTAAAGTAGAATATTTGCCTCTAGAACCTTCCGTTTAGGAGCCATATTGGTTTGAATGAAAAATGACAACAGTTTTCTTATCAGAAGCAGTAGACACAAAAGTTATAGATTATAGACAGGATATCCATGGTCTATTGATTTTCCCAGTTAGAAAAACAATTTTTTTTTTTTTTACTTAAGGTAGCTATTTGCCATTTTTTTTTTTTTTTTTTTTTTTTTTTTTTTTTTCAAGTTACGGACCATATAAATAAAGATATATGTATTTATACCAAAGTGACACTATTTTAAATAGTATAATGAAAAACAACCATAAAAAATATTTTGATTAGATTACACGAAACTAAGTGAATATTTCTCATACCCATGTCCTTTTCAATTCCTTCCTGTGTTCTCTGACAGAGCGGCCTTGTCATGTTCCTCTAACAGTGAGCTCCCGTGTCCTAATTCGTGATGAGAGGACGAGCTATCAACAGGTGGACATTTCCAACGTCCGGCTTCTTTTTTCTCTTTTATTGTCACTGCTAAACAGATTGCCTGCCGGAGAGGAATTTAATTTGAGCTTAAAGAATCTGAGCCTATAAAAAACTCAACGGAGGATATATTGTCTTCCATTTGAGACGATTTAGATGGATTCCAACATTAGTTTATCGGATATTTAAATTGGAATTGAATATTTTTACAGTTTTTTTTAAATTTTCTTCATCTGAAGGGTAGTTTGGAATAATATACAATCATTATTTTTTTTCTCATAATTTTATTGCCTGTTCGGTTGAAGTAAACTTCGAATAGTGAAGAAAAATCCTTTCAAAGAAGAAGAAAAAAAAATAAAAGAAGTAGAAACGTACTTTACACCTTACACTAATAGCCCAATTTGTTTTTATAAACATGTTTTAGTCAGCTATTTATGTATAAAAGCATTTGATACAATAACACTTTATTGTATTTGATTTATAGTAAACTAGCTCTTTCATAAAAGCGTTCATAATGAAGTACACTCTAAACGCCGTTTTTAAGGATGTATAAAGCAAAAAACTGTAAGAACTCAAACACAATTTTTGCCACTTTTTGAGAAAATTCCGAACATCTAAAAGCCCGTATCCTAGTTCCCGTTTAATCTAAGGAGCTTATTTTCTGCTCAGATTGTATACAGTTTATTGTAACCGATTACTGAGTTTTAAATAACATCATGATATTAAAAATAAATAAATGGTAACTTCTATAATACTCAATAAATAACTTACGTAAACTACTGTTTTTTTGGGCGACGATTTGGTGTCAATATTAAAAAATTATTAATTCTCAATTCAATTAGTTGGAACATGAAAAAAAAACAATTACATATGTTTTTATTTATTATTTATTATTTTAAAGATATTTTTCTCTCATATATAGAAGTCCATAAACACTTCTAAAGCTATGTAATTAAAATGCTAAATTTCACTTCTTTTCTATTATTACCGCCTTCTAAAGACTACATGCCAATTTCAGTTCTTCGATTCAGAAATTTTTTTTTTTTTTTTTTTTTGTGGTCAAATTTAAAGAATGGATGATGACCAGCATTAACCAAAAGCATATTTAAATACCTTTGAAGTTATTTTCAAAATCAACAACTGGTTGGATTCAAGAGGTCAAAAGAGATTTAGATAGAAATAATTGAAAATAAGAAGAGACTACTGACGGAGATATTTCTAGAAACAAGGTATTGGCTATGGAAGGATTCTAAGGAAGACTGAAGAGAAAATGTGGTCTAAATTGGTTTGAGGAGAGAAAGAAGCAGCACAAGAAAAAAAAAACACTCGCTTTCATACCGGACCCTTAGCGAAAAACAGGAGGAAAATATAATTTAAACAAAATCAAGTTCAGGCAGCTATAAAGCTATAAATGAAGTGCCTCTAGCATTGCCAATGTAACCTGAATTCAAATGGAAGCAACGATGGCCTTGGTCGAGGAATCCGTCTTTTCGCCAAAGTCATAGTCGGTCTATCTCTAATATATATATATATATATATATATATATATATATATATATATATATATATATATATATATATATAGGAAATAAATGTTGTTATTTATATCTAGTTTTATTTCAAAATGGACGTAGGACATAGCAATTTAAAATATGTTCAATATTATTAACAATACTTCCACCACAATAACTGTGAGTTTTAATGTATATCCAATAGCAATGACCTGATGGAACCTCTCATCAGAAGGAGCAGAGAACAGGGGGAAATTGTACTGATATAAATCGCCCCCCCCTCTCAGTGCTGTTCCAACTCCACGATTCCTCGTTCCATTCCCTACCGTTCCGAAGAGTAGGTCTTGTTAGTGGAAATTAATTTACTGAAAGTATTTTGTAAAGTAATTTGTTTTGAAATCACTATCAACTAATAGAACATTTATATCATCTTAAGAATTATCAATATGTTGGTTGTTGTTGTTGTTTGTTTTTAAGGGCAAAAAACTGCTATGGTTATTATTGCCCATATACCCGAACTTTACTATACCACCTGCATTGCAACAACAATTGAAAATAACAATAATAAATTTCTAATAAAATTATATTAATTTCAACCATAAATAAGATTTTTAAAAAAATAAATAAATAAAAAAGTAAAAAAAAATAAAAATAAAATAAAAGAGAAATAAAGAGAAAGAGAAAAAAAAAGTAATGAATAAAGTAACGAACATTAAATACAATTATATAACCTAATTTTCCTTATAAATTCTATGGTACTAGAAATGTACTGTTCACTATCACCCCAAGAACATACAGAGCTGACGAGGTACACTGCATTTATCCATATCTATCCTGTACTGAGGACACTCCTCGAAGATGTGCCTCACTGTTAGAGCAACTCTGCAGAGTTGACACTGAGGGGGATCTCTCTTTACCATCAGGTAGTCATGTGTTAAACGACAATGTCCAATCCTTAGCCGTGTAATTATCACCTCCTCCCTTCTACATTGTCCTGATGAAGAGGCCCAGCCACCGATGTTTGGTTTGATTGCTTTTAATTTATTACCTTCCGATGCCGACCATGCACACTGCCATTCACCCAAAATCTTCATGTGGAGTGGTCGAAACATCTCTGTCGCGGACAAGAAAGTGGGTGTAATGGTTTCTAATTGGTGGGCTTCTCTTGCTGCTCCATCCACCTCTTCATTTCCGGGTATACCGGAATGGCTGGGGATCCAGAAAAAGATTAGCTCTTTTGAAGATTCATTGATCTTATTTATAATAAAATGATATGTTGTCAATATGTTGGTTAATAAGTATCAAAGTCATCCAATTGTTCGAAAAATAAGATTATGTTTATAAACACAATTTTTTTTATTTTCATGTTAGAATCAAGCACATGGTTGCTAAATTTCTCAATATCATCAAAACCTATGAAATGAACCCATCTCATCTCTTTGGTAAATAGTTGATTTTCAGTACCTTTGAAACTTGTAACCAATGATTAAAATGATTATTTTAGTACAGTTAACCACACAGCTCTGTTTACCGTTGGTTCATTCACATCCACTATTCTCTCAACTTTCTTTGCATTCTACTCCCGATAACCTCCGAGGTGGCTGAAAAGTAGCTGGCCTCGAGACCTTCTCATATAGAATATTTACTGAAATCCAACCTGTGAGTAGTATCTTCACAAGTAATGTTTCGAATGAGAAAATAATTCACTCAAGCAATTATAAGAGAAGCACATGGGATTTAAAATTCGCGGAAAGCGAATTGTGTAAAGAATGAGTACATGGACAAATACGAACGAATTCATTAGATGGAAAAAAAAATTGGAGTTCCCGTAGATATTTTTTGATTTTCACTTATATTTTAGTTGTTTGTCTGCTTAGAAAAGTCAAATGTTTCAATACCGAGTGCTGATATGTCAGATATGTAGATAAATGTGCAATTACAGTTCACTTATAAAAAATATTGTTACGGACAGAAGGAGTAACTAGGATCGAGGACCGCACAGGCAAACAAACGCCGCCCCAGATCTCCTTGTCAGGTAGCCTAGAAGGACCCAGGTAGCCGATAAGAGCCCAGGTTTGTACTGATCCGAATAGTCTGGAGTGTTTGATAAGGATTTAAATTGGCCAGCCCCCAGCCTGAAGAGTCAGTCACTGACTGAGGCGGTGACTGTGAAGTTGCAGTGACTTGGTATTGGTGTCAGTCATGAGTCGATGACTATCCTGTGTCAGTAAAAGTAGCAGTGATAGGCCTGTGTCAGTGAAAGTAATAACTGCCTCTGTGTGTGTCAGTGTTGTATATAGATTTATGTTTATTTGTGAAATCTAGAAATAGGTTATTTAGGATAAGTATTACGTTATTATAGAAATTAGTGCAATTAGATATAGGTTAGACCTAAGTGATAATTGTTATTGTATTTTTATATTAGATTATGAATCCAATTTGTATTTATTAGTTTGTAAATAAACTTGTGGTTAATGTTTTAAGTGCAGTTTGATTAGTCATAACCCCGTTACAATATGTATTGATATGCAAATGTAATATGCAGAAGAAAATAATTCAAATTGATTCTCAATGCCTCAAAACTACTCCAAGTATTGCCTCAAGCTGCGAATGCACAGTTTATGCCGTAATATGAAATAAAATAATCAACAGAAGTGGGAAATAATTCGTCAATCGTAATATTAAAATTTTAATATTATATATCAATAATATATTTAAATGACAACTACTTGTTGTGAATTGTAAAATTTCCACATCAAGGCGGCCCCAACTCAATTAAGCCTCGCATGTTGCAGGTCCTAGCCATAGCCGCCGTGACCGCGGATAGATAAGGAATAATAACAGGCTTCAGGGCGAGGTGAAGGGAGAGGGGGAAGGGCGTAATCCCTTTAGGCTTTGGAGGCAATTAGTGAGTCCGGTTTAACAGCTATTGTGACAAATTATGGATAAGTGCACGAATCTCCCGGTCAAAGCGGCCATTCCGCTCGCCCGTAATGTTCCCAGATGCCGCGGTGGCCATTTGTGCTTTTTTATTTTTTTTTTTTTTTCGAAGGCACAGCTGTTAGGGTTTGCTTGAATTGCCTAATGGATAAAAAAAAAAAAAAAGAAGGGAGAAAAAAACAAAGGCTTCCGGTTGGAAAAAATGTGTTGACATATAACGCGAATCCAACGACCGCTTCCATTTAAAACGTTTTGAGAAACAAATCAATTTTATTGGTGCCCTTTCAGAAGCCTGCTTCCAGCTGCAAGAAACCATTTATCGATTCTAACCTTCTTCAGATTAATTTCAATATTTTAGTGGTTACTTTTCGAAGAGAAAGGTTACACTCCTTAATTTACGGAGAAACTCTAAATCCATGTTCAAACTAATATTAACTGCTGTTTACATTCTATTATTTATTTATTTTTTTCTAGATTATTATTGAAATTTCCAACTGTATATACAAATATAATACATTAAATAAATATAATGATAATGATGAAAATGACACGTCACTTGTTTTTAAAGCAACTACCCATTGGTAGCAGTTATAAAGGTTCTATATAATGAAGTACTATATTAGAAGGTCTCGAGACCATTTTCTTTTCAAGCGCCTCGGACTGGAATGGAATGAGATCTGAATGGTTGTGGAGTTTGCAACATTTCGATATTAAAATGAGAAATAAGAAAATAGTGAAGTGGAAATATTATATTAAATCATAGTATTAAGTAATGTTAACTTCTGATAATTTTTCTCAAGTTAGGGACGTGGAAATGGAACAAATTATAAATACACAAAACACAGAATTTTCTCCAAAAAGATGTATTTTCTCAAGGGATGTCGAAATAAGAAAATTAGAAACTTCTAATTATACTTTCCATATTTAATTTTAGATCGATATGTTTTATTGAATTAATTATACAATCTGTCTCACTTTAGGGCAATAAGTAATATGGGCGACAAAGAATCCAATCACAACACGTTACATAAGCATGTCTCCAGCCCAGGATACTTTTTATCGATTCTAACCTTGTTCCGATTTATTGCCGTGTTTTAGTCGCTACTTTTCGAGAGGAATGGTTATACTCCTTCATGTACGGAGAAACTCTAAATCCCTGTTCAAAGTAATATTAACTTCTGTTTACCTTCTTAAATTAAAATGAGAAATAAGAAAATTTTAAAATATAAGACACTAAATATATGTTGAAGTAATCAAAATCAGAATTAATATAACGCTGAATCACATTTAATGTTAACTTCTGATAAACTATCTCATGTATGGGAAGTGGAAATAACAAATTAAAAATATATAAAACACAGCCTAAAACAATCCTTCTTGAAAGTTATGAAGTTAATTTCTACTATATTTTCTCAAGGGAAGTGGAAATAGGAAAATATGAAATTATGATATACTTTCTCACATTCTTTTTAGGCCGATGTGTTTTAATGAATTAATATTACAATCTGTCTCACTTCTGGGCAATATGTAATATGGACGACAAAGAATCAAATCACAAAATATGTAAACTGAAAATTTCTCACCTAAATTGATTTAACAAATATAAATATATAAAACGCTAAATCCATGTAAAAATTAATCTTGTTAAGTTTAGTAACAGTTTTACACACTAAAGAAAAACACACACTAAGGAAAAAGAAAATAAGAAAACATACATGTATAAAACACTAAATCAGACATTGGGTATTAGGTACCTCGGACATAATTAGTACCTTTATTGTAAACAAAACTCTAATGATTGTACCAAAAAATTTATTTTTAATTTTCTTATGTTATCTTTTTTATAGAGTGTTCTTTTATTTTCCTTTCAATATATTCAACTAACCTATATGTAAATATTATCACTATATTGCTAATATTTTAACTTTATTTTTTTCATTTTATTATGTCTCTGACCAGATGTAACTGCTTTTATTTTCGTATTTACATGTTATTCTTAAGGGACTTTCAGAATATTTTTTTTTTCTATTCGATTCCTATTTCTAAATCCTTTACGAAACTTGTGTTAACTTCTGTTTCACCTATTTACATTTAAGAAGACTAAATATCAATATAACAAACAAACAACACAATCCAAGTTTAAACTTTAGAAGTGAATGTTTACATGAGGTTAGGATAAGTTTTGACTGACTAATTTTTTTCAATTACTATTATTTAATTATTTATTAGTTTTTTTGTATTGTATATTCACTCCCATAACAATGTTATATTAAATAATGCATAATAAATTCCCCTTCCTACTTATTTACTATCTCTAGGGTATCGGGGTGGGATACTTTATATTCATTCTTTAAAGAGCTATCATAAACAACGAGATTAGCATAGGAAAGTTATGCTAGAGTTGGAAGCAACTGTTCCCCTACCCTCGCTCCCCTAGCACTATATGATGTAATTCATATCATTGCTACAATTGCAAGTTGTACAACATGAGATAGAACCGCCTGAATAAATATAACTATGATCCAATATCTCAAATGAAATACAAGGCACAATGCATCTCGTGTAATGGAGAACCTCTTTGGGATGAAATATGTCATGTTTTTAACCTCTTGCAAACTTAGTTTTAACATCTATATTTTATTTTTTCCCATTATTTATGGAGATAGTAGTAGAATAATTTTAAATAGGATATATAGTGACAGTAAATTAATTTAATTTTGGGCCAAAGCCTCTAAACGAATAATAAATGAGCGTAGAATTTCAAAACCAAAGAAGTTCACTTTTAAAAAATTGTTCACAGCTGGTCGATATAGACTGGATTAGGAAAGGGAACTATTTTTTGTATGGCCGTTTTCAATGGTACTTAGCTACTTTTTTGAGGAAACCTTTCGCCTAAAGATAATCTAGTTGAAAATCTATTTAATAATAATATATATATATATATATATATATATATATATATATATATATATATATATATATATATATATATATATATACGAGGGTGAATCAAATATAAACGGTAATTTTCAAAATTATATTTATTGAATAATATTATACAGAAACTATACCTTCAACATTTTTCAATGTAGTCTCCTGCATTATACTACACACTTCTGCCACCGATTTGGAAGCTTGAATATTCCCTGTTCATAAAAAGACTGAGGGCGAGTTTTTAACCATTCGCGCACGTGCTTTTCGACGTCTTCATTGTTTTCAAATCGTTTTCCTCCAAGTGATTCTTTCAGGGGCGCAAACAAAAAATAGTCACAAGGGGACAGGTCTGGACTGTAAGGAGGGTGTTCGAGAGTTTCCCAGCCCATTTCTTCCAATTTATCCCTTGTCAACAATGCGGTGTGAGGCCTTGCGTTGTCATGGAGAAGGATGACATCTCTAATGGGCACACCTCGTCTTTTGTTCCGGTAACTGGTTTTTGCTGACTGTAGCACCTGGCAGTAGTAAGCCGCATTCACTGTTCGTTGATCGTGAAGAAAATCAATGAGTAGAACTCCCCTTGAGTCAAAAAAAATTGTTGCAAGAACTTTTCCGGCTGAGAGACGAGTTTTGGCTTTCACTGGGCAGCCTTCATCCTTCCTTCGCCACTCCTTACATTTTCGATTCGGGGGTGTAATGGTGGACCCACGTCTCATCACATGTGAAAGAATCACTTGGAGGAAAACGATTTGAAAACAATGAAGACGTCGAAAAGCACGTGCGCGAATGGTTAAAAACTCGCCCTCAGTCTTTTTATGAACAGGGAATATTCAAGCTTCCAAATCGGTGGCAGAAGTGTGTAGATAATGCAGGAGACTACATTGAAAAATGTTGAAGGTATAGTTTCTGTATAATATTATTCAATAAATATAATTTTGAAAATTACCGTTTATATTTGATTCACCCTCGTATATATATATATATATATATATATATATATATATATATATATATATATATATATATATATATATATATATACATGCGAAAATTGCGATTTTAGGAATACTGAATAGAATGTTTGAGATTTTTTCCAAAATCGTCCAGTTAAAAAAATTCAAGTTTATGGGGCTTAAACTGTTAATATTACATTTCTACGAGGTGTGATCAAAAAGTTCCAGGACTTTTTTATATACTATGGGAATGCAAGGAACACAGCTGTGTTTGCAGATCAATCATAACATCACTGAAAGTAACATTAGCACAGTTTGTTTGTATTTTAGTTTTATAGAGTTTGGCTATTTTATGAAAATGAATGTGAAAGAAGAGCAACGTGTTTGTGTGAAACTGAACAAAACGTTTTCTGAAACCTTTTTGATGTTACAAGAGGCTTTTGGTGAAGAATGTCTAAGCCGATCATGCTGCCATCAGTGGTTCAAGAGGTTTAAAGATGGCCTTTTTGTGTAAAAAAACGCAATGACTGTCATTCCTCAGCCCCCCTACTCACCTGACCTGGCTTCAGCCGACTTTTTTTTCTTTTCCCGAAGCTCAAGAGACACCTGAAAGGACGAAGGTTTCAAACAGTTGACGAAATTAAAGAAAAAAACAACGGAGCTGCTAAACACCTTTACAAAAGAAGAATTTTCTGGGCCTTTGATCAGTGGAAACACCGGTGGGAAAAGTGTGTAGCTTCCCAAGGGGAGTACTTTCGAAGGAGACAAATTTGAATAACCTGTATGTTGTATGAATTAATGTATAAAAATTGAGTCCTGGAACTTTTTGATCACAACTCGTATTTATGTTGGTAAGGTATGTTTCAATTCTTACCAATATTCTAATATTTAATACTAATCGTTCCAAAAAATCTAACTCTTAGCCCATAGTACACTAATCGATTTTGTGTGAAATGGGCTAAGTGATTAATGTTAACGTGATTGACCTCTCAGAGCCAAGTGCTTAACTAATTTTCAGAGTTGAGAAAAAATAGGTACACATTAAATAATATTTTTCCTTTTTCAAAAATTTGTTTTTTAATTTATATACATTCTTTTTACATAATAGAAAATGAAATAACTAACAAAGCATGCCTAAAGAAAAAATAATTATTTTATTTTAGTTCGTAGTTCTTTTTAAAAAACTTACAGTTTTAAAATTAACATTTATATCGAGAGTCGACTTGTAGTAGAGAACACCGCAGCTATCTTTGTTATAGTTAAGCCATCTTACCTTCCCCCAATGCATAGTGCCTTTTTCATTATCTCATTGTGAAAAATCGTGGGGCTTAGTGAACTTGACTCACTTTACACAAGAAAAAGTTCAAGATTGGAGTATGAGCCCAGGATTCACAAAGGAATATCCTTCATTGCAATGGACGGAACACTTAGCCCGTTAGACAGAAGAAAAGAGAAAAAATTACTATTCTGGTGATGTAGATAGCTCGAAATTCACAAAATTCGACTTAGCCCACTTTGGACAGGTGACACAGATATATTTTTTTATTAAATAGATTTGAATTGGAATTTGAATTCTAGCTGTTTTTTTTAATTCGGTGCTTCAAATACAAAATGAATGCAATTACATCTGGTCAGAAACATCAAAATGAAAACAATAATAATAATAATAAAGATAATATTTACATGAATACTGACTTAAAGATGTAGAGAGGAAAACAAGAGAACACTATATAAACGAAATAAACAATAAATATGCTTAGAGTAGTGCAAAACATAAAATAAAAGTACCTTAATGTTATAAACAGAGAAAGAACATTTGGTAGTCCAGAAATGCAAGAAGATGAAAACTGAAGAAATATTTATTTTATTTTTTATATAAATATTTGATTAGATTGTGAAGAAATACTATGTTAAAGGATGAGAGCTTGGAGATATTGTGAATGGAAGATGTCACTTTAATTAAAGTGAAAAACAATACAAGCTGTGCTAAGTAATCCATCTTTTAGATGCGATAACATTTAAATAGTTTTAATTTTATGAACCAAGAAGACAAAATATTCTGAAATACCAATAAATTAGAAAAAAAACATTAAAAAAAAAAAAAAAAAAAATGCTTTGCATTTAAAACAATAATATGTTAACTAGTAGTTTTGATTTTTTTTATATAATGCTGATGTTTTGCTTGTGATATATTTGACGAAGTAATGAGAGTTAAGAACGTCAAGGGATATCCGGAACAAATAGTGAAGGAAGTGGAGAGAGTGGGTATCAGAGAACAAGGAAGGCTACCAAGATGGTGAGAAACATAAAGGTTCTTGTGGGAGAAAGGAAGAGGCAGATAGGTAGACGAAGAAACGAATAAAGGATATGGTAGAGAACATGGGAAGGATAAAGACGAAAAAGAGAAACATGAAAAAAAAACAAAAAACAAGAAATGATATATCCATGGTCCCTTTGTTTGGCTGTATTGCAAAAGAATAATGATACTATTAATAATATATAATTCTACAATTTATTTAAATAATAAATATTATATTTCGAAATAAATATACTGATTTTTTGCAAAACAATACGTTCCTTGAAAAAAAAAAATACTACGATATATAAAATAAAAATTTATTCTTTAAATATTTCTCGTAAGATATATCTACACTATTATATAAAAGGACAAGTCATTTTTCATAACTCAAGGAAGGTTTATCAATAATACGATTTAAAGATTTTCAATATATTGCCATAAAAAAAACGATAAAAACGTGGTGGGCCGTGAAGTATGATAATGGACCGATATGTGGCGAGCACCATTCGAAAGATGTTACAAAGCTACGGTGTTATATAGAGCTAGAAGTTTATGATGAAATCTATTTATTTTCAATTCAAGTGTTATTAAAAAAAACTATAAATATATGGAGCGACATGTGGATCCCAGTGCAATTTAAAAATTTACCAATATGTGCTCATTTTGCAACAAAGTTTGCAATGATGAATCTATTAACCCAACTGCGCAACAATTTAACTTCATCCTCATAGTTCTAGCAAGGTTTAGAATAATAACTTTTATTATAATAATAATTAAAATATATAGTCTTAAGTGAAAGAAACGAAGTTTGCCAAACTGCCATATACTTTTATAGTTAGAAATTATAATCCTAACAGATGGGTCGATAAAATTATTTCTGCCAAATAAAATTTATCAAATCATGATAAAATTGTCATCATATCAAAATTCCAATCCTTTGCTTTTTGATATTGAGTGCAAAATATGATTCGTAGGCGTTTTGTTGTAAGCACTATTAATGCAGTACATTATCCGTAAGTTTCTTAATAGTCTTTGTCCATCTAGAATAACAATTCATAGATAAAAATTAAAAATTGGTGATTTAATTTATTTAATCTTCAAACACATAATCACTGCTATTATAAGTAAGTTAAAAATTGCTGCTATGCGTGAAAGTACGTTTGAGGAAATAATGTTTCATTGCATGCTATGATACAAGATTTTCATCGATAAATAAATAAAGGCTTAGCGGACCAGAAGGTTTGATGCCGACGCCACCTACCGTCAAACGCTCACTTCCCTCCAATCCACTCCTCCAAAACGCATACCCCCCAGGTCGGCCCTGAAGCAATCCTCCCATCTTTGTCTCGGTCTACCCCTCGGTCGTTTTCCTGACGCCGATTACTTTTTTAGGAATTCGTTCATTATTAAAAGAATTTACATGGCCATTTTATGCGTCGCGCCCTGCTATTACTTTAAACTATATTTACCGGATATAACTCGCGCAGTTCTGCATTGAGAAGCCTTCTAAATTCTCCTGTTTCTCATCCTTTTTTAGGCCAAATATTCAACGCAGTACTTTATTTTCGATTACTTTAAGGCATTTTTCTTTCCTTAACGTAAGCGGCCACATTTCACATCCGTAAAGAACTGTTGTTAGTATAATAGTTTTGTATATCCTAATTTTTAAATTTTTGGGAGTAAGCGCGACCTGAGTAATTTTGTGACCGAGAAATAAACAGCATTACCAACTTTTAACCTAGCCTTTATTTCTTCTTGAATTTTATTTTTCCTCTATATAATAGACCCTAGATATTTTAATAGCTCAACGTGTTCGAACTTTATCCCGGAAATATCTACATTACTAAAATGTCCACTGTATCTACTACTAACCATATATTTCGCTTTATCGGTATTAATTACTAAACCAATTTCGTTATCGGTTTTCATGAGCCTAAGTAGGGTTTAGTTTTATAGTTTCCTCGTTTTCACTTAAAAGAACAAAATCAATCGATAAATAAATAAAACTTAAATTATTAGTCAAAATTAACCTTTATTTATGAGAAAGGGTGAAACTGCGACAACGGATGCTAGTTCCTAATACGCCTTTTAGGCCCTCAGGAAATAAGTAAAAATTCTTCTACATCTTTTATGTCCATAATACACGTTTAAGATTTTACTGCGGCTTGCAAATAGATTCGTTTGGGCAGAGCATAAAAAAAAGGTCCAAATCTTTCTGCGGCAAAGAATGTGATAAAAACCATGAGGACCCAAGTTGGACTGGAAGTCTTATAAAAGGGAAAAAATGGCGTTGGCCCAGGGTGAGATCTCATTAGGGACTACGCCCCTCAGCTCCCAGCCCCTTGCCATGGGCCCATGTATTATTCAAGAAGAGGGCATTACATCCTACACGTCGGGTTCCTTAGAATCAAGTTCGGTCTGCTAGGTCAAGTAATATGATACTCACACTTAACTTCGTCACGAATTGATCTTCAAGTTTAACAGAATTGATCAATTAGTGTACACAAATATTTTATTTAGAACTTGTAAATTGATTTTTGTTTTTCGAAATCCCTTATTATTATTATTCGATACTATAGACTGAGGCTTTAAGGTGACGAATTAATTACAAAAAACTGTTTGTTTATTTCGTTTTACATGGCTAATACGATTACGGTGGGAGTCCAGCCTATCCTAATTAGGATAGTGATCTTTAACGAGTCCCTTCCGAAGGACGGCATAGCTAAGGATTTTTTTTACTCCCTTAAAAAAAAATTCTAATGTCATCTGCCGGGCTGCGAAATTACAAAAAACTTATTTACATAATTAGTCCAGACTAAAAACATTTGTAGAGTGCCTAAAATATGCGATAATATTTCACCTAATAGCCTCGTAGTAGTAGTTAGAAGATAACCATACTAAATGCCCTCGCCCCTGGGGGTGAGCTAACGGTGGGGGGAGATGGTCCCATTTTTTGGGGTTTTCGATTTTATCTCGAAAACGGTAGGCTCTAGAAAAATATGTCAGTATAAAAATTAAAGTAAATGAAATTTCATATAAAAGTATTTATATAAATATTTGTCGAACTTTTAATGGTTTTCGAGATGTACGATATTAAAAATCGATAATTTTGGAAAAAAATTTATGTTTACCTCACTTTTTGCCAAATATTTGCTTTAAGTACCAGAAACGTATACATGTAATTAAAGTAAATTTAATAATGCTATAGAACTTTTTTCTGAGTAACGATCGTGGAAGGCAATAGCAGCAAAAGTTTAACGAAAAGTTAGGTTAGCATATTTATTTTTTCAAAATTATCGATTTTTAATAACCTATATGTTGAAAACCGTTGAAAGTTGAACAAATATGTATATAAACAGTTTTATAGGATATTTTATTTAATTTAATTTTAATTTGTGTCATATTTTTCTAGATTATACCGTTTTCTAGATATAATCGAAAAACCCCTAAATAACCTTCTCCCCTCCCCCATCGTTAGCTCAACCCAAAGTATGTTTATCTTCTAACTATTCCTAACGAAGCCCTGAGGTAAAAAATAATCGCGTATTTCGCACATTCTACAGCCCTCCCTGCACTAGATAGAAATTAGAACCTATCTGGACATTCGTAGTTCTGGGACTCTACTAAACCATTCAATTCATCTCGTATCCAATCCTTACAATCTAAAATCCTTCGAAAAATCCTTAAAGCACTTTAGTTCATAACTAACAAACTCATTCATCAAGACTATTATATTTAATTTCATCAAACCGGATACCTATGCTTTCATAGTTCACTCCATAACCATTCAAATCCGCTATTTGAATTTAAGTAAAGAAAAGTTGGACTTTGGAGCTCCACTAAACCATTAAATTCATCTCGTATCCTTACAATCCAAAATCCTTCGAAAAATCCTCAATGCTCCTTACTTTGTCACAAATAAACTTATCCAAAAAAGGGGCGTGGTGTAGTGGTTGGCATAGCAACCTACTAAACCCAAGATCGCGGGTTCGCAGCCCGGCAGATGACCTTAGGATTTTTTAAAGGGAGTAAAAAATCCTTAGCTATGCGTCCTTCGGAAGGGACGTAAAATGGGGGTCCCGAGCCTGTGCGATGTCAGGTACTCGTTCAAGATCCCTATTCTAATTATACCTGGACAGACAAAATTTAGGACTCCCACCGTAGCATCGTCCGATTAGCCATAGCAGCATAAAGTGACGTTAAACGAAATAAACAAACTTATCCATAAAGACCTTAATGTTCCATATGTTACTGACTTAGCTTAAACCAGATACCTATACTTTCATAGTTAACTCCATAACCATTTTAATCCACTAGACTCTCTCGATTTGCTTCCCACTCCATTCCCCATAATCCTCCGAGGTGTCTGAAAAGGAGATGGCCTAGAGACTTTCTTTTGTAGATTTTTTAAATTTTTATTGAAGAGCTACTAGTGAGTGGTTCTTCACATGTTATTGACAATTCATTGTAATAATTTCCTTAAATTTACTTCTTGCAACTATGTTTGTAGTTGCAAACATCAATAAATAGTAAAAAAAAAAAAAAAAAAATATTTTCCATTAAAACCAACTAAGCTACAGAGTGTCAAAATGTTATATTTTCGAATGTGTAAAAAAAACTTACAAAACTCTAGGCTTTAATTATTATTTCTTTTATTCGAACTGTAAAAAAAGTGAATTAATATTATATTTATGTGGTGTGTAGCATACTATCAAACAATATAGCAAGGAAAACGGATAAAACTATCAGCCACTATTACCGAGGCAACTAGGAACTAGGAACTATTTGATATAGGCCAATTGTGGAGAATAGTTTGCGACCTGTTTAGTTCCGCAGGACGGTAACAACTTGCTAGGGAACAACTGGCCAACTTCAGAATGGAATTGATGGAAGTTGAGGATAGTGTTAGGATGCTACAAACAACTGCTCTAATTACATCTGGGCTAGGATGCAATGTTGTTGTTTGATGTATGTTAATATCTCTATCTGGAACTTGGAAACTATGAAGTTGGACTGACAGAGAAGTTTATATGAAATCGTATTTAAATGGCAGTGAGATGTGAGTCTATGGAAATAGGGCGTCTCAGATGGTGATACTATCTTGGTGCAACCGGAAACTGAATATTTAGTGAGCAATGTCACCAATCTACGATTCAAAAATTATAAAATATGTTTTATTATTTTTTTTAAACATGATTACCATCATTCAAAGATATTATAAATTATCTTAAATATTTATTTTTAATTCTTGATAATAATGCCGTTATTAATGTTTTTCTGAGTCCGAATGAAGGCAGAAAATTTATAATCTGTTATTTTAGCCGAGAATCGAATTAGAGGTCGGGAGACCCTCCTGGGGCACACCCAGGAAAAATAAGTGGATACCCTTAATTAAGGGCAAAACCTGGCGTTCGAGTGTGAATTATGACCACATATTCTCCTTTCACAATCGTTGGCCTAGTAGCAGTACATACTTACCTTAGTATTGAACCCAAGACCCTTCATGGGTTGTAGTTTTTTTTCTTTCTGATTTTTAAATTTTGCGTGGTCAGAAATGAAACAGTTCGATTACGTACATTTAATGCATGCTTAACTCTTTAACCGGCAAAGAATCCTGGATAATACACCTATTCAATGCCTTTTGCTCAATAAGTGACCTAACGTCCGACGCATTTTCCTATCGTCTAATATCCTTTATTCAACCTTGAATTTTATGATACATGTGCGGGGGTTAGCGTGGCTGTAGCCATAGAAAAAAGAAAAGAAATGTATACAAAAATTTCCAGCCTGCCCGTTAAAGGGTTAATTATTTTAGTCATTATTGTACTTTCATGATTTTTTTTTTTTTTTTTTTTTTTTAACCTTTTTTGTAAATAAAGCGTTTACTCTAAAATCTTGCATTAAAATAACGATTAACTATTTTTTTCAACCTTTAATTTTTGCAAGTATTACAATCTCAAATAAGTCATTTGTTAATTTAGATTAATTCTTTTATAAGAAGAGGTCGGGTCAGATTAAAAGAGTTGCTATAGCCGAGCCAGAAATCGTTATTAATTTTCGCAACGGATTCTCTGTGCGCAAAATTATATAAGAACATTAAAACAGCTCCCTTAGAGTGCTCTGTGATGAAGATAATAAAAAAAAAGATTCAACAAGAAGTTTATTAAATAAACCAAGAAGCGGTAGACCTAAAAAAATTCGTTTACTTTCTGCCTAAATGACCTACTGCCTGCCTCATTGCAAAAAGAGGGAGAACTAATTCATTCAAGTTATGTTAAGTTTTTTTTGTTTTTTTTTCAAGTAAATGTTGACATTTGTTCCTCTTCAGTTATGTTATATTCTAAATAAGTGTTAAGATATTTATAAGTTTAAAATAATATTTTTTTTTTTAATGGAGGAGTGTAGTTTCAGTAAAATATAATTCAAATAATAACCAATTAATTTTTGATGTGAATCTTATCATTCTTCCTTTTTTAGATGTATAATTTCAAGATGATGATGATCCGTGGCGCTACAGCCCAGCATGGACCTTGGCCTCCTCTATGAGCTTTCGCCAAGTAGCTCTTTCTTGTGCGGTCGCTCGCCAGCTGCGGGCTTTCAGAAGGTCCCTGGAGTCCCTGCTCACAGCATCCTCCCATCTAAGTCGCGGTCTAGATCTTCCTCTAGCTCCATGGAGCCTCCCATCCAATAGCTTACTCGGGATTTCGTCAGCTGGCATACGGGCAACATGGCCCGCCCAGCGCAGTCTTCCCAGCTTTATATACCGCATCATATCGCTTCACCATACATCTGGTAAAGTTCCCTGTTGCTCCGCCTTCTCCAATAATCACCAACTTTTATGGCCCCAAATATGCGGCGCAGTATTTTTTTTCTCTCAAAAATGAGAACTTCTTTTTCTTCTGCGCTTGTCAGGGTCCAGGCTTCCGATCCGTAGGTGAGGACTGGTCGGATTAGGGTCTTGTAAAGCTGGCATTTCGTGCGGCGAGTAATAGCTCGGCTTCTCAAATGTTTGCTGAGCCCAAAATAACTCTTGTTGGCCTTTAATAGTGTTTGGCTTATTTCAAGAGATATCCTATTTGAGCCACTTACAATTGAGCCCAAATAAGTAAAATGGTCTACCGTTTCAAAAGAAAAAGGTCCCATTCTCAGCTCTTCTCCTACTGCGACACCCGCTCTAGGTCCAGCTCGCATGTACTTTGTTTTATGCTGGTTTACTGACATGCCTATGGATTCCGCAGCTTCAGCCAACCTCAAAAATGCTTCTGATAAAGAAGCAAACGATCTTGCCACCATGTCCAGGTCGTCTGCAAAACCAAGTATCTGCACCAGCCTGTCAAAGATTGTTCCGCTTGTTTGTATTCCGGAATCTCTTATTGCTTTTTCAAGGGTCAGGTTGAAAAGCAGGCATGCTAGACCATCGCCCTGCCTTACTCCCCTCCTGGAGTCGAATTCTGGAGATAGTTCTCCCTGGATCCGGACGGAGCACTTCACCTCATCCATGGTCATCTTTATGAGGCGGATCAGCTTTGAGGGAATGCCCATCTCATGTAATGCTTCGTACAACTTGGGTCTTTTGATGCTGTCATAAGCACTTCTGAAATCGACAAATAGATGATGCGTCGTCGTCCTGTGCTCTAGTGATTTTTCTAGTATCATCCGAAGGCTGGAGATTTGGTCGACCGTAGATCTTCCTCCCCTAAATCCTGCCTGATACCTGCCGATTTCCTTTTCAACAAATGGCCATAGCTTCGCGTAAATCACATTGTATAGGACCTTGTAGGCACACTGGAGTAGGGTTATACCGCGATAATTAGTGCATTCCAGAATATCGCCTTTCTTATGCAGAGGGTATATTATGCGCTTTTTCCACTGCTCTGGCATCCTTTCCTCAATCCAAGTGTATAATTTCATACCTTATTTTAAGTTTTTTTTCCAGTTGAGCTTTGGGGCTCCAATTCTTCTCATATCCGATCCTTGAAATCAAAAATCCATAACGCGCTTCATTATGTCACAAACAAAAAATAAAGTTCAACTGTTGCCCTTTGTTCTCTTTCTGACTTAGTATCATATATTTTTTTTAGTTTAGGTTTTTAATTTTTTTGGCCTTTTAATTTTTTTGGCCTTAGTTGTAACTTTGGCAAATAAATATGTTTGTTGGTATCAAATCCCCACCAACACCCTACTCTTTAAATTAATTATAAATTTCTTATTCTCCCCTATTTACCGGTTTATCTACCGGTGTTCCTCAAGGAATTATCCTAGATCCCATCTTCTTCTACATGGTGTCATCTGCATAACATTCCTGTTCACCCTAGGAACGTTCTCATCACGTACGCGGATGACGCTCGTGTTTTATCAGTAAATAATGATCCTTTCATTATATATACAATAACTCCAATACAATATAACAAACCTTCATGAATGGTGCCAAAATGGTAAATTAAAATAAATCCAAACAAGTCCCATCAAATTTTACCCTTTTTCATAAACCTACAACTTTTTGCTCTACAGTATCCTTTAATGATATTACACTGATCCCGGTTGGACAGATCCGCTACCTAGGACTCCATCTGGACTGACATCTTGGAACCCACATAGAGTAAACCAGGCAGTTATTGACACCCTTAAGAAAATATTCGGAAATATTCATACTTTAATTATAGAAAGAATAGTTCTATAAAGTAGAATTTACACTATTTTCCCCTTAGTTTATCTGCTTTAAGCTAGGCAAGAAAGTTTTCACCAAAGATTATTCCTGTATTTTACAAGGTAGTAACAATAAAATAGGTTAAATCAGTTATTGACACCCTCGTTATTGGATGGTTATCTTTTAAATAGAATTAAAGACAGAATTAAAAGTACTTTTGCACAGTTGAGCTGTAGAATTTGAAAGGAATTTATGATTTTTTTGGCTAAATTTGTTTATTTTATTTATTTATTTTTTACATAGGTTGTCAATTTTACTTTACAAGACTTGAAAGACAAGAAACTGCTCCTCGTTTCGGACTAATCTAAAAATTTACTATACAGGCGTTCAAAGCTCCCAATGAAGTACGAAAGACTTACATGATACATTACATCTTCATATAATAACGATTAAACTAGAATATGTAACTGCTACTTTTAAAAGAACTGACTTAGACTTATAAGAACTGATCCTTTTTTTTTTTTTTTTTTTTTTTAATAATTCAATGAGTTATATGGATGTTAAAAACTCATTCATACAATATGCACAATAATATGAAATAATGTAAAAGAAACGAAGTAAAATAATTATAATAAATAGCCTCTAAATATACAAGAAATAAAATAAAATGTAACAATAAAATAGAATTTAATAAAATTTAAACTAAAAACTGATATGGAAATAGATCAAAATATTGAAACATTAAGTGATGCAATGAGGAAACGTAGATTGACATTTTATGGACATTTGATTAGAATAGATGAGAGAAGACTGACAAAAGAAAATTCTCCAACACAGCCTCCAAAAACATAAATACCAACATAAACATAAAAAAAATATGCTGGTTGCAAATGTACAATGGGATTCAAAGTCTGACAGAGACTAATTCGAACAGCAGCCAATAAGATCAAATTTTCAGAAATATATAAAACACAAATTAATTGACAGTGGTCAAATGAAAGGAGAACACATCAGGCAGAGGTAATGAGGGAGTATTGGAATGAACGGAAGAGCAAAAAATGAATTGTTAAACCTAGTCCACAGCTGTTCGAACTCGAAAGAAGAAGAATATAATGAATAATGGTATAAAATAGGTAATAAGCTAAGATAAGAAACTAATAAATAAAAAATAAAAATTTATGAAGAAAAGAAAAAAATCATAAAAGCATTCATACTCTATATATAATAATTGAGAGACTGTAGCTTGAAAACTTTAGTTGGCTTTACTCTAAGTAACTAACAGATTAGAAACGTAATATCCAAACTCCAAGTTGAAAGAAAGTATGTACCATAAACTTCTATAAAGAGCACCACAGATAAAAAATAAATGCGTGAGAAGTGACCTTAAGCCATGTTTCTCTATTACAAACTTCTTACACCCAATGGAGAACTAAGAAATAAGCTACGTATTTTTTTTTCTTGGGTCATATGTCATTAACTTTTGCTCCTTAATCTGGAAGAGATATCATATATCTCATTTCCTTTATCCTATATTGCCAACTCTTGTTATTTTTACTGTCGTTTACCTTCACGTAATTTCATTTGTTAGCTTTATAGCTTATTTCTTTTTTATCTGCTGTATTTTCAATATTCTGTAAATGATTAAAACTTTTAGTAGAAATTATAATTTTTAAGAAGTATTCATTAGTAACAGTTTAATAAAAGTTATACATCAGAAGGTCTCTATGCTATCTTCTTTTCAGACGCATCGGAGGGTAATTGGAAATCGAGTTTGAAGCAAGTTGAGAGGCTAGGTATCTGGTTTGGGATAAATGAGCAACATGTGAAACATTTAAAATCTTTACGGATAAGTTTGTTTGTGACATAATAAAGATTTAAAATTAAAAACTATAATTAAAAAAAAATAACATCAGTACTAAGTCAGGATGAGAACTGAGGGCAACTGTTGAACCTAATTTTTTTTTCTCTGCCTTCTTGATGACCATTAAAGTGCGCTGAAACGTTGGAAAATAAATATGTTCGTTTACATCAAACATTACCTTTTCTTCTTCACTGTTCCCTAACAACAGTCTACTCTTGATTTGATTCAGTCAACCGACATAGCTCTTCAAAGATTTAATTTTAGGGATCTATTACCGAAAAAAGATCGGATAATAAGGGAAAATGCAGAAGGTAGGAATTTACGGAGTTTTTAATAAACAGTCCCGGTGTTCATACTCAGTCAAAAGTCTTTTCTAAGTCAAGAAAAGCACCAGTGCCGTACATTCCGCGCTCTATTGTGGATGAGACAACGTCCACCACACGATGACATCGCTGGATTGTGAAGTGTGATGTTCAGAATCCACACTGGAAATCTAGGATAGAATACAAGCAATTCAATATAATTATAAATAACGTAATCTATATATATATACTGTTATATATAAGGACAAGACTTTTTTCATTTGTGATACCTAATCACGAAAAAGTTTGCCAATGTACCAAAGTTTGACCAATATCGTCCATAAAGTCAAAAGAGGGTGCTATAATAAACTCTATTGCTTTTCTAGTGATTTGTTATTTAAAAAACAGTAATATGTGGACAGTGAAGTTTGAAAATTGACCGATACGTGGCGAACGCCATTCTACGTTAGAGGTTATAATGTTACGGTGTTATATAGAGCTTGGAATAGATTATATGATTTTCATAAATTCAATTAAATTGTTATTAAAACGGTTTAAATATGTGGTGTGAAATGTGGATACCAGTGAAGTTTCAAAATCGACCGATATGTGGTTAGTATTATTACGCGATAGAGTTATGTAAAATCATGCAGCAAACTATACCAGACTCTAATAATGTGTAATATGTATATAGTAGGAGTAATATTTTATTTTGTTTACAATGGCAAAACTATAACTAAGATGTGCGGTCAGCTACTCACAAGAAGTATGTACTAAATTGTTTATATTTTGAAAAATGTGTACAAGAACATTTTCTTAAACAAATAATGTTATCATTATTATTATTATCATTATTACTTACTTACTTACCATTACGCAATAGTGTTTCTAAGGTAAAACTACTTAACCCGTTTATACTAAATTTAAACTACATCATTACATAGTTTTTTTTTCAAATTTTTTTAATAACCTTCTTTTAATAATCGAATGTCAAAATTTTGTATAATAATAAAACTTCAATTATCAGATAAAATTATCTAACAAGGGGACGTTTGGAGTTGTAACTCACAGATTTGAATGTCGATTTTTGTGTGGGTAGTAGGGACCTATAATAGTGCAAAACTAGAGTTATAGCCGCCAATGGCCATTAGGAGCCGAAAAAAAAAAAAAAAATATGAAAATCACGTTTTATTTTTTTTTTCTCAGTCAAGATAAAGAAATGATTCTTTCACGTTTAATTGTAATTATGTATGCTATTAGATATAAAAATACTTTTGTTATGCTCAAGACACTATCCGGCTTTAGGGTGCTCAAAAATGACAAAAAAATGACAAAATTCCAAGGAAATCCGCTTTAAATCAGTGGAAACTTTTTTTCATGAACAACTTACCTCAAATCTCGATTTAACGCACCATAACACTCTTATATGTGAAATTTTATCAAAATCAAAAAATATTGATTTTTTATCCCTTTCGAGGATGTTAAAATTTTGAAGTTGAGATTTCATTAATAATTTCTAAAGGCCATAACAACTGCTGTGTTCTACTGATTGCAATAGTAATAGCATCACAAGATTCAGCATACATTCTGCGTTTTATCCATGTGTATAACATTGGGATTACTCTCGATTTTAGTGGACAAAAACTGATGTGAATGAGTGTGCCTCCCAAAAAATCCAAGGTCAGCTATAACTTGAGATATTTTAATAAGGGGAAATCCTGTGACCCCTCCGGATTAGGGCTAAACTATGCAGTTTTAAGGCTTCTTATTTTCAGAAATTGACAGCCTTTTAAAATCCTACAAAATTTTAAAGGTAAAAAAAAATTATTTTTGATTTGACAAAATTATGTTTTTACATGTTTTCGGAGATGAGGAATCTGAAAGTAAGCTTTTTAGTTTAAAAAATTTCCTCACCTATATTATATAAATAAGACGTTTTAAAATGGTCTATTTCTATTACTATTTTAGTTTTGAGGTCAGTTGTTCTTGAAAAAATGTTTCCACTGATTAACAGCGGATTTCCTTGAAATTTTGTCATTTTTTAAGAGTTTTTGAGCACCCTAAAGCCGAGTTGTGTCTTGAGCATAACGGTTTTTTTTTTACATCAAATAGCGAACATAACTGCAAATAAACGTGAAAGAATTATTTCTCTATCTTAACAGAGCTGAGAAAAAAAAATAAAACGTGATTTTCATATTTTTATTTTTTTCTCGGCTCCTAATCCTCATTGGCGGCTATAACTCTAGTTTTGCACTATTATAGGTCCCTACTACCCACACACAAATTGGCATTCGAAGGTATCCCTCAAACCATCAATAAACCTTAAGATCCAATTAAAACTAAGAACATTCAATATTTGATTCTTTTAAAAGGGTTCTTGCCTGATCGAATCATTTCTTTATTACAGCTAATCAACTTGAGATGAAAGTGCTCAGATATTACGAGAAAAGCATTCTCTGTATCTTCTAAGTTAAAGTTAACCTTAATGTTTATCGTTTTCAAGAATCTCTTAAATTGTTTGATTTTCCAAGAAGCTCTCCCTAAGGCCAGTTAATTAAATCTGTACAGAATTCTAAAAGGGTTCTCTTTGGTACAACAGAAGCGATACTTCCTTAAGTGTTTTTCGAACAATTGGCAAATATGATGGGTATTTTATAAGTAATTTCTAATCGTCTTAACCTTATTTTTACATAACATAATAAGAAGAGAAGTGAATTGTTTATATACATATATATTTCTAAGAGAACATTGGTTTATATAACCATGGGCAGTTTTTTTTTTCTGTTATCTGATAAGGGAGGGATGAAGCGTGTTGATAGATGCGTTATTTAAAACCAGACTGATAAAGAGTAAGTTGGTTACATTAATATTAAATTATAATCACAACCATTCACGTTATAATGATAAAAGTGTTGTTGACTGTAATGATGAGTGGAGAAGAAGATGATGAGGGATCCAGTCAAAGAGGAACACCACGTCTAAGAAGAAATTCTTTAATACGTGCACGTTATTTCGAGACTAGTTTTCAATGTCTAAACATTCATCATCAGTTCTAAAAGCATCGATCCTGGAAGAAGTCAGGAGCTTAAGTTGTTTTATTACACAAACTAGAATCTTTTCAATGAAAAATAAGGGCATACAATAATAAGACACAGCATTCCAACTTCGCTATTAGCCCAGTCAATAAACACATTGTTGAGTCCATGGAATATCTGATAATTTTCGACTTCACAGCTTTGTTAGGAGTAGTTAGAAGGTAAACATACTAAATGTCCCCGCCCCTGGGGGTTGAGCTAATGGTGGGGTGAGGGGAGAAGTTCAATTTTTTTGTTTTTTCGATATTTCGAAAACGGTTGACTCCAGAAAAATATATGTCAAATAATCATAAAAGCTTATTAAATTTCCTATAAAATTTATTTCATATAAATTTATCGTAATTTTAACCGTTTACGAGGTATACGTTATTGAAAATCGGTGATTTTCAGGAAAGAACAATGTCTCCTCTTTATTTTTAAACTTTTGCTTCTATTACGTTCTGAAATCGATTCTCAGAAAAAACGTCAGAATCAAAATTGCAGAGCATTAAAATTACATTAATTTCAAATATGCGTTTCTGTTATTTGAAGCAAATGTTTAAAAAAAAAGGTGAGGTAAACATTTTTTTATTTATAAAACTATTGATTTTTTTTTAATAACGTATATCTCGAAAACCGTTCGAATTTCGACGAATACGTACATATTTAATTTTATAGGAAATTTAATGAGCTTTAATTTTGATTCGTAGCATATTTTTCTAGAGTCCACCGTTTTCGAGATATAATCGAAAAACAAAATTCGGGCCTTCTCCCCTCCCCCCACCGTTAGCTCACCCCCCAGGGGCGGGGACTTTTAGTATGTTTATCTTCTAACTATTCGTAGCGAAGCTATAAAATCAAAAACTACCGCATATTCCATGCACTCTACAATGTGTTTATTGACAAAATATTAAGAAAATACATAACAATTCAGTGTAACGTATATTTTATTTCCGTTCATATATAGAATATTCTTAAAATAGAAAAATTAAAATCAACGTCACCATTTCCAGAGCTTTGATTGAGTTACCCTTTACTCTCAAACAAAATAATATAATATTAAGCTGTAAATAATGGATATAAATTAATTCATTAATTTATTAGCTACCGGCAGATGCACATTGGCTAATGATGATGTTGCCATAATTGATGATAGGAGAGAGCTGCCAATGACGGGACCACTCCATATCCATATCCCATTAGCCATAATTCATATCCACCGCCAGTCGTCCTTCATTATGTCATTTCGAGGCTTCATAGCCCATTAAATCAAACTATATTATATCATTCATGTTTTTATTAATTGCTCCATATTGGGAAATTTTATTTTATTTTAATCTAACAAAAACCTTGTCTTTTATTTAAAAATTAAGTAGCAAAATATTCCAAGTTTGAATCGCCCATAGATAAAAAAAGAAAAAAAAGCTCTTCTAATATTTTATTTGTTTGAAAAATATTTTTTTTAAAATTTATAATTTTTTTGATGAAGTACATGGAGTGTTTCTAACAATTAACTACGAATATAATGCCATATGTTTATAATTTATACTATTATGTCCGTAGCTTGGAGGCAAAGAGGTCATACTAAAAAAAAATTGGGTATTTTGCACTTGTTCCCCGCATTTCATTTTGAGTTTGTTATCATATGTTTTATGAATTTTTATGAAGTTACGAGTAACCTTCCCAAACGTAATAACATGTCAACGAGAGGTCGTTTGAATTTTTCCTATTATTTAATAATTAAATAAAAAGCAAAAAAATGACAAAAACAAATTTTTTTTTTTTATTATTATACGCGACATGTCTTTGTTCGATTTATAATAATAAATACAAAAGTCGAATAAATACAAAAGAAAAAGCGATAGAATCTCTTCAGGAAAAAGGTATTTTACATCGAATAACACAAATACATTTTTTTTTGTTTTTGTAATTTTTTTGTTTTTTATTTAATTATTTAATAATAGGAACAATCAAAGATCTCTCATTGACATGTTATTACATTTGTGTTACTCGTAACCTAAACATATGATAATAAACTCAAAATGAAATGCAGGGAACAAGTGCAAAAGACCCAAAAAATTAACTCCATTTTTTTTTTTTTTTAACGAGTATATTTGTAACATTCCTTAAGTATATTAAATTATTGAAAAATAATTTACAATCATGAGTTTTTTAGGTTTTTTAATTGTTTAAGTCAACAGATCTTGAAGTAATTATTATGTCATCAGGGTAACCTAAATTAAATAATTTGTTAAAGACTATAATTGTGTTTAAATTTTCTCTGGACTGCAATAAAATTATATCATGAGACACTTAATGTTGCTTAGAATTAGTTATTGGGTTAATAATGAAATTGTTTCTGAGGTCGGTAAAATATAAATTTTAGTCAGGAATGTTACCAAATTTTCTATAGTTTCCATTTTACAAAATGTGGTCTTATTTCACTTATAAGAAAAAAGTTTCTGTATTTAACATACAAATCTTCACCTCACTGTAGAATGTCGTCCGTGAGGTAACATTCCTGACCAGTAATAATCTCGACATTTACCTCATTTTTCCATGCTGATGAACTTTTAGATACTTTTTAACCAATAAACATCTAAAAAAAAAAAACAAAGTAGGCTCTATGAGAATATAATTGCTATTTGCAGATGTAATAATAATTGAGTCAAAGACACTTTATAGCGGTAACACTCCTGAAATTGAATAAAAATTAACATTATTTTGATGCTAATTAACCTCTCTCCAAAAGGAACCGGAAGTAACTGGTTTAACAATCAGAAGAAAATGCAATACTTTTGGAGTTAGTTTCTTGGATCTCAAGGTCAGAAAGAACAAGCACACTTCAGACCAACATTTTATTGGGTTGTTTCACATGAAATGTCCGTTTTCAAGGTAAAGGGATTTTAGTAAAAATACAATATGAAAACAATATAATTTTATTCGAAGTATTTACCTTCTTTTTCTACACATTTTTCCCAACGTGACAACAACTTTTCTATCCCGGATTTGAAAAACTCTGAGCTTTGAAGTGAAAAAAAATCTGAAAACGCACTTTTGATTTCGGCATCATTTGCAAAAATTTTTCCTCTGCAGAAGTTGTCTAAATCCTGAAAAGGTGATAATCTGTTGGAGACAAGTCGGGAGAATATGGTGGGTGCGGAAGAACTTCGTACCCCAGCTCTTTCAATTTATGCATGGTAAGTTTTGAAACGTGGGGTCAAGCGTTGTCGTGTAGGAGTATAGGGCCCTTCCGATTTACCAATCCAGGTTGTTTTTTCAATAATTTTTCGTGCATTTGGCCAATTTCATTGCAGAAGGTTGTAGAGGTAATGGTCTCACCTCTCTAATTACAGTTGGAGGTCTTCCTCGGGGCTGGTTTTCCAAGTTGGCATCCCCAGTCGAAAACTTAGCAAACCAACGGCGAATGGTTCGTTCATTTACACTCCCTTCCCCAAACGCCTTACAGATGTTTCTAGCAGCCTCAGCTGCTGAACGACCTAGTTTAAACTCATAAAAAAATATAACACGAAAATCGCGTGTTTCCATGTTCATATTAGAAGGTATACTAAACAGTGTGTAATTGATTGGGAAGCTAATGTTTATAAAAGAAAAGTAGAGGATTAGTAACTGCTTGATTATGATATGTGAACTTTGGAAGTAAACAACAGAGACTCGCAAAATCCTCTATGTATTTCAAATATTATAAAATCGGACATTTCATGTGAAACAACCCAATAGTAAGACCATGGGGACAGCATTATAATTTTCTTTGGTTGCCTGTATATTATATTTAAAAAAAAAAATAAAAATAAAATACGCTGAAATTGTTCTTTAGGATGTGCACTTTTAATTTATATCAATAACAAAAATAAAATATTGTTTTTTGTTGTCATATTGAGCTGGTGATAGTAACACTGCTGAAAGTAGTTTCCAAAATATTTTTCCATTTTCTACTTCAGAAATATACGAGAAGAAATTTCCTATAAAAATTACAAAAGATGTAAAGTAATAAAAAAAAAAAAAAAATCAAAGGCAAGATGAAGTCACCAACTGTCACTAAGTCAAGTACGAATGACAATTTTTTTGAGATTGAGCGATATAAAAATAAAATAGCTGCCTCTACTATATTGTGACTTTTAAATTGATGTACGTATCAGTGAGTAGATATATTTTATTGTTAGTGTAGAACAACCGTTAATTGTAATATATGAATTGGTTAGTTCTATTATATTCAATTTGTTTTTTTCATTTTAATATTTAATCAGTACCTCGTTCTTAAATCGTAGGGAAATCTGTCTATTACTTTCTGAGATAGTTTAAAAACTATTTTTAATTCAATTTTTACTCGATGTAGCCGTTTCTGGTTTATATAACAGCTATACGGTGTGAAAAGGCAGGCAGCTGGAACCAGACTGAGGTAGGAACATGCAGAGACCTGTAGGGGCCAATGTTCAACTCCACGCAGCGGGGGAATAGAAATAAAATGGCTGCCTCTACTATATTTTAACTTTTAAATATAAAATATACATAAATATTGGTGAGTAAATATGTTGTATTCTGAATACCGAACAGTAGTTAATTATAAACTAAGAATTGATTAATTCCTCTATATTTGAATTTTTCTGTTTTTAAAAATTTAATCAGTACTTCTCTAAAGAGCAGATAAACCTTATAAAATTATCTAAAATTCTAGTTCAAAACAACTGTTAATTATAGATAAAGAATTGGTTAGTTCTATTATTTTCAATTTTTTTTTATTTTAATATTTAATCAGTACCTTGCTTCTAAATCGTAGAGAAACCTGTCTGTTACTTTCTCAAATAGTTTAAAAACTATTTTTAATTCAATTTTTGATGATATAGATGCTTCTAATTTAAATAACAGCTGTACGATGTGAAGAGGCAGGGAGGAGGGACCAGACTGAGGTAGGAACATGCAGAGACTTGTGAAGTCCAATGTTCAACTCCACGCAGCGGGGGTACAGGAATAAAATGGCTGCCTCCACTATATTTCTTTTGAATATACATAAAATACAGATCAGTACGAAAATATATTTTATTATGAGTGCAAAACAACCATTAAATTATAAATTACAAATATGTTAATTCTTCCATTTTTAGATGAGTGTACATACATATATTTTAAAATTTCATTAGTACCTTTCTGAGAAGCAGAGAAACCTTATTAAAAGTTTCAAAATGATCTAAGATTCTTTTTTAGTCAGTAATTTTTTAAAAAATTAAATTACTTTTGAGCTACATTAAAATACGACTTGAGGGAGATTAATAAATTTTGTCACTGTTTAAAGTTAAAAATGGTTCAAGGATCATTCTAAAAAAAATTGCCGTTTTGGGTTTAGAGATTAGAGTAAAAAAGTCGAAAAATGATCATCCTTTTTCTCTAGAGGATGTACAGTCAGGGTCAAAAGTATTCGTACGCTAGTATAAGTTTTATTTTATTTCGTTTAATTCTGAATTTATTACATATTTATTTAATTTAAAATAAAAAAATACTGCATTTATGATTATAAAATAGAGTTTATATTTTTTCATGAGAACATTGATTGAATTTAGCTCAATATCTTATACATTACAGTAAGGTGCCTCATTGCTATGAGTCAAAAGTATTCGTACACTAGACATTAACTGTTGTTCCTACCCCCTGTTTTAATATTTTGAGGATAACCTAAAATCAGTCTTTAACTTGACGTCATTTGTAAAGGTTTAGCGATTTTTAATGCTAATTATTGCAGTTCATTAATTGAAAATGGGGCGCAAAACCAGAGAGACGACTGAAAAAGAAACAAAACTTATTGTGCGCCTACATAATGAGTTACGGTCACTTTGAGAAGAGACCAGACTTCACTCAATAGTCCAAGATGCTATTAAAAGTTATGGAACGAGAAAAACATTTGAGAACAGAAGGAAGATTTAGTCCAAATATGAAAGACATATCGACGAGAAAAGTTAAAAGAAAACCAAGAAATAGTGCCCCTAAATTAGTGGATGAACATTTTTCTGAAAGAGGAGAAAAAGGGGAGTGTTTTAACAATGCGCTAATGCTTGAGACGGTACGAGCTTCACCCAGGACAGCTAGGAGAAAACCATCAATAAGCAATGTGCCAAAGAACATAAAAAATATGATTGTGACCTTGGGAATAGGATAATATTTACCGACGAGGGTAAAATTGAAATGTTTAATCTTCAGAGGGGCCAAAAAGTATGGAGAAAAAAATTATAGGAATGGAAATAAGAAATATAGTTTCCATTGTTAGGAATACAGGAAAATGACTCGTGATCCGAGGTTGTTGGAATGATGATAGAGTGGGGTGTCTTGAATTTATCGATAGCATAATGAATCATATAAAATACTTCGACGTAATAAAAAGAAGTTTCCTAATCAGTGCTGAAAAATTTGAGATGGGAGAAAATTACATTTTTCAGGAGGATAATGATCCCGAGCATACAGCATCCTGTACAACCCATCAAAATGGAGGCCATACCCCATCAATCACGGGATATTAACCCTATAGCGCTTTTGTGGAAATATCTAAAGGATCGAGTACGGAAAAGGTGTGTTTCTAACAATCAAAATTTAAGCAACGTTATTATTACAAAATTATAGTTATTTTGAAACAAAAAATAATGAATTCAATGCCAAAAAGCATATAGAGCACATTAAAAGCGGAAGTTGTTAATATTAATTGTTCTCGAATGTCAATATTAAATAGAAATTTTATCAAGTCTACGAATACTTTTGACTCATCATGTTATTGGTTATTTTCAGTTATTCTTCAGTGAAATGATCTATAAATACATAATTATTTATTAATAAACGTGTTGATGTATACATTAAATGGATTTATTATTTCTAATAAATCCTATTAAATAATTCTTCTATTCGTTATTTCTAATGATTTATAGCAGATGTACGAATACTTTTTTTGACTCTGACTGTATGTCATGAAGAAGTGATTTTTATGTCCTAAATGGACCCTAAATTAAATAATTTATTAAAGACTATTATGTATTTATTGTTTAAATCTTCTCTGGACTGCGGATAAGTTTATATCATGGTACACCTAATTTGTTCAGAATTAATGTCTATATTCATATACAGTTATATACTATACTTTATTATAGAAACAAAGAACCATGCGGGGGGGGGGGGACGCTCTCCCCCCCCTGAATAGACCAAACCAAGCCTGAAGTAATCTCAGCGCTGCTCTCTTAGCAGTAACGCAATTGTCAAAGCCAGTGGAGTTTGAATAAAATAAAGTAAATATTACAATATTCAGGGTTAAGAAATGGTTTGAAAGGTTTTCCTGGAATTTTGAAAATTAAAAAAGTAGTTCGAGATCAAGGACAAAATGTATATGACCATCATGAAGCTTGTTGTTGGAGACATAATTTTGAGCACATACAATTAGTTCAAAGAACTTCAGATTGAGTGATTTTTGATGGTGTAAAAAAAAAAAAAAAATATATATATATTTTGGTTGATTGTGGTTGGGTTCCCCCAACTAAATTACGACTGAGGTTGTTAGCCCCAGAAAGAGGGAAATGGGCGAAAAAATTAAAAGAATTTGGGCAGAGAGGAAGAAAACCTGAAAATGATATACGCGTGGTCCATCTTTGGCCTGTATCGCGATAAATATATATATATATATATATATATATATATATATATATATATATATATATATATATTTAAATTATATGTAAAGCAGTATACACAAGTGAACCAGACTGTTCAAAAGGCTTTACAAAACGTATTATGCTCCTTTAGCCACTTCTAGTGGAAAATTTTCTATTATTACATGGCGATCAATAAACTAAGCTTTATGAAGTTTATAAAGAATATTCCTTTCTATTATATTTTCAAGCTGGTCAAATGTTAATATCGTATTGGTACAAGGTGGACTGAGCAGTGGAGCGTGTAGGTACAGTAAAAGCACAACAGCCAGTGGGCCGAGCTGATCCGCTTCGCTTGACACATTGGAGCTATTGGAGTGCTATTGGAGGACTGTTGGAGGGCTGTTGGAGGGATAGATGGATTTCCTTCAATGTCAAATGAATATCTTACTCCATTCTCCCCCCTCCCACATCCATTCGCTGGCAAAACGCTTCGAAGAAATTGACGTAAATCTTATATAATAAAAGCTTCCGCTCACTTTTCCTATTTCCTTCACCGAAATATCTCTCCACCCCCACCCATCGTTCTCCTTGGTTTCTATTTTAATGGATACTCATATATGTATGAAGATTTCCGTTATTACACCTGTCAAAGAGTGAGAAATATATGATTTTATTACACCACCAACGGTAACAAATTACAAATACGCTACGCTACACTTCCAAGTACCATGTTCAACATTACTAAACTAAACGTTTCGTTTCGTTAGTTTACAAAAATACTATGTTATTTATATTTCAATTATATTTTTTTTTTTTTTTTTAGAAAATAAGGTGGAACCCACAATATATTATCCCATTGCCCACACGAGAAACCTTGCTACGTTAAAAATAACAACAATATTGTTACATACCTACTTAATAGGGTTGGGCGATGGTCGAGAGTTAGCGCTATCGATAGGCCGATACTATCGGTTAAGAACTATCGATTGCTATTGATAGTTATTCGATAGTAGCTTCCTTTTTTATAAAGGTATTATAAGGTATTCAATAGAAACTTTCAACTAATTTAATTCAATTCAATTATCTACTTACTATTTGAAATTTGCAGGATTATAAACCATAAGATTATATCATTAAGATGAAAGAAAAAAAAACAATTTATTTGAATTTAAAAAAAGTATTTACTGTCAACACGGTTTCAATAATAATGAACAAATCGAATCTTCAGAAAAGAAAAATAACGAAATAGTTAATTTCAAGAGTCAAGTGTGCTACTTGAGCCACATATTTCCCTAAAGAAAAGCTATCATTTCTGCTTTCCTTGGGCTTAATGTTTGAGTGAACCCTTGAGATCTAGGAATTCTGAATTCAATTTCAAAAGAACTCGACACTGGACAGAGACAATTTAGCATAATTCCAAGAGTTTCAAAAGTTGAGGGAGTAAAGGAGATCTATCGACAGTCGACACTATCGATAGTGACCATCGATAGGCATTACCTATCGATATATTGATAGTAACTATCGACTATCGCCCATTCCTACTACATATACCACGTCATACGGACATACGGACACACTATAAACTGTTTTATGAAAAATTTAAGGGACACCCAAACGAATTCATCAATGATATGGTCACATTTCTCATGCAGAAGAATACCAAGGGGAGACTGAAAAGAAATTGGATGAGAGACCTATAAATCTACATAAAAGTAAATGAAAGAAAAGAAAGGGGTGCCACTGGGCACTATCTCTCCTCCATTTTTGTTTATATTCTGATTTCAGCACATCCGCTGAATGTCGATTGTGTTTTTCACAGGTGTGTAATCAAAAATAAAAATGAAAAAAAAAAAAACTGCCGCCTGTGCTTTGTGTTTGTCATGGTACGTGGATTGTCCTAGGACTTCTGGGGGACACCTCTAAATTCCCGGATTATCTCAGTTTAAATCAAGGATCGAAGCAATGATACATTGTACGTGTTTTTCGAATAGGTACATATTTACATTAGTATATACAATCATTTTATACTAACAAATCCCTCACAAAATACCCAAGCTTTACTGATTACAAAGAAATAAAATCAGGAGATATAATCAAAATAGGAGTTCGATTGGATGATAATGTACATCGTACGGCTGCTGAGAAAATCGAAAATATTTGGATTCGGGTGAAGAGCTTAAACAGCTATATCATTTTGAAAATGTGAAACAGTTTCCACTGGTTATATCTAGTAATGGCTTGTTCCCGGAGATTCAGACAACTCACTAAAGGAACTGAATTTTACAAATAAAATTCTCCAAAAAACGGAAAAGACATTGCTTCTTAACACAGACAATATCATGACAAACATTTTAGATATCAAAAAATAGAATCCGTGCCTAGCTCTTGATTTCGGTTCGGGTAGGTGTTTTTTTTAATGCGCTTTTATTAACTTCACATGTATGTAACGGAATCTTGCATCGTAATTATCACTGATTTCCAGCTGTCTGATCAACTTAAAAATTTGTACACGTTTCAATACACCAATGACAATACAATAATTACACAACTTTGTTCTAATATTGTCAATTAATTCAGTTAAATTACCCCCGAAATGGATGGAGTAGTAGGATTTATGTTTTTAGATTGTCCAGGTGAGGCCTGAGAATAAAATATCAAAAACTAAACTTAATTCGATAAGGGGAAAATGTTTCGGGGGGCAAAAAATTTTTTTTCAGATTTTCGAAAAAAACATATAGAGAATGCTTTCAATCAAAAAATGTTATATTTACAAAACTAAAGTTTATTAAATTGTGTGTCTAAAGACATCCCTTAAGCTAAATTTGATTTAGAGGTTTAGCTACAATCGATTGTCAAACATCGAAGAATTTTCAAAAAAAGTTAGTTTTGGTATCAATTAATAAATGTTATATACTAAAAGTTGTAGATCATTACACATTGTGCAAGATAGGATTTTTAAACTAGAAATTTGCCCATTACTACTCTGAGATAAGTAAAAAAAAAAAAAATAATAATAATTGTTGGTTGATTTTGGATAATTTAAAAATCACAAATAGTACAGAGAAATTGGCTTCGAACCTTAAACTCAAAAAATTAAAAGGTCTCACTGCAGCAAATTGTTCACCACGCTTAGCTTTTTAGGATTGGTTAGGATTGCTATAAAAGCGTGCTTTTCTAGTTTTTTGAAAACCAAGAATGAAATTATAATGATATTATATATTATTAATTAACTTTAGACACTAGTGTGACCTTAAAGCGGCAATGTAATATTAGAAATATTAATACTAATTAATTTTATTTGTTTTTTTTAAATGAGTAACAATAAAATAATTATTACGAAAGCTAACGGACGCATACTTTACACTCTTGAAACCGAGTTAGTCCCCGTAAAAACAGGTAACATGTTAAAATTATTTTTACCATCAGATCTCAGTTATTTATAGGGAACATTTTATTTCTACAGAATGTCCCACATGTATTTCGGGTAGATTATTCGGAAGGGTAGAATATACGGTAAAGAGAAAACAAAACGCTAGTCATAAAAATTCATTACATACGAAAAAAAAAAAGAAAGAGGAAGAGAGAGATAGTGTAAAATATAATAAATGGTAAGAATAACCTGGACCGTGTAACCTCAAACCCTCTGATTCTGAAAATAACGGAGAGTTGTACTCAGCCATAAAGTAGAAAGCGATGGCTCCATTGGGAAATATAGGCTGCTACTGGTACTGGTACTGGTGCTGGTCCTGCTGGGGCCGGATTGTTCGGGAGGAAAAATGTTCGCTACGAGTAACCTTCATTATTCACATCGCTTCTTCCGTTCTTAATTGCCCCAGTTCTCGCGCTAATTTCCCGATCCGTGTCAACAAATGTTACACATTCAGCCATCGCGGGCGGTCCCTCGTCCAATCAGATACACCACCATTAGCATGCTAATCTCAGCTAGTTTGTATTTTAAACGGGTCTGTGTTAATCACTTCTAGGAAATAAATTTCCTCTCAATGGTATAAAAGAAAAAAAAATACAGCAATTAAAAAGGAGCTCAGTAAATTACGAATTGTGGTTGCTACGAGTATATTTCAAGTTCCAGAACTATTTTTTTTTGAAAATTGTTAGGAAAACAGGAACACCCACTGTGTGGTTTTCCAACTAGATTTTAATTCGTTAGATTGGCAATATTTCCTCTTTCGCTTCATTCTATTTTTCTTCCTCCGAATGAACCAGGATTAATTTTTAATCTGATAATAATAGTGATATCCTTTTCTTCTGGAATAAATCTTATTAGAATAATAATACAAATAAAAAAAATATGGGATTACACTTTCCCCCCCCGCCCTTTTTTTTGTTCCGGTATGAGTTTAACTTTGATATTTGGTAATTTTCAACTGAAACCAATATTTAAAGAACGTTTTAGTATCCAGAATCGATGGTCGTAAGTTGATTCCTAGTCAACGGATTTATGCAACTAATATTGGTAATTCGTACAATAGTTAGATAGATTTTTTATATATATATATATATATATATATATATATATATATATATATATATATATATATATAATTTTTTCTAATCCTCTAACATTTATTTATTTACAAAAACAAGGAAAATAATGGTTAGGATCTTGTTTTACGTTTCTTGTTATTTGAAGATCGGTGTCCTCGGCAGATTGGTGGTTTTATCTATTTATGTAATTACAATATAGATATATTTTAGTTGATTGTAGAAATATACGATGGAGTAAACAATTTCGATGTGCAGTCAAGAATCGCAATAAAATTATAGTAGGTAATTATCGTGCTTAGAAATATTTTATCAGGCCTTGAAGAAAAAAAAAACAATTTGATATGACAGGTAAAAATAATTTTTAGGAAAAAAAAAAACAAAACCGACTTCAAGATTAAACCTTCATATACAAACTTGAACTAAAAAATAAAAAAATAATATTTTAATTGCTTCGAAACAAAAACATTAAATGTTAATCAACTAAATTACTGACACTTATATTTATGATCATTTATTTTTGGAGTCGGTGCCAGCCAAAGACAATCCTGCCTCTGCAATACACTTTCGAATGGCCGGAGACAGTGGTGTAGCGGTGATGAAACAGTGGGAGGATCTTTACGATTACCATTTCTTTTCAAATTCTGTATGATTGGTTGGCACCGACTCCAAAAATAAATTATCATAAATTGTGAATAGGTATATAAGTGTCGATAATTTCGTTGATTTTCATTTAATGGTTTTTGTTTTGAAGCAATTAAAATATGATATTTTTATTTTTTAGTTCAAGTTTGTATATGTAGGTTTAATCTTGAAGTCGGTTTTGTTTTTTCCTCTAAAAATTATTTTTTATTTTTTAATTTTTAGTGGTGAGTATATTTTTGTTTATACAGCCAATTCTCGATCTTTAAGCTACCCAGAAAAATAGTTTGACTTACTGTACAAAGACTTAGCGAGGTTATCATTCACTTACCTTCATGTAAATGTGGGAAAATTGAACACAAAATCGGAGTTGAAATCATTACGTATATTTTTCATTAATGTGTGTTGTTTGTACATACATATAAAATCATTGATACAGAAAATTAAATACCTGGTACCAATTTATCATATAGCTTTCAACTGATCTGCGCTTTTTTCTGAGGGTGCCTAAAAGTAAACTTACCGCCTTCCACCAGTCGCGATCTTTTCTTTTTTCTTTAGGACGGTTGAAAAAGAACTACGCGGAATTCGGAATTCACTAGCAACAAACGCCTAACTTCTTTCCCGTTTCTCTTCACTTTACAAATCAATTTTAACTTTTCGTTAATTGAAGGAATTTTCGATAGCCACTGTAAAACCACTCGAGTGAATAACTGATAATAAGTGACTGATGTAACTATTAACTGGAAAGATAAACAAAGACGGGAAACAGGAAAACTAATTACACATGAAATTCCTAAAATTTGAGTTCGAGTTATAGAGGCGATGACTTCTAGTAGTTCATTTCATAGAGGTGGTCCTAGAAGTTCTCTCTTTTGAACCCCATTTTCAGTTCAACTTATTTACACAATTATTAACGTTTGCTGTCTGGAATCGTCTCCTTGAGGTGAAATTTCAGTGTAATGTACTTCCGACCGTAGATTTTGTTCGAATTATTTAAGAATTTAGCTTATCGAAGTACGACACATCGAGAGGTGACTGTATATGTAAATTATCATTTTTTGTTAAAAATCGAGTTTTAGTTACCATTGAGATTTTAGATTTTTATTAACTGTTCTTTTTTATTTTTCTTAAAAATTGCTGCATTGATTTTAAAATATTTTTAATTGGACCATCTCTGAAGTATGCCCTACCGATCTAAAAAAGAATCATAAAAATTGATTCAAACATAGAAATATTGGTGCAAGAATCATGTTGATATCATTTTTTAAAATCTAGATATAAAATATTTTAATTTAATGCTATTTTATTTTTTTTCTCGGCTTCTAGAGCCCATTGGTCGGAACAGCAAAACACGTGTCTAATATTTTTTGACCAGAAAACTCCAAAAAAATTGCCAACAAGATCCGTGAGCGACTGAGTGTGTCCTCCCCTTGTTAGCTTAAACCAGATATCTTTCCTTTCATAGCAAACCCAACAACCATTCAAATCCATCAGTATCACAACTTGCTTCTCATTCCATTCTGAAGTATGGAATGGATTCCGAATTTACCGAGTAAACGCGTAACATGCACACACAAAAAAAAAAAAATAAAAAAAATAAAAAAAAAATACAGGTGAGTTGAGAACCTATCTTTTTTTTGAAGTCGGTTGAAAATTAATTTAACAGAGATTATAAATGAAAACAAACAGTATGAATAAAAAAAGAAGTAAGAGATGCAACATTTTTACCTTCTAAAAATGGATATAGTAAAAAAACAGTAAGAAACAAAAAAAAAAAAAAATTATACTTGTATAATTATATGTACAGTATAACAATACAAAGGAAGAGAGAGTGTATAGAATAGAATAGGAAAAAAAATAATTTTGGGCCAAAGCCCTTAAGAATAATAGTTACATGACAGACCATAAGTTATATCTGGCCTAGAGATTATAAATTAGATGATAAAATGATAATTAAAAGTAAATACAATTTTACAATAAAATAAGTAATAAGATGAAAAAAAAAATCTATACGTATATATAAACACATACACAATACATACATAAAGTATATTTACATTATAAAGTTCATTAAAGCTTCTATAAAATTAGATAGCATCCCACTGGTGGAAGAGGAATGTTTTAAAAGTTCCGAGGGAGGATGCATTACGAATAGGAGGAGGAACAGAATTCCAAAGGATAGCGGAGCGGGCAAGAAAGGAACGTTGGAAAGCAGTAGTTCTGTAGGATGGGGTGTAGAGATCGGAGAGACGGGGCCTTGTTTGCAATGATTGGATTGAGGACTTGAAATTTAGGATATTGTGAATAAACGGAGAGTGATGTGTGTTAATAACTTGGAAGAGTAATGTACCAAGGAAGTAATATCTAAGGAAGAAAGGGGAAAGCCAATTTAATTCGGTGTAAAGATGGGACACATGAGAGCGTCTCAAGGTTCCAAAAACAAATCTTATGAAGCCTTTTATGATACGCTTTAATCAATCTTCAAGAATCATCGAGAGCCCACCATATATCACATATCAATAGTCAAATTGGGGGAATATGAGGGAGGATACTAAGAGTTTACGTGTGGATAGAGGAAGAAGGTGTCGGGAACGGTGGAATAATTTTAGGATAATTAAAGGTAAATGTGCGTGTATGTGTAAGGTAAAAAGATCGATCATTGCAGTTTTATCATATTTGTATGCTAGAAAAGGTATCAGGTAAAAAAAAAAAAAAAAAAAAAAAAAAAAAAAATCATTCAAAAACAGAAAGATAAATATCCATATGCAGAAAACATGAAGGGCAGTTTATCACTCGGGACTTTATTAACTCAAAGGAACTTGATACTTGGTGAGGAAGACGAAGTTGGGGAAGGCTTCGCGAAGCGTCCTGAATATAGAATATCGAATATAGAATCGATAGCATTAAATACTCAACAATGGCTGGCTAAGATATCTATCAGATGTCACATCAAAAATTGAAACCTTCGTGAACACTCATCCGTCCTCTCTAGTCTACTTCTATTTTTAGCGAATCTCATTGAAAATTTTCTTTTCTCAGAACAAATCAATGAAGGTTATTTCGTCATATGTAAGATTCGATCAGAATTCCTTATTTTTTTATACTAGAACTCACCAACGGAACCAAGACTGTATAGACTATACCTAAATTTTAAATTGAAAAAAATTAATTATTATAATAAAAAGTGTAAAAGGAAGAATAAAATAAGTATAAATAAAATTAACTTTCTAATTAAGTTAAATTTATAGTTGTAAATAATATCTGTATCTTTCTTCAACTATATTGTTTTTCAAATCAAATCCTAACAAAAACTGCCCGTCGTTTTTAACTACTTCAACATTTACAACGACATATATAATTATGTCGTTTGTTGATAATTTAAGTTTGCTTGAAAATTTAGTCATTTTTTTAGGAATTTAATTAACCTAAACCAAAATCTATGGAGCGGCTGTATTTTTCCTTAAATCCGCAATCAAACATAAAAATGTTGGTGCAAGAATCATGTTGATATCATTTTTGAACCTCTAGATATAAAATATTTTAATTTAATGCTATTTTATTTTTTTTCTCGGCTTCTAGAGCCCATTGGTCGGAACAGCAAAACACGTGTCTAATATTTTTCGACCAGAAAACTCCAAAAAAATTGGCAACAAGATCCGTGAGAGACTGAGTGTGTCCTTCCCTTGTTAGCTTAAACCAGATATCTTTCCTTTCATAGCAAACCCAACAACCATTCAAATCCTTTAGTATCACAACTTGCTTCTCATTCCATTCCAGATAACCCTCCGAGGCGCCTGAAAAGAAAATGGCCTCGGGGCCTGCTAATATATTACATTATATAGAACCTTTATAAATGCTACCAATGGGTAGTTGCTTTAAAAACAAGCGAATTGTCATTTTTACTATAATAGTCACAGTTAATTGATATATTGTATACAGTTGTAAATTTTAATACATACCTTTAAAAAAAAATCCATGGAGTCCAGGGTTCATAGAACCCTGAGTATCGAAGACCGTGGATTCGTTTCCGCCTAGGTTGATATTTATTTAGAGTAGACATTTATTTCCTGATAGTCCCATGAAATGGCTCTTCCTTTCTGCCCTAGTTTAACATAATAATGATACGTTTTAACAAACAAATTGAGAAATATATTATACCTAGCCGGTGTTCGAGTTCGGCAGAAATAGTCCAGTCAATAGGGAATCACTCCCATGTTAAATTTACTAAAAATAAGGGCTGGTAGCAACCCGCACAGAGTTGTTGAGGGCGATTAAAGAAGTATTTCTGTCAAAAATGCCCCGAAGATTTGGTGAGTTTTTTAGAGTTAGGGGCACGAGAACATGGCCAAAAGCAGTTTTTTTCAATTTATAAGCAAATATAACGCGGCTTTTCATAAAATGTTGTATATAAAAGTTGTAGATAATAAAAATATCTACAATTTAAGCCATTGATCGTTCGATTCTGATGATTGGTTGTCGTAAAAAGTGCAAAAAAACCCTCTAAAATGTCCCTTTTTTGCATAAGAATTATTATAAACAAAAAGGGCCTTTTCAATACTTTTTATTGATGAAAAAGGAAGCTCTTTAAACCTAAAGAAAAATAGGATTTACCCCGTCCTCCTATCTTTATTATTTACTGAGATATACCTTTTGTTTATCTCGATATCGATATTTTCAATGCAAAACGGGCCGTTCGTGATTCACATTTTGAACTTCGGATGACCGGGATATTATTCTTAAGGGCTTATATTTTCATTATGAATTGCTAAAAAATCGATTTCTTTGAAAAAACATGCAATAAAATCGACTTGAAAAAGCGCCCGTTTTACAGCTATAAACAATTGAAGCTAGAGCGTCCGGTATTGAACCGATTTTGTTATAAATATAATAAATTAAAAGCTTACCTCTCAACGATTGATTTGAGCTATTCAAAGTGTAGCTACCATAAATAACAGCCGAGTTACGATTTTTTTTTTTAAAACGTACTACGTCATTTATTTTTGCAATCTCCAGATCTCTCCGCGTGATAGAAGTTTAAGACAATGAAAATGCAATGTAGATACTGGAGAAACAACTGAGCAGTAGGTCCATTCGATTTGAATGTTGTAAACTGACTTTGAAATTTAGAAGAAATTTGTAAGAAATTAACATCGTTACTGATATCTTCATCATTGAATTCATCGGAGTTCATCAAATTATCCAGATAACTTTGTTCATCGTCGGTAAAAGAACATTTTTCTAATATTCGTTTGCATATAGCAACAAAATTTAAAATATGTCCTTGAATCGCACGTGAAAATGCATGGCCAGAAAGAATTTTTTCGACAGAGTTTGCTGCAAATATAGTTGTGAAAGCTTCTGTTAAGCCACTGCCATCCATCAAATATGAAATACTAGAAAGAAATGACATCAAAGTGTGAAATCCTCCTAACCGTACAATTACAGATTGAAGCCCGTGTGGATCATTCAATGGATCAATCGACGCTATCAATTCACGTGCTTTCCAGTAAAGAGGCTGATCAAAGGTCACGAAAGCAGTGGATTGTTTAAGAGCTCAGGCTCGTGCTGACGCTTCAATCAACACTGTGAAAATTGTATCGTACTGGCTAGGAGGATTATTCGCAAATTTTAAAGGAATAATTTTGGACACATGATACTGAAAACTTGTCGAGTAAGTTTCCCGAAAGCCCATCCACCCTTTTGTACTATTTGGAGATTGATTTTTTTTAATTAGCCATAACAATGACGTAGTGATTTAAAAAAAAAAAAATCGTAACTCGGCTGTTATTTATGGTAGCTACACTTTGAATAGCTCATATCAATCGTTGAGTGGTAAGCTTTTAATTTATTATATTTATAACAAAATCGGTTCAATAATAATAATAATCCTCCTAGCCAGTACGATACAATTTTCACAGTGTTGATTGAAGCGTCAGCACGAGCCTGAGCTCTTAAACAATCCACTGCTTTCGTGACCTTTGATCAGCCTCTTTACTGGAAAGCACGTGAATTGATAGCGTCGATTGATCCATTGAATGATCCACACGGGCTTCAATCTGTAATTGTACGGTTAGGAGGATTTCACACTTTGATGTCATTTCTTTCTAGTATTTCATATTTGATGGATGGCAGTGGCTTAACAGAAGCTTTCACAACTATATTTGCAGCAAACTCTGTCGAAAAAATTCTTTCTGGCCATGCATTTTCACGTGCGATTCGAGGACATATTTTAAATTTTGTTGCTATATGCAAACGAATATTAGAAAAATGTTCTTTTACCGACGATGAACAAAGTTATCTGGATAATTTGATGAACTCCGATGAATTCAATGATGAAGATATCAGTAACGATGTTAATTTCTTACAAATTTCTTCTAAATTTCAAAGTCAGTTTACAACATTCAAATCGAATGGACCTACTGCTCAGTTTTGTTTCTCCAGTATCTACATTGCATTTTCATTGTCTTAAACTTCTATCACGCGGAGAGATCTGGAGATTGCAAAAATAAATGACGTAGTACGTTTTAAAAAAAAAAATCGTAACTCGGCTGTTATTTATGGTAGCTACACTTTGAATAGCTCAAATCAATCGTTGAGAGGTAAGCTTTTAATTTATTATATTTATAACAAATCGGTTCAATACCGGACGCTCTAGCTTCAATTGTTTATAGCTGTAAAACGGGCGCTTTTTCAAGTCGATTTTATTGCATGTTTTTTCAAAGAAATCGATTTTTTAGCAATTCATAATGAAAATATAAGCCCTTAAGAATAATATCCCGGTCATCCGAAGTTCAAAATGTGAATCACGAACGGCCCGTTTTTGCATTGAAAATATCGATATCGAGATAAACAAAAGGTATATCTCAGTAAATAATAAAGATAGGAGGACGGGGGTAAATCCTATTTTTCTTTAGGTTTAAAGAGCTTCCTTTTTCATCAATAAAAAGTATTGAAAAGGCCCTTTTTGTTTATAACAATTCTTATGCAAAAAAGGGACATTTTAGAGGGTTTTTGCACTTTTTACGACAACCAATCATCAGAATCGAACGATCAATGGCTTAAATTGTAAATATTTTTATTATCTACAACTTTATATACAACATTTTATGAAAAGCCGCGTTATATTTGCTTATAAATTGAAAAAACTGCTTTTGGCCATGTTCTCGTGCCCCTAACTCTAAAAAACTCACCAAATCTTCGGGGCATTTTTGTCAGAAATACTTCTTTAATCGCCCTCTACAACTCTGTGCGGGTTGCTACCAGCCCTTATTTTTAGGAGAGAATTTTCCCTATTGACTGGACTAAAAACATAAAATTTAAGATTCTGCAATGATGAACAAATAAGGTAAGGTAAGTTGAGAGAGTAAACTCTATTTATGTATTTTGGGTGTACGTTATTTCATCGGAATCTATTTTAGTATATTTCCCTTTGTTTTTTCTTGATTTCGTAAATTGGAAATGGCAGATGGGATGATATAGCCTTTGAAGACGTATCATTTCAGAAGGGATATTGCTCTTTGATCTTGTTTCAGACTTGGCTCTGACTTTTATATTATAGCTTGAAAAGCCTTTGAACAAACGGAACGTGGCATTTCTCATAGTTCACGTTCGACTCAGTCAAATTCCAAACAAATAAAAGGGATTCTGCCTATAGCCCTTTCCATGTTTGGTATTATCTGACACTGTTATATGGAATGACCTTAGTTGAAAAAAAAAATATGCATATTATATGTTTTTAAAATGTATAAAATTTGGTAGCGAAATGTGATAAGAAGTAAAAAAATTCATTCCAGTCTGAGAAAAATCAAGTAAAATGTATAACGAGGTATCTTTCCATTCTTATTTTTATCAATTAGAATAAGATTTTTTTTATTTGTAATTAAACACTAGAATTTTTTTCTCTATAGTTGGTAGGGGAATTAACACTGTGTAATTTTTTATGATTTCCTTAAGTTCAGTTTTTTTTTTTTTTTTTTTTTTTTTTTTTTTTTTTTTTTTACAGTTAAATGTCAGTTATTAGAACCAAATTTATTTCTATTATTATATAAAAGGACAAGCCAATATTCGTTTGTGATCACTAACAACAAAACTACAGAACTAATATGCCCCATATTTTTACTAGATCATCTTCATTGTTCCAGGAACGTTTAGCAATAATAAAATCTACTGATTTTCAATTTTTTGCTATTAAAAAAGTGATAATATGTGGATAACAGTGAAGTTTGAAAATTGACCGACAGGTGGCGAGCGCTATTTAAGAGAGGTTACAAAGCTACGGTGTTATATAGAGCTAAAAAATTATGGTAAAATATTCTTATTTTCAAATCAGTTGTTACTAAAAAAAAGCTATAAATATATGTAGCGACACGTTTAAAAATCGACGGATACGTGGCCATTCTGCAACAGAGTTTGCAAAGATAAAACTATTGAGACCAACTGTACCAAATTTTAACTACATCTTTTTAGTTCTACCAAGGTTTATAATAATAAATTTTACTATAGTAATAATAATAATTAAAATTTCAAGGCTTGAATGCCAGAAACGAGGGTTGCGAAACAATCATATACTTTTATGGTTAGAAATTAAAATCCAACCAGATGGATCGATAAAATTATTTCTGCCAAATTGGATGTCTAATTATGCTTTTACGTAAAACCTAATCAATGCAATTTTAACCAGGCTAAAAATTACTGAAAACATCATTGAAGAAATAATAATAAATTTTATACTTCAGTACAAGATTTATATCGATAAACAAAATTTAATTCAATTATTAGTTAAAATAATTTAAATTCTTTATTTATGAGAGCGGGCGAAGCCGCAACGGGGCATTCTAGTACTTAATATTTAACATATTTTTTTGCAATTTATAATATTTAATTATAAAAAAAACTGTAACATATCCTAATAGAATTATTTTTTATACAGAAATAGTTTCGATAAATATTGAAATGGAGTATATTTTTTTGAATACATAGTTATTCCATCAAATTATTAAAAAGACCATTTTTATTTATATTCACAGACATATTTTGAGATTAGTTTATTTAAAATATACTAGATAAAGCCATTTTTGTTTTAAAACATTAGCTAATTATTATTAAAAAAAATAACACTTATTGTAATTAAAATTATTTGAATTTGAAATACTTTTTAATATTATTTTTATAGACAATGATTTAATTTTTATGGATATTTTTATACAATATCCCTTGTTCCACGTTGACATTTTGGCGTGGGATGCCATGTTTTCGATCCCTATTGCTTAAGTGCCTTTTCGTGTCGAGAGATGATCGATCATGGCTGATGTCGTTAGGTACTCTGTTAGTCGTGTAGGTGAGAAAATACATAACACAGTGTCTTTATACATACATAACATATATACGTATGTATCATTTTATCAATATATAAATATATGGAGTTGATTGAAAAATATATATTCTGGCACGTATTGTCCTCTGGCAACTAAACAAGATAATTACAAAATGTTTATATCGTTTTTCTATAAAAAAATATATATATATAAAATTACAATACATAAGCACAAGTAGTATAAAAATTAAATGCTCATGAATGTAGAAGATTAGAAAATAAAATAAAAATAAAAATAGATTTTGGGATACTAATAAAGAGGAAATTAAAATCTGATGTTGCTGCTTATAACTCCCTCCAGCCCGCTCCGGTGTCACTTTGAGGGAACCCTCTATACCACTACCACATAGCTGTAATCAAAGTAGGAAAAGATAAAAGAGGAAACTGGAGTCCACCTGTTCTAGTTGAGGAAAGAAATAGCAAAATGGAAGGAAACATATAAACAAAGAAACATTATAACATATAATTTAAGGAGCCGTCAATGAAAGGCAATGTAATTTCTCTAGCATACAAAATGAGTACAAGTAGTTTTACAAGTTATTGATGTGTTATTAACCTTCCACCGGCCGAAGAAAAAACTGCGGAACTTTTATCCTCAACGGATCTTTATGTTTATTTGGCTGCTGATTCCGAATCTAAAGTTTGCTACCACGGCAAACATTTGCTTTATAAAATCGCATAATCTTGGGAAAAAAGTGTAGAAATTGGTCAACCGGTGGTCAGTCCCACTTCTCCGCGAAAACATGTTTGTCGAACATTTGACCGATTCAAAATTACTTTTTTTTCATCTTAAAACTGATTAAATTTACTATTAGACTATTAGAAATGAAGTTTTAATAATGTCCCTTAAAAGCACGCTAAAAAAAACCCGTTCAGTTGTGAAATCCACATTTTTGGGCACATTTCTTGCTATAACTCCGAAACATTTTTTCCTTCTCAAAGCTGGTTAAATTTACTATAAAACTCTATGTAGTTTTAAAAAAATGTGGATTTTACAACTAAACGGTTTTATGATCGTGCATTTAAGGGACATCACATTTTTTCCTTCTCAAAGCTGGTTAAATTTACTATAAAACTCTATGTAGTTTAAAAAAATGTGGATTTTACAACTTAACGGTTTTATTATCGTGCATTTAAGGGACATTATTAAAACTTCGTATATAATAGTCTAATAGTGAATTTAATCAGCACTAAGATGAAAAAAAGTAATTTTGAATCGGACAAATAGTTTTTTGAAAATGTAATACAAAAATGTACGACAAATAGTTTCGATGTTATAGTCAAAAAGTACGACTAACATGTTTTGGCGGGGAAGTGGGACAGACCGCCAGCTGACCAATTTCTACACTTTTTCCCACGACCATATCTTAGCGTTAAATGATCCGATTTCGGATTAGTTTTTTATTTCCAAGGTAATCAATCTAGCTACAATTGATATTCAGAGCCTATCTTTGAAAAAAGCTTCATTTTCATGATATAGTTTAAAAAAAAAAGAAGAAAATAACCGTTATTTTTTTTGCGATTTTGGGTATGAAGCCGACGTCGTGATAGCAAACTTCATATTCGGACTCAGGACCCAAAAAAACATAAAGATCCGTTGAGAATTAAAGTTCGGCAGTTTTTTCTTGAAAACGGACTTTTGGAGAATTATTTTGCTGGACTATTTTGTACAGCACTCAACTTGTTTCCTCTCTCTCTCTCACTTCCGGTTAGCTTCTTGGAAAAATAGCTTTAGCTATTCCTTGAGATACTCCTCTGTTTGCCGCCAGTAATTTTCCACGGTGATATGAGTGATATTTTCCTGATGGAAAAATATTTAATCCTCAGTGTTGCACAAAGTTCAATTTTGATCAAGTCCCATAAAATATCGATGTCTGCACCCTCAAAACCGCTAACTGTTTTGAAATCCAAGTTTTTTTGGCACATTTTTCACTATAACTCCATAACTGTTTCTCCGATCTGAAGTTTCATGTTTTAAACTAAAACCTGGTTAAATATACTATTAGGCTCACTATATGAAATTTTGATTAAACCCTGTAATTCACCCTATCTTGCACGCTAAATATGTATGTATTGGCAACATCTGACGATTTTGTCATTTTCAGTGGCCTTGCATGAATAAACTACGGAGTTTAATCAACATTTCATATAATGGGCGTAATAGTAAATTTAACCAGGTTTTAGTTAAAAACAAATTAAAGTACAAATTGGAGAAACAGTTATAGTGAAAAATGGCCAAAAAAAACTTGGATTTCAAAACAGTTAGCGGTTTTGAGAGTGCTGGCATCGATATTTTATGGGACTTGATCAAACATTAATATAAAAGTTCCTATAGTAAATTTAACCAGCTTTCATATGAAGAAACTATATTTTGGATCGTACAATTACTTTCGGAGTTATAGCCAAAAGAGTACCGAAAAACGTGTTTTCGCGGAAAAGCGCGACCCCAGTGAGAGTGCTGAAATGAGGGGTGTAGAGTGCATGCATGATTTATGCGACTATTTCAGACTTCACAGCTTCGTTAGGAGTAGTAAGAAGGTAAATATACTAAAAGTTCCGGTCCCTGGGGGTACGGGAATCCCCAGTTTATGGTGGGGGAAGAGGAGCAGGTCCCATGTTTAGGTCTTTCGATTATATCTCGAAAACCGTGGACTCTAGATAAATAATCTACAGAACAAAATTAAAGCTAATTAAATGTTCTATAAAATGTTTTTTTACATATTTGTCCAATTCTCAACGGTGTTCGAGATATACGTTATTAAAAACGATATCTATAGAGAAAAAATATTTTTACCTCACTTTTTGTCAAACATTTAAGTCAAGTGCCAGGGGCGTATATATGAAATTAAAGTCAATTTAATGCTCTACAGCTTTGTGTCGGACAATATTTCTGATAAACAATTTTCGAAGGAACTAGAAGCAAATGTATGGCCGAACTGGTACTCGCTCCTCTTTCTCCGCGCAAAAAAATATATATATATATATTAATCTACAGGTTTTGTAACCTTCTTGATTGACGGCCGATGGATAGAAATAAGAACATTTGAAAAAAAAACTAATTATTTTGACCTTTGTCCTAAATATCTAATTCTGCTAAGATGCTGAGATCGGTGACCTTTTACCACTTATTTAGAAGACCAAAACAAAGATATATGCAAAAAATTAGCTTCATTGCTTCCTTTTCCGAGATGTACTGTATAAAACTCCTTATTTGACCGCTTTCGTTTTGATTTTTTCTCGTCCCAGAAAGCTGGATTTGATATAATTTATGTAGGATTCTTTTGCATTTTTACTTTCTTTTTTTTTATTTTAGTGAGTGAAGTAAACAAATAGGTGAGATGAAGAAAAAAAAATTTGTTTATTTTATTTTTGATACAGAATCACCAAAAGCATTTGGATCAAAATCGAGGTCGGAGAATCGGGAAGGCCCCATAGTTAGTGTATTTATTATTTATTTTCTTGAACATAAACTTGGAACCACAAATTCAACTAAGAATCGGAAGGGAAAGCAATGTATAAAGTAAAAAATAGCTTACAATAAAATATGTATCATTAGAATTAATGAATAAATATTTCTACTAGTCCCATTTTAAATTTGTTCCCAATTGAAATGGAAAAAACGAACCAGCCATGGGAAAATGGAAAGGATCCACTCTACCTGACTCTTTCGCCTCTAAACATTTAGTCCACTCATATTATCGATATCTTTTAGAAATCCTTTATGTTATTTCTATAGGTGAGTACCAATATATTTGATTTCTTATCTTACTAGTATATGTAATAGGGCGCATAAAAAAAAAATGTCCGTTTTATCAAATTCAAGAGTTCAAAAGTCTGTAAATATCTTAATGCTATTTATTATTTACCAATACTTAATAATCCCTTTAGAGCATTATCTAAGCTTGTTTCTAATACAATACAAAAAAAAAAGCCTCAGTTCAGTTATTTCAAAGAAAGAAACATGACGCTGACCTACGAAATTCTCGTAATTTTAAGACATTACTGGAAAAAACATTTCACAGCCACTGAAGCAACTCTTGAAATTATTAAAAATTGAAAGAGAAGGAGTCCTTGAAGAGCGCACTGCGTGGCGTTGGTTTGAAAAATTTAGAAGTGGAGATGCGACGTTGGAAAAGGAAGAAGGGCTCCTGGCGGCCATTAATGGATATTGATGAAGTTCTGAAGGAAGCTGTTGAGTCTAATCCGTCCACAAGTACTCGCGAACTTGCCAGGGAGTGTGGTGTGTCGAAAGATACTGTTAGTCGCGAACTTATCCTCAACAATCAGCAGAAACGTTTAAAGAACTTGATGGGTTTGAACTCCTGCCTCATCCACCATATAGTCCAGACCTCGCACCTTCGCATTACAACTTGTTTTGACCCATGGCCCATTTTCTTCAAGGGAAAAAAATTGATAATTTTGCGGAAGTTGAAAATGCTCTAGAAGAGTTCTTTGACAGCCATCCCAAGTGATGGTATCAGCGTGGCATCGAGTTGGCTAGCAGATGGGTAATGACGGTAGATAACAATGGACTATACTTTGAGTATTAATTGTATTTTATATCAAAGAAATAAAAATACAAATATTTGTTTAAAAAACTGTCATTTTTTTTTGTATACTAATGGGGTGTATCTAATCTATGTAACAAAGTGCTCATGTTTTGTAAGTTTTTATAACTGATGATGAATGTTTAACATTCGGAACTAGTCTTCCAAATACAAATAATTGCAATAAAAGTGGTAATCAATCCATCAATCCTAATAGTGTTGATCCTTCTAAACCATTATGATCAATGATACCTCAAGTTATTATATTTATTATTATCAAGCCCCCTCTCCTCAGCTGCATTATTTTCTCTATGATTGCTCTAAATTAGTTCTGAAAGCAATTACCTAATTATTTGTATCGATCCTAAGAGGAAAGGGCTTGAAGCTAGCTATAGAATGATTTGATCAAGTAATTATATGGAACGGCTCCCTCTGTAAAGAAAGGTTTTACTATAAATACCCTCACATTAGCCTGATTGCTAAATAATTGAAACCTTCTTGGGTTCATCTAATATTTTATTGATATTTACTACCTAGGAGAAAAGTACACTTTAGGAAAGATTAAATACACTGCTTTAATTTTTTTTTTTTAATAATTTCCATATTAAATAAAAATGATATGAAATAACAAGAAGCTGCTCCTAGATTTTAACTACTTCATTAAAGGTTTTAATATCCAAATACACTACAAGAGTATCATAAAGATTACCATTGTCAGAATTATGGTGTTCTACTAAGCCATCAACTTCATCCTACAACCAGTCCCTTCACTCAAAAATCCTTAATACTCCTTACTAAGTCACAATAACCTTGATGTCCTAAGCGTTGATGATTGTGCACGAAAGAGACGTCGATTCTTACATAAAAAAACCATATTCCTGCCCCAATACGCTTGTATCTTAACTTCCTTTCAATTTTAAATAGAGTGGCTGAAAAGAAGATGGCCTCGAGACCTTCTGATATAGAATTTCTTGTATGATTTCCAATGGGTATTTTCTAAGTTATTATCATGTATTTATGTTATAAAATCAGCAAATTGATTAGATTTGATTCGTTTTACAATTGTCGATTTCCATGAATAAAAAAATAATATTGAAAATATATTTCATGTAGAGAGTTGTACTAGTTCTATTACATAAAGATTATACAACATTTTATAAAATATATTGCTATTTAAAAGTGCCTATGAAGTCTTCACTTCACCAATGGGGTCCCCTCTTTCACCCCTTCTAGCAGATCTTTTTATGGATAAATTGGAACGGAAAAATCCTTCATTCAAAATTAGCTCAACACATCATATACTGGTATCGGTATGTTGATGACATAATTTTCCTATGGTCTGGGATGACCAGACAAATCAATAGTTTCTTAAACGAAATAAACGAAATCCACCCTTCAATTAAATTCACACTGGAGTTACAACTGGAGAACACACTGGAGAACAATAAAACTTCAAATTTTTTAGACATAGAAATTTCCATAAACAATAAACAACACGAATTTAATATATACAGGAAACCCACACACACAGATGTAGTTATAGACAACAATGCCAGGAGACCACTAACACACAAACTCGCAGCATTTCATAGCATGATATACCGCCTTTTAAATATACCGCTAAATGAACAAAATTATAACAAAGAAATACAAACAATTCACACTATAGCTAACAACAACGAATACAGTAAAATCACAATCGATAATATTTTAAAAAAACAATACATAAAAAAAACTATGAATAATATATACAAAACACCCCCAGATATATAATATATACAGAACACACCCAGGATATAGCTACCCCTAAAAAATATATTTTGATACCATACTACGGCCCAATATCCGCTAAAGTCGGGAAAGAATTAAAAAATTAGGTTTAAACCCTGCATTTAAAATAGATAAACCATTGTCATCATACTTCCCTTCACCGAAAGACAAAATAGACCCTTTCCAAAAAAGCGGCGTATACGAATTAAAATGTAATGACTGTGAAGCAAAATACACGGGAAAAAAAAACCGGACGATCAGTAAATCAAAGAGTAAATGAACATATAAGAGCATACACTAATAAGACCCAAAATTCCAATTTCGCTATCCATCTAAACGAAAATAACCACAAATTTAATAAAGACTCGGGAGTAAAAAGTATTACATCAAGTAGAAAATAGCCTAAAATTAAATACTTTTGAATCACTAGAAATAATAAAATCGTTTAAAACCGATCCAGATTTTTGTTTAAATGATCAGATTAACATATCCAATAGCCCCATTTTAAATTTGTTTCCCATAGGAACGGAAAAATCCAATAAGTCATGAGGGAAACCCCGTTATAAATCTAAAACTTAACCTACCTGCCCCCTTTTACTTCTCACAAATTCAATGTTTTAGTTACCTTGAAGGTGAGTGCCTATGCTTGATTTCTTGTCTTAACTTTTTAAAAAACTTTAGTATATATCTTAATATATATAAATTACGTGTCGCCGCCTAGGGGCCGGCTAACACCTAAACTACTGAACCGATTTTAATCAAATTTGCATACCGTGTGCAGTTTGATCCAACAAAAAGATAGGATACCTTATATCTTAATTTATAGTCGCAATATTATTTGTATATTATCTGTAAGTCACAATTATCTGTTAGCTCTATACGATTCTAACATATGGCGGTATAAGGTTATACTATTATATAAATGGACAAGCAATGTTTCGTTTGTGTTCACTAACCGCCAAAACTACTGAACCAATCTCTACCAAATTTTGACTACATCATCTTTATAGGATAGTTTAGCAATAGTAAAATCTAATGATTTTCAACTAATTCTTTATTGAAAAATGAATAATAAGTGGATAACAGTGAAGTTCAAAAATGGCGGCAATTGCCATCTACATGAAAGGTTAAAAGGTACAGTGTTACATAGAGGTGAACATTGATAATAAAATTTACTTATTTTCAATTAAATGTGTTATAAAAACAGCTATATGGAGTGAAAATATACTAAATTTTAACTACATCATATTCATAGTTCTAGGTTTAGCAACAATGAAATTTTAAATGTACAATGTTTGAGTGTTAGAAACGGGTTTTGCCACACTACCACATACTTTTATGGTTAGAAATTAAAATCCAACCAGATCAAATCAAATAAAATTATTTCTGTCGAATGAAAATTATTAAAAATCAAAATGCCGATCCTCAGCTGTTTAATATTGTGTGTAAAAATATGAATTTTGAACCTTTAGTTGTAACCACTGATAATGCAGACCATTATATGCAACAGTTTCTTAATAGTCTCTGTCCATCTGGATTACCAACTCAGCAATAATAAAATTAATATATTTTCTGTTAAATTACTGTTTAAAAAGCGATAAATATGTGGTGTGCAGTAAAGCGAGCGCCATTCAAGAGAGGTTACAATGATCCGGTGTTAAATATAGCTAGAAATTGATAATAAAATTACTAAATTAAATTAATTTGTTATCTAAAAACCTATAAATATGTGGGGTGACGTGTGGATTCCAGTGAAGTTTAAAAATCGAATATGTGGCAAGCGACAATAGCGTTTTAGTAAAACTAATGAACCTATCTGAACCAAATTTTAACTACATTATCTTTATAGTTCTTGAAAGATTTACAATTAGAAAGTTTACTATAATAATAACTTATAATATTATATAAAAGGACAAGCTATTTTACGTTTGTGATCACTAACCACGAATACTACTGAACCAATCTGTACTAAATATTAACTACATCATCTTCATAGTTCCAAGAAGGTTTAGCAATATTAAAATATACTGATTTTTCATTTATTTTTTATTAAAAAAAGAAAATTTGTGGACAACAGTGAAGTTTGAAAATTGACCGATTGATGGAGAGTGCCATTCTACGCGAGAGGTTACAAAAGAGCTTGAAATCGATGAGAAAATTTACTTATTAAACTATAAAGAAAATTATTAAAAAAGATTTAAATATGGTGTGCGATATGTGGATCCCGGTGCATAGTGGGCTAAGTGCGAAAATTGCGATTTTAGGAAAACTGAATTGAATGTTTTGAGATTTTTTTCAAACCCGTCCAGTTAAAAAAATTAAAATTTGTGGTGCTCAAGCTCTTGATAGTGTATTCCTATTTATGTTGCTAAGGTATCTTTCAGTTCTTGCCAATATTATAAGATTTAATACTAATCGTTCCAAAAAAAACGAACTCTTAGCCCGCATTACACTAATCGATTTCGTGTTAAATGGGCTAATGTTAACGTGATTGACCTCTCAGAGCAAAGTGCTTAAATAATTTTCAGAGTGGAATAAAATTAAGCACACATTAAATAATATTTTTACTTTTTCAAAACTTTGTTTTTGAATTTTTTATATATTTTTTTTACATAAAATAAAATAAAATAACATACACAGCATGGCTAAATAAAAAATAATTATTTTATTAGTAGTATTTAAAACACTGAAAAAAAAAAATCACTTATAGTTTTCTTTCATTCGTCTTCATCACCTAAATCTGGGTACAGATCCTGCTTAGATGTAGATTTGAGCTCTTCATAGAATCGTCTAAATGCTGGGCTTATATAGGAAAGAAGATCTAACAGATTTTTTTTCTTTACTCCGGCTATCGGAAGTGATTTCAACATATCTGATTGTTGGCTCTAATTTTTGTAGTCTGCCCTTTTTAAAAAAAAACTTACAGTTTTAAATTTAACATTTATATCGAGGAGTCGACTTGTAGTAGAGACTACCGCAGCTATCTTTGTTATAGTTAAGCCATCTTACCTTCCCCAATCCATAATGCCTTTTTCATTATCTTTTTTTGTATGAACTAAGGCAGTTTTTAAATGGGGAAAAAAATTTTAATTGTGAAAAATAGTGGGGCTTAGTAAACTTGGCTCACTTTTCACAAGTAAAAGTTCAAGATTGGAGTATCAGCCGACAATTCACCAAGGAATATCCTTCATTGCGATGGACGGAACACTTAGCTCGTTAGACAGAAGAAAGGCATCTGAATGTCATCGAATTCTTGTTGAGACTTATGGCGATGTTGCTCCAACCGTCAGGACATGTGAACGTTGGTTTCAAAGTTTCAAACGTGGTGATTTTGATGTTACTGATCAAAAACGAGAAAACCTTTATTAGACGAAGACAATACCCAAACCCAACAAATGATGGCAGAACAGTTGAATGTCACTAGGCAAGCCATTTCCGATCGCCTGAGAGCTATGGGAAAGATTCAAAAGGTTGGAAAATAGGTTCCACATGAATTGGACGAACGACAGATGGAAAAACGAAAACTGTGTGCGAAATGCTGCTTTTACGCCACGAAAGAAAGGGTTTTTTGCATCGAGTTGTAACTGGCGATGAAAAATGGATTTATTTTCAGAATCCCAAACGAAAAAAATCATGGGTAACGCCAGGACAACCATCCACATCGAGTGCAAGACCGGATCGTTTTGGGAAGAAGACAATGCTGTGTGTGTGGTGGGATCAGAAGGGAGTAGTCTACTACGAGCTTCTCAAACCCGGCGAAACAGTCAATACCGAGCGCTACCGACAACAAATGATCAATTTGAGTCACGCATTGATCGAAAAAAACGCCCAGAATGGGCTCACAGGCACGCCAAAGTCATTCTTCAGCATGATAACGCTCCTGCACATTCAGCCAGATTGACTAAGGAAACGATTTCTTCGCTTGGTTGGGAACTCCTACCCCACCCGCCGTATTCACCTGACCTGGCGCCTTCTGATTATCACCTCTTCTCATCGATGGGACACTCATTGGCGGAGCAACACTTCAAAAATTTCGAAAACGTACGAAAATGGCTCGATGAATGGATTTCAAATAAAGATGAAGCATTCTTTTGGAATGGTATCCATATATTGCCCGAGAGATGGACAAAATGTGTAGAAAGCGAGGGTCAGTACTTTGAATAAAATATATTATACTTTTTTTTTAAATTACTGTGTATATATTTTAAGAAATAAACGACATTTTAAACTTGCATACCTGGTATTTCAAAACAAAAAGTTAGCTACAGTACAGGCACATAACAACATGTGTTAGAATAATAAAAATATATATAATTACAGAATATAGAGGAGTATGAAGCTACTTACAATGTTACTAGTGGATATGAACAGACTAACAATTCTAGTACAGAACTAACTTAGGGGAGTTTTGAACAGACAGTCATAAATAAAGGTTAGTGGGGAAAACCCTATTTCTTAAAAATTAAGTTAAAAGGACTGTGTGGGTATTCCCAAATGTGATAGTTGTGGCAAGTCTGGCAAGGAACAATATCTTAAACGACGAGTGTATCAACATAAATACAGTTGCACGCCTATAAATAAAAACCCGAACAAACCTGACCAAACAGCTCTCACCACACATTACTGGCAAACAGAACATACTTTTAAATTTGATTACCCCAAAATTATTCACCATAAACAAAATAATTTTAAAAGAAATATTGAAGAATTGATGACCATAGAAAAATTTAAAAACCGCGCAATAAACAAAATATCAGACGTTTTAAATCTTAACACCTGTATTTTCAACTTGATACATTCAGACCAATAATATTCATTTACATTTATATACATCATACAAACCATCCTTCCATTTATTAGTATATTACACTGAAATATTTTCGTACCTGCATCTTTGGGAATACCTACACAGTCCTTTTAACTTAATTTTTAAGAAATAGGGTTTTCCCCACTAACCTTTATTTACGACTGTCTGTTCAAAACTCCCTTAAGTTAGTTCTGTACTCGAATTGTTAGTCTGTTCATATCCACCAGTAACATTGTAAGTAGCTTCATACTCCTCTATAATCTGTAATTATATATATTTTTATTATTCTAACACATGTTGTTATATACCTAATGTAGCTAACTTTATGTTTTGAAATAACTTGAAATAATTTTATTGTAACCTGTTTTTTCACTGTAGGGCATGGTTATGAGAACAATAAGTCTCGAAACGTCGCCAAAATAGTTGTTTTTTTATTTTATGACTGAACCTCAAGAACCTTACTAAACATTTAATAGTAACAGTCAAGAAATTTATCATATATATATATATATATATATATTTTTTTTTTTTTTTTTTTTTTTTTTTTTTTTTTTTTCCTGTCAAAAATGTATGCTGTAATAACTGAAGCATTTAATTTGTAAATATTTAATTATTACTAAAACCAATTTGATCCTTTCAGTTCTTAAATCTAAATGGGAAAATCTGTTGATTACAGATAGTCATATCTATGATAGGTTGTCTTTCCCAGTCAGGGAGAGTTTGATTTGTAATTTATTAAAATTTATAAACACGTGTACATTTTATCTACCAATTTTTTATAACACTTACATTATATAACGTTAATGTTTAATTTACAATATTAAATCCATTACATAATTAAACAGTAGCTAATTATTACCATTAATCAAGTAGATGTATCGATTATTCTAATCGCATCTGATCTGACTATGATAGCTAAGGGCTTGATAAGACAATCAGCATATCAGATAGGGACACTAATCTACTTTGGTAAGTCAATAACTGAGAAAAGATTTCAAACAACTACCCATGACAAAGTTATGTATTGGGTTGTCCGAAAATTAATAAAGGATTTCATGTTTAAACCAAAACCTGATATTATTATTAAAGAAATTATTTGTCTCTTCGCCACAACCAAAACCTGATACATTGCTTTTACTCTACGTCTTTGTTTCATCCCAAAAGTCCTATTAAATAAGATCCCATTACCCAGATCTGATACAGTGTGATATCTTGGTTTCATCTTACAAGAAGACGTTTTGGGTTGTAACTCACAGATTTGAATGCAGAGTTTTGTGTGGGAAGTAGGGACCTATAATAGTGCAAAACTAGAGTTATGGCCGCTAATGAGTATTGGGAGCTGAGAAAATAAATGAAATATGAAAATCACGTTTTATTTTTTTTCTCAGCTGTCAGTCAAGGTAGATAAATTATTTTTTCACGTAGAATATTCGCTTTGTATACTATCTATGTAACACAATCAAAACCTGATAAACAATCACTTTAATAATAATATCAGGTTTTGGTTTAAATATGATAAACCTGCATTAATTCCCGGACAACGGCTTTATGGCTATAACTCTAGTTTTGCACTATGATAGGTCCCTACTACCCACCGAAACAATAACGAAGAAGAAATATAATTTTCAAAGATGTTTGAACAGAAGACATGATGGTATTACAATCATTAAATTATGACAACGCTGTTGAGAATACAATGGTTTCAATACAATATAATTATATATATAATGGTTTCAAATAGACCAAAAATATTTGAATAAATTTTAGAATAATAATAATAAAGTTCAGCCACCGTAGATGAAAAAAAAAAAAAGATTTAATAAAAACAAAATATAACAACTAAAGATTGTCAACATGAGGAAAAATTAGAGGAAACATTTATTAAATAGTTTTTCCTGAACACAATAAAAGAAAAAAAACAGAATAACGCGCGTTGGACACAACGAAAAGCGCCGCACAGTGAAAAGATGACGGGGTATACTGAAGGAGAAAGAAGAAACATCTGAATAAAAGGAACAACTGAAATGGCATTTCTTTCGACGTCGATAGACCTGTTCGGAAAAGAAGAAAAGATAAAAATTGAATCAGACAGCCGAGAATCGTTTCAATTTTCATATATAAAATCTTTAAATATTCAAGCTTAAAAATATATTAATAAATATAAATAATAGTATTATACAAAGCATTTACTTCTGTATATTAATAGTAAAAACATGTGACATATTTCGGGAAATAAGGTCCCATCATCAGACTTTTCTCTGTTTCTATTTCTATCCTACCATCTTCTACACTATAATTCTTCAAGTGGTTATTCACCTTGTTTCCCGAAACATGTTACATGTTTTTACTATTAATAAAGAGGAGTAAATGCTTTGTATAATACTATTATTTATCAACATATGTAACTCCTTCATTGAAGAATATATTAATAAATATATTTATTTTTATTTACAAATGTATACAATTTATACATCAAATAAATGTGTGATGTTGTAAATCATTACAATAAAATTTCAATAATTTGTAAACAAACTACGAATTTGTCGAACTGCAATAAAAGCTATATTATAAGATCAGTAGATCATTTTCTTTTCAGATGCTTCGGAGCATTATCAAGAATCGAGTAAGAAACAAGTTGACAGACCATTAGGATTTATGAACTAATTGCCACTATCTATTCTTTCAGACTCCACTTTTAAAAAAAAACAACCTTTCTAAAAAAAAAAAACCTCTCAGGAAAATTCATAGACCAAGAGTTCTCCCAATCCTACAGACTGAAGGTGAATCAAGAATTGTACCGACATTTGGAAACAGCCAATACTAGAAAGCGAAGTAGGCGGCTGGAGTACAACGGCACCTCCTGAGCATGGGCAACAGGCTTACCAAGAAGATCTCACTAATTAAAAGCTATAAGGCTCCAAGTCTGTGGCTTAATGAAGTTAAAAAATACCTAGATTCTGCTATAATTTCTGACCTTGATGTATTGGATCGGTCGAAACTTAAAAGGATGGTGAAATCTTGGTTCCCACTACACAAAGATAGAACCAGTCGAAAAAGGAAGAACTATTAGCTGGTCTGAGGAAGTATTGGGAACAAAAGAAGGCGCCCAAATGAACTGGTCATAAGCGCTCCTAGGTCGGCTTAAATTAAAAAAAAAACAATACATAACACTCCTGGATAAACCAATCCGAAGAAAAATATTTTGATGCCATATTACGGCCCAAAATACACCAAAGTCCGAAAGTAATTAAAAAAAAAAAAAAAAAAAAAAAAAGGTTTACTGTATTTAAAATAGTTAAACAATTATCATCTCATTTACCTTCAGCTAAAGACAAAATCAACCATTTCTAAAAAATGGTGTATACGAACTAAAATGTAATGTCTGTAAAGCTAAATAGACGGGAAAAACTGGACGATCGGTACATCAAAGAGTAAAAGAACATATAAGAGCATACACTAACAAGACCCAAAACTTCAATTTCGCTATCCATCTAAATGAAAACAAGGAGTAAACTACATAAAGTAGAAAATAGCCTAAAAGTAAATATTTATGAATCATTAGAAATAATAAAAGAATTAAGATTTTTCTTTTTTGAGGATTGGATACGAAAAGAATTGAATGATTTAGTGGAACCTAAAAATCTGAACGCTTGATTTCCAAATAGGTCTAATTATTGTCATATAAATAAATCTTTTGTAATTTTGTAGAACCTTTGAAGCTTGTCCAGTAAATAAATGTTGGGGCAGGAGGAAACGACGTAATGTCTCTGTCGTTTAATTCTATTATGTGGAATCCAAGTAACGTTTGTCAGCGAAATATTTGATAGCTGATTTTCTTTTTTTCTTTTTTTTTTAATATGATTGATAACGTGTTTATGAAAAAGACTCATTAGCCAATTCTCTTGAAAGCAATTTAAAAATTTACTTCAAACATTTTAAATAAATTTTAAGCTTATTTCGTCAGTTTCTCGAAGGCATTTGTTTGCCTATTTAGTGAACAGATATGAAAGGGCTCTTGTAATGTGATACTAAAGAGAACATTGAAAGGGAACTAAGAAACAGCAAAGGTTAGGTCTTGGAAGGACTAGAGGAAAGTCCTCAACACAGTTGAAAGAATCGAAAGTTTTTTTGAAAGAATATTTCCGAGAAAGGTGATGAGAGGAGTTTTTAGGTTTGAGTTCGGAGAGAGGGTTGACGACCTTTTTATATTCAGATGTTTCTTAGGGATCGCCATTTTGGGATCGTATTTCAAATGTTTATGGACACGCTAGAGACATTTTTTAAAATTACAATATAGATAAAAATATATACTATTCATAGTTGAAGGTTTAGTAGATGAAGGGGTTATGTAACATAATTTTTGTTTAAAGTTTTTTATTTTAGTTTAGCTGTAAAATATCACATGGCCCCTTTATTTTCTTCAAATCTCTTTTTCTTTGTTGTTTCGAAATAATCAGATTTTCTACCTAAGACTTCTGCACACGAATTCTTCATCCAATTAACTAGATTGTATTATTTTTTTTGTTTAAATGTGACATAACTCCATCCACCAAGCCATCAATTACGTTTATATTATAAGGTGACAAAAAATAGCAGTTGTCTCTATTTGGGAAAACTCATATCAAATCATAGCAATGCTGACTAGATATTAAGTTCCACTTTAATACATAACAAAATATTTATTAATGTATCAATAATAAACAATTAATTATAATTATATCTCTTTTTAAATGTTTATTGAAATTAGTTAGTTAAAAAATATTCATAATCTAACAAAAATTATAAGGACGAACATTGCAATGAACGATACTAAAATAATATGTTAATTGAACTTTTATTGTTTTGATTTGAATCGTTTATTTCAGAAAGCACCTAAGGGACAAAATATCAAAACATGCTTTTTTTGTGGTACTGTACAATTTAAAGATAAATAGATCTTTTAGTGCAGAAATAACTCGTGTACCATATCAGCAATGCTTTTTGCCAGCCTTGGAAATAATCCGTTTATTTCAGAAAGAACCCAAGCGCAGTTTTTTTAGTTTTCCGAAAGTTGAAAAAAGCGCACTTAGCTGGTTTCTGAAATAAACGACTTAATTGATGAGTGTAGACACCTTTTATTTTATTATAGGATTTTTATAGTTTTTTTTTTTCTTTAATTTTAAACCTGACACATATCCAGTGACAAGTAGATATGATCATGGCATGCCAATACAACTGGTATGTCAGAACATGAGAGATAGCACGTCCAGTGCTAATCACTACTAACATGTTTAATTTTATCGGAGTAAATCCCTGAACCAACTCCTTTTTAGCCTTCTGCAGATATTCTCCGGCATGTTTCTCGATGTAATAGTTTAAATAAATTGTTGATATATCCCGGGAAACTTTCATAAAATCTTCTGAATGAAGTCTGGAGTTGATCATATACCATGGGTAGGCGTAAGTGTGTAATGTTATCTTGTTGACGTACTAGGGTAATTATATAATGAGTCTTGACTGAAAAATCAATTTTTCTTTATTTTATAAATTTGTGATGCGTTGTAGTTTTGATAAATATGAGTATTTAAGCTTTTCATCATTTTTATTAGTGTTTCAGTCTGTTGTTGAGGCTTTAGTGTTTCTGTTTCACATGTGAGCTTCATGTCATCCTTCTATAGAGAAAATTAGTTATACACATTGAATAGTGTTGGTCTCTTTAATTGGAACATTGCCAATGTAAACTACGGGGCAGGTATTATGTCGTAGTGTAAAAGTGAGGTCCTGTTATTTGTCGTTTTTGAGTTTAATTTTCAATTTTTTGAACCAGTATTGCAATATTTGGAGAGCCGATGAAGTCCGTTTGATATATTATAGTTTAACTAGCGTCTCCCGACGCGGCTTCGCCCCCCCCCCCGCTCCCTCCCCCATAAGTAAAGAATTCAAACAATTTCAACTAATAGTTGAAGTTTTATTTATTGATCGATAGAAATTTTGTATTGAAGTAACCAATTGAGCATTATTTCTTCAATGACATTTTCACTAATTTTTGATATTTTACCATTGCACAGATAAGATGGTTGAGGTTCACGTAAAACCATAATTTGACATCCAATTTTTAATTTTAATGCATGAGTTGGTTATCTAGAAACTCTTGCGGATAATGGGCTGCATTATCACTGCTTACAACTGAAGACCCATGATTCATATTTTTATCAAAAAAAAATAAAAAAGCAAAGGGTCCACATCTTGAATTGTAATAATTTATAAATAACTTTATTCATTCCATCTGGTTGGATTTTAGTTTCTAACGAATAAAAGTATATAAAAGTTAGGCAATACTCGTTTCTGAAGTTTTAAATAAGTGTTCTTTTAAATTTTTATTATTCTAAATTTTATTATTGCTGAACCTTCCTAAAACTATGAAAATGAGTTTATTGAACTTTTTTACAGATGGCTGCAATAGTTTAGCAGAACGGTGCAAACCACATAGCGGTTAATTTGCAAATTTCACTGGAATCCACAAGTTGCACCCATATTTGTAGCGTTTTCAAAAACTATTTAATTTAAAATATGTATATTTTATAATTAATTAACAGCTCTTTAAAACACCGTACCTTTGTAGAGTTTTATATTGAATAGCGCTCACCACCTATCCGTCTATTTTCAAACTTCACTGTTATCAACATATTATCACTTTTATAATAACAAAAAAATTGAAAATCAGTAAAATTTATAATTGCTAAACCTTCCTAGATAGGGTTGCCATTTGTCCCCCAATGCCCAGTGGACAAAGGAACGCAATAAATTGCAAACAAAAATTGAACAGATGATGTTCATATTATGCAATTTAAAATTAACATGTGCAGAATTTTATGGTGTGTTCTCTAAGGAAAACGACGTTTTGGATAAAGTAGGTGAAAAGCAGAAGAATTTATGGATTTTTATTATTTTTAGAAACATTTGAGATTTCTTTATAATTGACTTTTTAATTTTAATCTTTTTTGTTTTCTCCTTAGAATAGTGCATATATTTTTATATTTGTATAATCAAATCTATTAGTTTACTGCCAAAGTGGAGCTGTAATTTATTTATTTCTGTTTTTGTTTTATATAAGTGAAGTCTATAGAAGACTGAAAATGTTTCAGGTAGTTATTAATTTTAATGTCATACATAAAGATCAAAATATTAAGGATAGGACTATAAATAAGTGGTTAATGTTATAACTGAAAACTTAAAACTGTAATATAAATTATGTAATATATCTTTGGTTAATTAAAAATTATATGTAACTTATACTGACAGACTTTTTTATTGTTGAAGTTAATTCCAACTTTAAAAACGTACATCCGGCTTTATATACCAGGTATGCAAGTTTAAAATGTCGTTTATTTCGTAAAATAAATACACAGTAATTTAAAAAAAAGTATAATATATTTTATTCAAAGTACTGACCCTCGCTTTCTACACATTTTGCCCATCTCTCGGGCAATATATGGATACCATTCCAAAAGAATGCTTCATCTTTATTTGAAATCCATTCATCGAGCCATTTTCGTACGTTTTCGAAATTGTTGAAGTGTTGCTCCGCCAATGAGTGTCCCATCGATGAGAAGAGGTGATAATCAGAAGGCGCCAGGTCAGGTGAATACGGCGGGTGGGGTAGGAGTTCCCAACCAAGCGAAGAAATCGTTTCCTTAGTCAATCTGGCTGAATGTGCAGGAGCGTTATCATGCTGAAGAATGACTTTGGCGTGCCTGTGAGCCCATTCTGGGCGTTTTTTTTCGATCAATGCGTGACTCAAATTGATCATTTGTTGTCGGTAGCGCTCGGTATTGACTGTTTCGCCGGGTTTGAGAAGCTCGTAGTAGACTACTCCCTTCTGATCCCACCACACACACAGCATTGTCTTCTTCCCAAAACGATCCGGTCTTGCACTCGATGTGGATGGTTGTCCTGGCGTTACCCATGATTTTTTTCGTTTGGGATTCTGAAAATAAATCCATTTTTCATCGCCAGTTACAACTCGATGCAAAAAACCCTTTCTTTCGTGGCGTAAAAGCAGCATTTCGCACACAGTTTTTTTTCGTTTTTTTCCATCTGTCGTTCGTCCAATTCATGTGGAACCCATTTTCCAACCTTTTGAATCTTTCCCATAGCTCTCAGGCGATCGGAAATGGCTTGCCTAGTGACATTCAACTGTTCTGCCATCATTTGTTGGGTTTGGGTATTGTCTTCGTCTAATAAAGATTGCAATTCGAAGTCCTCAAACTTTTTTGGTCGATTTTCTCGTTTTTGATCAGTAACATCAAAATCACCACGTTTGAAACTTTAAAACCAACGTTCACATGTCCTGACGGTTGGAGCAACATCGCCATAAGTCTCAACAAGAATTCGATGACATTCAGATGCCTTTTTCTTTTGATTAAATAAGAAAATCATGACATGCCGCAAATGCTCTTTATTTGGCTTAAAATTAGACATTTTTAACACCAAAGAAAGGTATGATACGTCCACGTAAACGACTTAAAAACAACTGACTTTTGTAAACAAATGACTAACAAACAAATAGCGTTTAGAGATAAGCAAATCCTTCAATAGGCTAAGAGCGCATTCTATTGGAATTAAAACGACATTTTAAACTTGCATACCTGGTAAGGTATGTTTGGCTTTTGAAGATAATGTCCGGCTTAATACAGCGCCAAGTCCGGCTTTTGTATTTTAGGAGATGGCATGCGTATTCTTAGAACAATGAAGATGATGTGGTCAAAATATGTTATTGATTCGATCAGTTTACATGATCAGTGATCACAAACGTTCGTTTATATAATAGAATAGATGCAATAACTACAAAATACTATTTTCGATGAAAAAAAAATCCATGAGTATGACAAGAAAAAATAAATTTTACGTTGCTGTATAATTAGCTGTAAAGACTTTAGCAACAACTGAATCTAAAGTATAAAAAAAATTTCAAGAGAGGAAAGTAGCCGACAACATCGGATGGGAAGGAGGTAGGTAGCAGAGCCGCGTAGCTCCAAACCAAAAGTATATTCGGCTAACGGCCCTTGTTTTTCTACGTCATTACTTCGTTTTTCTTTCTCTTTAATGTTTTCCGTTTTCCACTGTTTCTTTTTTTTTCTTTAGCTCGATTTTTCTGTTAATGTGCCTAGTATATCAGGATTTCTCTGTTGTTTTTTTCTGTCGGTGAAGAAGGATATATTGAACAATACTCTTTTCTTTTTTTTTCTTTCTTGTGCGACGTGATTTTATTTTTAACTGACTTCAAAAAAGAGGAGGTTCTCAATTCGTCGGTATTTTTTTTTTTTTTTTTTTGTATGTTTGTTACGCGAATAATCCGTCAATTATAAATCGATTTTAATGGTTCTTTTTTTTGAACGGTATGGCACACTTAAGAGGTGGTCCCATAAAAATTGTAATCATCTGTGCACTTTTTAAGAAAAAGAAAACAAACAAACAAAATTTTAATAAGAAATCACGGTTATACCAGGTCCTCCAAAAATTGCTGTTTTTTTTTTCAAGTGGGCTATAAAAAGTGATCTTTTTAAAGCAAACATTTTATTCATCGAAATATGCACCATTACATTCAGTTGTTTTCTCCCAACGCGATGCCAGGTCCCAAATTCCTTTTTTTTTTTTTAAATATTTTGTTTTATTACGGAAAAAATTCTAAGCTCTGACGATTGTTAAAACATTGTTTTCTTAGACTATTGTCTAAAGCCCGGAAAAAATGGTAATCTGTTTGGGAAATATCAGGAGAATAAGTTGGATGAGGCAAAGTTCCAATAAAGAAGAAGTCGTTGTTACCCGAACTAGTTTATTGGCATCCGATAGTTGGTGAGGTACCCATTTATCCAACTTTTTTACTTTTCCCATTTCTTTTAGGTAGTTCCAAGCTGTAGATTCGGAAATGTTGTCAGCAATTTCTGAACATGTTTGGCGTGGATCTGCTGGGATTATATCCCGCACTTGTACTTGTTCAATCTCTTTTGGTCTTCCAAACCAAAATCCGAAATTTTGAAAACCAAAATTGTGCCTTCCGCTCACTAAGGCTATCTTTGCCAAAGACGAGACAGATATTACGAGCGGCCTCTGTCGCTTTTGAACCGCGTTTGAATTCATACAGCAAAGCAGATCTGATTTTAATTTTAGTGCTCACCATTTTGACCGCCCTTTTCAAAATGCGCATTATTGTTTACATTTAAAAAAAAAAAAAAAAAAAAAAAAAAAAAAAAAAAAAAATATATATATATATATATATATATATATATATACCAGGACCTTGTATAACCTTCCACTATAAACATATTTCTCTACGGTAACTGGATTCGATTGTGTCGAACTTCGATAAGCCGAAATAAGTCAAACAAAATCTTCAGTCTCCAGCACATTTTCACGTAAATTTCACCTCAATAAGTCAATTTAAGGCACAAAACCTGAAAAATTGGGTAAATAAATCGAACTGAAAATAGGTGTCAAAAGAGAGGACTTCTAGTCTGTTATAATGTCCGTTGACACTAGCGCTCAGGTGTCACTTAGCTCAACTATTTCGACCATGTCAGGTTATGATGCCACCAATGAATTTGAAATAGATATTGCCTTTCATTATCATACAACATATTTTTTTTGGAAATGAAATAAATGAAAATCATGTGAAGAAAAATCCACTTGGACAAAAATAAAATATTTATTTTAAACAATATTCATTAAAAAGAACCATATGGTCCAATATAACATCAAAAGGGTGTTATAACGCTTTTAGTGTTATATCCGTGTTAAACGCTCCTGAAAAAATAGGATAGCTGATTTTTCATCAGTACTCGCGCGAAAATCTTCAAATTCCAAGTCATATTGAAATAGATACACTTACACAGACAATAACAATACAAAACACCTAGGGAAGGTTACGATAACAGTAGGGGAATAGTTGAGGTAAGTGACACCTGAGCGCTGGTGTCAACGGACATTAAAACAGACAAGTACCCTCCTAAGAGTTTCACCTCTGTGAGTCCAACTATTGAAACTCATTATCATTCATGACTTCAACTTCAATTTTGTGTTCATTTTTCGCATTTACATGTTGAACAAGTCGAATGATAACCTCGATAAGTCCTTGTTCAATAAGTCGAACTATTTTTCAGGGTAGCTTGAAGAACGACTTATCGAGAGTTGAATGTATAAACAATAATACACACACTCACCACTAAAAAGTAAAAAAATAAAAATAATTTTTAGGAAAAACCAAAACAAAAATAGATTTCAAGATTAAACTTACGTGTACAAGCTTGACCTAAAAGGTAAAAAATATTAATTTAATTACTTAGAATAAATGAACATTAAAAGACAACCAACAAAATTATCGATACATACTCGTATATAGCTATTCACAGTTTATGATCAGTTATTTTTGAATTCGGTGCCAACTAAAGCAAATAGATATCGAAAAAAAAAAAAAATGGTAATTGTAAAGATCTCCCACTATCTCATCAGTACAGTACCACACGTGCCATTCGAAAGTTTGTTGCAAACGTTGAGTTTAAATGCTCTTCATGGATGGCACCAAAAATAACTCATTGTGAATACGTATTTAACACTCCAGTAGTCTCATGTCATCTGAGAGATTCCAGAGGAACATTCATGGATGTGACCAGCGCTTGTTCATACTTGCAAACCCCTCCCTCTTTCTATCCTCCAACCCTAGTTAGACATGCCAGTGTAGTTTTGGTTGCCTACTGGACAAGTGTTAACAAGTTATTGATTGAATCACCTCTGAGATCCTACGCGACTACTATTGTAAGAATTTTTTTAACGCCCAAGTAATATTTTTAGGGAATGGGAACAAGGTACCAGTTAGCCGACTTTTTCTCCGACTTCTGGGGAGAGAATTAGTAGAAGAACAGCTTCAGAAGAGAGAAAAATACTTACTATCCCCACCGAAATGTTGAGCTGATTGCAGGAGATCTCACTAGATGAAACTGCTTCTACTGTTGAAAAAAATGAAGATGCAACAGAAACTACTTCTCGTGAACGGTGTGCTCCTTGTCAAAAAGATAGACAGAAAAGGTACACCGAGTACAGGTGTAAAGATTGTGAACAGTATTTGTGCTTAGGTGAACATTGTTCCTTTATTTGTGCTGATGGTTGTCGTCGCAAAATAGACTGTTTTGATACATGTTTTAAATTTCTTACTTCAAAAAAGTATTATTGGAAATTTGTTTGTAATTATTATGTCTATATATTTTGAATTAATTCTATCAAATATTTTGTAAAACAACAGTGTTCATTATTTTATACATTCAACATTTTTCCTTATTGTTTTATTTATTATATTTCTTCACATATTTTTTTAATAAACACCCATGACTAGAAATTAAATTTTTTCAAACATTTTACCAATTTTCTATAATGTTAAAGTAATATTTTGAGTATAATTGGAGATAATAGAAAAGGCATCTCACGGATGACGTGCGACTACTTATGCTCCATATAGAGGTGCGACTACTGGAGTGTTAAGTTTCAATAAGTTCGTTGATTGTCCTTTAACGCTGTTTGTTTCGAAATAGTAAAATATTAAATTTTACTTTTTAGTTTAAGTTTATATGTGTAGCTTTAATCTTGAAATCGGGTTTTATTTTTTTTTTTTTTTTTTTTTTTCTAACAATTACTTTTTAATATTCAAATGGTTTTAGAAAAAAAAAAATAGAAATCTGTTATCACTCCCTCAATCCAATCAGATAAAGCATATTCCTAAAGAATCAATTTACATATTATGTAGATTGATTCTTCAGAAATGTCTTTGTGACTTAAGATAATCAAAAGATATTCTTAAGAAAATCCAACTATTTGCATGCGTCATCTTAATTTAGACTAATCAGGCGGACTTCTTAGAATTAGAGAAGTTTAGCAAAGTGACTACAGAGAGAAAGTTAGGTATGAAAATTAACTGTCAGGAAGTAATTAGATTATCATTAGCACGGGAGGAAACTTACTAAAATGAAAGATTTAATAATAATATACGATTGATAATGAATATCAAAAATATAAATTTTAAATATATTAACAACATAGCATGGATTGAATTTGTTATACCTAAAAACAATTCAAAATTAATATTAGAGCAAGCAACTTAAAAGTGTTTATTTATTTTCGCTCTCAGGCTTAATTTACGCTTAGTTCCTCAAAGCTATTAACTAAAAAAATAATTTTAAACGAAATAGTAAGGAAATGATAATATTAAAGGAAATAAAAATTTAAAAATTGCTCAATAAACAAAAAATCAGAGGACCTAAAATTCAGCACATGTTATTCAAATTTAATTCATTCTGATAAATATTATAGATTAATCTGGGATCCGTAGAATTCTAAAACCAGCCAGGTTCAATTACCATCTTTTTAAAAATAATTTTTCTACAAGACTATTTTTAGGTGAAAGGTTTTCTCAAAAAATTAGTTAAATGATATATAAAACGGCCAAACGAAAAATAAGGCCACTTCCTCATCCAATATGTTTTTTTTTAACTTTATCGACCAGATGTGAAAAATCTTTTTTTTTATATCAAGTTATTGAAATTTACCACTATACAAATATGTACATCAAGTAAATGAGCTGATAACGAGTACAATAACATGTTAAAACTTAAAAAGAACTACTCATCAGTAGCACTTTAGTAAAAATTTTACACTAGAAGATCTCTAGGCCATCTTCTTTTCAGACGCATCGGAGGATTATCGACAATGGAGTGGGAGGCAAGTTGAGTAACTAACGGATTTGAGTTGTTATGGATCTTACTATAAAAGGATAGGTATCAATTAGATATTCTTTTCAATCTCATAAAATAGTCCTTAATAATAATAATAAATAAATAAATGTAATAACATAAAATCCTCTGATATGGTGTCGCTTTATTGACACTTTTCCTTTGTTTTCTATTAAACAATAATTTTTTTCTTTCCTTTTTATTCCAATCAAGAGTTTATTATGTTTAAAATACACATTTTTATTGCTTTTATAGCAAAAAACGTGATTTAATCAAAAACGTCTTTGAATCATATATCTGCATATATGGAGGAGAAAGGTAAGGTCAACGGTATTTTTCTGAATTTTTGATCTAGTTTCACTCATTTGTTTTTTTTTTTTTTTAACAGTTAGACATTTTAACTTAAGTATTTTATATGTATCCGATCCTTACAATCCAAAATCCTTCGAAAAATCGTTATGCTCCTTACTTTGTTACAAATATACTTATCCATAAAGACATTAATTTCTATCCATGCTATGTTGTTAAAATATTTAAAATTTATATTTTTGATATTCATTATCAATCATTTTAGTAAGTTTCCTCCCGTGCTAATGAGAATTTAATTATTTCCTGACAGTTAATTTTCATACCCAACTTTATAGTATACTCTGTTATAAAAGTTATAAAGTTATACTCTGAAAAGTATACTACATAACCATTTTGTGGGCGTCGTTTAACATAACATACATAATAATTTATGAAAATTTTCAGTGGTAATCATACAATCTATCTTTATAAATAAATAAATTTATAAATATACAAATATATTTCCATCCTTTGTGCACTTTAACACTCCAACATAGTTAATAAATATTTGCTTCGACTGAAAGGTCTCGTCACTTATATACATCCATCATAAAACATCATTTATGCAATAATGTTTAAATTATCTACTGTACATATCATTTCCTAAGTTTGCAAAATTTATATTATGTTTACAGTATTTTTTTTTTAGTTATTTAATGAAATTTACAACTATACAAATATAATACATGAATTAAATATGATGATAATGATATAAATGTCAGGTCACTTTTTTTTAAAGCAACTACCCATTGTTAGCACTTATAAAGGTTCTGTATAATGAAATACTATATTAGAGGTGCCTCGGAGGGTTATCTGGAATGGAATGAGAAGCAAGTTGTGATACTAATGGATTTGAATGGTTGTGGAGTTTGCAGGCCAGATATCTGGTATGAACTACGTAAAGTATACAAAGGTCTTTTTGGATAAGTTTGTTTGTGACGAAGTAAGGAGCATTTAGGATTTTTCTAAGGATTGGATACGATGTGAATTGGATGGATTAGAGGAGTACAGTCAGTTTAAATTTATTATAATTACCTTATTGATAAAATATTTGAATATTTCTTACAAGAACACGTTATATTGTCTATCTTGATAACTGACTTGCACATAGGTACGAAGGTTGATTAAGTGTTTAGTTTATTTATCAATAGTCCATAATGAGCTCCTATTTTTGTTATATCAGTTTTAAAATCTACTGTTTTGTCAATATTTTTTGTTATAATAATAATCCCTCATTCAATTATAATAAAACTAATAGAGTATTTTTTGAAAAGGACAATAAAAAGAAGAAAAATCTTAGGATAAATTTTTATAACAAAAATGTAATCAACCTTTGTACCTAAATGCAAGTCAGCTATCAGGATGGACAAGTAAGCACAACAGTTTTTAGGACTTGAAAATGAGGCATAATTTTTGAAAATTCGCCTCCCTTAGAATGCGTTAACAACGAATGAATATCCTTCCGCCATCTTAAAACAGTTAAATAGTCTAATATTCCAAAAAAGTGTCCTTTGAAGGACAACAATGGCGGAAGTCTGCCATCTTAAAACCTTTAAATATTTTAAAACAGTATCCTGGAGGACAACAGTGGCGAAAGTTATCCTTTGGATAACTTAAATAACCGTTAAAAACATATTATCCTTTAAGACGAAAAAGCTAATTCTAATTGTGAATGGAGAGAGTGGCCAAGGATGTCCTTCGGCCTCAAAAAATCGGCAGATCTGTAAAACGGTGTTTTACAGAACACTATTTTACAGAAAACACTAATTACAGATCTGCCAGGATCTGACGATTTTTTTTGAGGCTGAAGGACATCCTTGGCCACTCTCTCCTTCCACAATTAGAATTAGCTTTTTCGTCCTTAAGGATGCTGTTTTAAGTTGGTGGAATTTTGCTAGTTTTTCGTCCTTAAGGATACTGTTTTAACTGTTATAAGATGGCAGACTTCCGCAATTGTTGTCCTTAAAAGGACACTTTTTTGAAATATTTAACGATTTAACTGTTTTTAAGATGGCGGAAGGATTGAAAATAAACAATACGTCGCGACGCGTCGCCCACTAAATAGTCATGTAGCAAAATTTTTGAAAAATAAAATTATAGTTTAGAGATAGAATTGCTTATCAATTCCCTTTTATAAAATACTTTATCTTTGAAAAAAAAAAGATTAAATTTCCATTATCCGGTTCCTTTCTTTATTCCACACCGGTTAAGGGGGAGTCTATTGTATGAGACATAAGATAGTTCTTCAAGTACCTACAGATTGTCTCCTGGTAAGTTCTAATTAAGGAAGATGATTTAAGACCCGCGTTCCATGTGTTACTTGCCATGCGTCAAATTAATTTATGCCTCACAAGTTGGGAGAAGAAGAAGCCGCAACAATGACAATGTTGATGATGTTGACGTAGAATTGGGCTTAGGGGATGAAGGGGAAGGCAGAAGGCTGGGTTCGAATCAACTTCCCATTCCAATTAGATTATTTCAACGACTTGGATCGAGTCATCTCGGAATCGGATTATCTTCTACTCCCAAGATCCGATTTGTGTCACTTATCTCGTCCTAAATCCAATTACGACTCATGTATCTTATACTTTTACTGTTGTATGTAAGCTATCTGCATTCTCAGATATTTCCGCTTTGTATCGTCGCACATTGCGACGAATGGCCAATCTAGGAGGAAAAAATTCTGACTTACTTAAATAGACACAGCAACCTGATTTACATAAACAATGCAGTTAAAATAAGGTGAAATGAAAGCGCATAAGTAACAACAAAAAAGAATATAATATATTATACGAAACTTGAAACAATATAACTGTTTTTTGTAAACCTTAAATCTGAAAACATTTGACATTGCTGATGACATATACGTGCTACATTCACTATCACTCCATGTTGTCATCTTCTGAAGAGTCCACATCTTCCCCAGAGGAATCATCGGTGGATGAGGAGCAAGAATAATTACTATCTGGACTTTTAAAAAGGTCTGCTGCGATAATGTCTGTAATGGGTAATGTTTTTTTTATTTTTTTCTTGGTTTTTGCTATAAACTAACGATGAAAAACTAAGAACAATATTATACAGAGTGTTCAATTGAAAGAATCAATAATTTTAACTAAATATGACCTATCGAGTTAGATACTACTTACATCGTTGTTTTTAGTTAGTAATCCCACAGCTAAAACCAAAAAAAAAACTATAATACTGCTCCATAAACATCTTCCGTTTACACCTATTACAAGTTTCATTAATTTCGATCACACATTTTTTCTCCTTAGTAAAAAAAAAAACTTACATAACTGATTTTTTATCTAAATGAAAATTTAATACATATAGTAAAAACATGCATATATATATATATATATATAATATATATATATATATATATATATATATATATATCCATTCTTATGTATTTGTGTGTATTGTAACTTTATAAACGTATGTAAAATGATTTTTTCTTATAAACGTGATTTTTTCAATCTCCTAATAACTTTCCGTGGTTTTCCAGCTTCTTATTATTTAGTTTTAATTTTCGTAACTGCACCAACATAACCTTTACCCTCAGCCGAAAATCCTGTCCTCCTATCTACTTCAATGGTATTCCGCTACCTAAAGCTGACACAGTTCGGTATCTTGGTTTCTACCTTAATAAAAGACTTACGTGGAACCCTCTTACTCGACACAAAAGGCAAGAACTTAACAGACGCTTCAGCCAATTGTACAGACTACTAAATAGGATATCTCATCTTTCCATTGAAAACAATAAAAGGGGACAGCAAAAAAGTCGAATATCAAACGCATTCAATCCTTCCAATCCAAAATCCTCCGAACTATAGTAAATGCTCCTTACTATGTTTCCAACAAAACCCTACATAATGATCTGAATATACAATACGTCCTCGACCTTATACCCCTTAAATTCTCAAAATTCCATCGCCACCTTTCCTTTCATCCTAAGCCACCAGCTCAATCATTACCAATCATACATTCTGATGACCCTCCTCGCAGACTAAAACGGCAGTGGCCCCGAGATCTTTTGTAAAATTACTTTATTGGAGTTCTGGCAATGGCCAGCTTCTATACTCATGCCCTGAGTGAATGTTATAGCGCTCTAACTTAGCCTCCACTGGTTTTTTTTTTTCACACCAGTGACGCAGCTGAGGGAGAAGAGCTGGGATCTCTCTGTGCCTGGCTTATCCATTCATAAGTGGAGGGACGGGTCTGGTGGGGAGATCCCTAGGATCAGTGTAAATTGTAAATAGAGTATAATTGTATTTTTACCTTTGTTTTATCTTTTATTATTAGTATTATTTATTATTTTTTTTAAGTTTTACTATTTCATTTTGTATATAATATATTTTATATTGTTTATGTACAGCATAGTTCTTTTTTTTTTTTTTTTTTCTTTTCTTATATTACTTATTTACTTTATTATTTTATTTTATTTTTTCTTCTCATTGTACATAATGTGTGAAAGTAATCATAAGCCATCTATATTACTCATTGCCCACATTTGTCGCAGATTGTAATAATTACGCAATAAAAGATTTAAAAAAAAAAAAAAAAACATTTTCGTAACTACCAATTTTAAATATCTCTTCAGTGCAGCTTTAATGTTGGTATATATACCCTCTAATTTAGTGTGTTTTAAATATAGTGATACATATTAAATTAATGCCCTTACAGTTTTACCAAATACGAAATAACTCTCTTCGCGAAATTGAAAATTCGTTTTCAGACTGATTAGTTCATATACCATCTAAGGCACCTGTACCATAAATTTCAGAGAGGTGGTTTGGGGGGGTACTTTTTAGTTTAAAAAATGCTTTAGTTTATGGCACTTTTGAAAAAATTATATAATAGGTCAATTTATAAAAAACTTATTTTAAGCATGGCTTCCTGGTATAACGATCGTCTATATTCACTAATTATAAAATAATAATGAAAAATGATTGAAAGAATCAATAGTTTTAACAAAATTTGACCTGCCGAGTTAGGTACTACTTTGATCGTTCCTTTTACCTTTAAATCCACCTCAAAAAAAAAACGAAAGAACCATTGATAATGTTCCATAAACTACTTAACTGTGCACCTATCACAATAGTTTAATTAATTTTCATTATGACTTTTTTCCTCCTAGATAGGCCATTCGTCCCACTGTGCACTGCTCGGACTGGGGTCGTATGACTCAAGATTATCAAAATATTAAATATTTATATATTCCTTTTTTTTTTTCAAATATTTTCTTTATAATTCTTTTTAAATTAATACAAAATAAATAAGGTTTCGTTGACCGGACCCCTCAATTTTCAATTCATTGTAAAATTATTTAGTCAAATAAACCGCATAATATTTACATAACAGATATTACAAAATAATAATGCATTTTAAAGCTTGTATTATTCGCTGAAATATGTCCGTATAAATGAAGATTTGTTTAATGTAAAAAATAAATTTACCCCTTATAATTAATATTTGCTGTATAATTGTTATTTGAGACAAATAAAACAATTGAGAGGTATTTTGTTATCCAACAATAAATTCAAATGGAAAAGATAATTGTATTAATTTTACACCTATCCGATGGTACAGCTATATAAATCAAAAGAATCAAATCATTTATTTGGAGTTTGAAAGCGAGTTGATAAAGCAAAATCAAATTATCATAAAACGGAATTAAACCCTGAAATGTAAACCTAAAGGGCATTCACCCATAAAGCCAGTGATAGCCTGAATTTTAACTCCAGCATTCGACCTCCCCTCTCTGATTTTGACAGAAAATTTGTAATAATATGTATTTAGCAGCGATCTGTCGAGTCCAAATTTCTCGATTCTCGTTAGCGGTATGTCAGATTAATATAAAATAAATTGAAATTGTAAAATATAATCCGAAAATCTGTCATCAAGCAAAACAAAACGATAATAATCCTAGAATTTTATTTTATTTTTTTCAAATAAATTGTTTTATTGAATAAATATTACAAGCTGCCTTTTAATGGGCAATGAATAATATCGATGACAAATAATCCATTCATATAATATGTACAATTACATTAAGTGAAAATTAAAATAAAAATCCTCTAACTATACAAGATATTAATATTTTTAAAAAATCACAAAATAAAAAAATAAACAATAGTACTAATAAAGGAACAGAAAATAAATAAATAAATAAAAAGCACAATCAGAATATACATATAATGTACACAAACATCCAAAACAAACCCCAAGTAATCCCAACGATCTTCTCTCAACCACATCTAGTGAGGGGTCGTTTGGGTTGAACGGAATTTGGAACTAGTTCCAGATTTACACCGTTTTAGAATGAAACGAATCCCCAAGTTTTTTGTTCCACCTGGAACGAAAACAAACGCCAAAAGATCTCTCTTTTCGTTCCAAACCTGGAAACAGTTCCAAGTTCCGTTCCCCGGTTTAGATTACATCTCTGGTTTCGTTCCACCCCAGGCCGTTCCGACTGCTTTGTTGCGTTGACCCTGTCGCTCTTGATTCCTTTCTCTTTTCCATCGCCCACCACCCCACGAATCTTCAAAATAAACAGCTCTCTTTGAAATTTTCTTTTTTACTGACAGGGCTTGGCTTCTTATTTCGGATTCAGAGAAATGAACCACACCATGTTTTACTGCATATGTAATTAAATGATTTTTTCGCTATTTGTTCAAAAGCTGAGCAGAAGAGTTGATTACTCCTTTTTTCTCGGAACTAATGTAAGTGTAAAAAATTCGCTCAATTGTGCACTATATTTGAACTAACACAATTCCAAAATCAAAAAAAAGTTGTTGATTACATAAAACTATTTAAAAAGTTTACATTTTTTTAATATACTTAGCTATTTAAATCTTCTTAATATTATAGTACCTATACAATTTTTAATTATAGAATAGAAGGAGATTAACAGCCCGACGTTATAACTAGGGATGGAACGAAACTGCTTAGTAAGTAGGTACGTTAGTCAAACTGACGGGGAACGAAACGAAAATTGGAACTGGTTTCGAATAGTGGAACGCAACATCTAAATTCCACGAGTCGGAACGGCCCTTCACTAGCCACATTACCAGTGTGAAAATCTAGTGGAAGCTGAGAAGGAGCGCCATAGTCGCTCAGGATTTCAGTGGGGAAGCTGGCCATAACCAGAACTTCAGTAATATATATTTAATATAACAGGTCTCGGGGCCATTGCCGTTTTAATCTGCGAGGAGGGTTATAAGGATGTCATGGAGCTGGATAATGAATGTGCCAGAGAGTTAGGATGGAAGGAAAGGTTTTGATGGAATTTGGAGAATTTAAGGGGTATCAGGTCAAGGACAAAAGGTATATTGAGATCATTATGCAGGGTTTTGTTGGAGACATAATATGGAGCATTTAAAATAGTACATTGGAAGACTGATTGAATTGGAAGGACTGAATGCGTTTGATATTCTATTGTTTAGCTGTCCCCCACAGTTAAAAATCCAAGAAATAAATCAGAAATAAATCGCTAGTTTCTTTTATTATCTATATCAAATAATTTATGTAGATGATTATAATTCAATTCACATAATATAATTTACAAAGATAAAAATTCGCAGATTAATTTTGGTTAAGGAATTAAAAATATTAATGAATTCTTTAGTTAGATGCACTGAATTTGTTTTAATTGAGTATTTTGGTTCAAAAACTAGACATTATTATTGTTATTATATGTACGTAATGGAATGCAAAATAATCTTCATTCTTGTACATATCGTCCCTTCTGAACAAGAATTATGTATAATAAAATACTGTTTTTTAGTTTTTTCTAAATTAAATTAAAAAATTACTGTTTTTTTTTTTTTTCGTTTCGTAATTTTTTTTTTTATTTTCATCATTTTTTAGGGTGTCTGAGTCTGAGTGGCATTATTTCGTTGTTAACAGGTTGTAATATTATTTTTTATTTTCCAATAACGAATAATTATCTTCAACAAACTGAAGTTTAGCTCCCGGTTACATGAGATTTGTTTTTAATTCTGTGGGAAGGAAGCTTGGTCATTAGTAGAAGAATTCATGTATAATAATAAGATAATTAGATATCACAAACTATTTCCTAGGAATCGATTCTCTATGCCGATTTTTTTCTTAACAATCTATGGATCCGAGAATCGATTCATCCCTAGTATTAGTATTAGTATTAGTATTAGGGTGGTGCAAAAATAATGCAGGTTTTGAATATTTATATCGTTTAGGCAAGAGCTGGCCAAGTAAACCAAGATAATCCTCCAGTCTAGTGAATGGATTATAAACAACGGTTATTAATGTTTTTACTCAAAAACAACAAGGAAATAAGTTTAGCCTGTGTTACAAGGCCTATGAATAAGAAACTCTGAAATACACCATGTCAAAACAAGCTGAAGTTCGATGAACATTAATGTTGTTTGAGTTGAAGGAAACAGTGAATGGTTTCGCCTTGGAGATTTAAACCTAGAAGACAAGGAAAGTCGCGGTAGAACTTCTGTTGTTGATGATGACCATCTGAGGGCTTTGGTAAAAGAAAGGTCTCGCACAACTACTCTGGACGTTGCGCGAGAAAAGTTATCTTTATAGTTCTGACCACTGAACATTATAAACCACACAAAATTATAATAATTTTGTTTCTCATAAACAAAAACCTGCATTATTATATACGGACCCAATGTATAATATATAAAATAGGTATTGATAAGACTCGTTCCAAGGCTTTATATAATAATTTAGTTCATCAAGTTAACAATTATATTATTTAAGTGTTATCATAATTATAATTATGAAACTCTTATAATAATTTTAAAAAAATATTTATTAGCTAAAACTTTGTGTTTATTAGATAAATAGTTGTTAGATAAAGAAAGATAAATGTTAATACAACATCTTGTTTACGTATTTAAAAATTTATATTTCTATCTTTATTTTTTTTTAATTTTTATTTATTGAAATTTGCATCTGCATAATATATATATATATAATATATATATATATATATATATATATATATATATATATATATATATATATATATATATATATATATATATATATATATATATATATATATATATATATATATATAGTAAATGCGTAACTAACAATTACAATAGCATGTCAAAACCTGAAAAGAACTACTCATCAGTAGCACTTCAATAAAAATCTACACTAGAAGATCATACGCCTCAGAGGATTATCAGGAATGGAGTGGGAAGCAAGTTGAAAAAACTAGTGGATTTGAGTGGTTATGGAGTTTACTATGGAAGGGTAGGTATCTGGTTTAGGCTAACTCAGCAACATATGGAACATTAAGATCTTTATGGATAGGTTTAGTGATCACAAAGTAAGGGGAATTGAGGATTTTTCAAAGGATTTTGGATTGTAAGGATTGGATACGAGATGAATTAGATGGTTTAGTGGAGCCTCAAAGCTCAACTCCGTACGTCCAAATAGGTCTAATCAGAGTCATGTAAATGAGTCTTTTATAGTAAACCAGAAGTTTTGAACCTTTGTCTAGTAAATATTGAAGAAGTTTCCTGTCGTTTTAGTCTAGTATGTGGATTCAGAGTTTTAACTTTGACGACAAATGACAAAGGTTACTTGATAGGATTTGCTTGAATTTATTTTAATTTTCCAATTTCGACTCCGTTCTTGAAGGTGGATGGCATGTGATTGGGGTGTTTGTGAGACAATGAAGGGATCAAAAAATTTACATTTAAGATTTTAATTCCGTTCGGTCGTGATTTGACATTGCTGATTCAGTATTAACATTGAAAACAAACACTATACTTGGATTTTTAAATAATAAGATTCAAATTAGTTACATACTAAATGAAAATACGAAAAAATTAAATTATGTAATAGAATAAAACGTATTCATTTTCCCTGGCTCTTTGTATGTAAGAGTTATTCCTACTTCAGAGTTTTATGGACAACAGGTTCCTAACTCTTTTTTATTGGCTGTAACTTACGTAGCATTCAGCTATTGGTAAAGGAGAGGAGATCTTTTATAAAGAAATATTCTCAGAAATAGGAGAGAATATATTTTTCCATATGACAGGATATGTTGGAAATCGGAAAGGAATAAGGAAAATTTGAAGGATATGAATTCCCGTAAAAATCTACACTAGAAGATCATACGCCTCAGAGGATTATCAGGAATGGAGTGGGAAGCAAGTTGAAAAACTAGTGGATTTGAGTGGTTATGGAGTTTACTATGGAAGGGTAGGTATCTGGTTTAGGCTAACTCAGCAACATATGGAACATTAAGATCTTTATGGATAGGTTTATTGATAACAAAGTAAGGGGAATTGAGGATTTTTCGAAGGATTTTGGATTGTAAGGATTGGATACGAGATGAATTAGATGGTTTAGTGGAGCCTCAAAGCTCAACTCCGTACGTCTAAATAGGTCTAATCAGAGTCATGTAAATGAGTCTTTTATAGTAAACCAGAAGTTTTGAACATTTGCTTAGTAAATGTTGAAGAAGTTTCCTGTCGTTTTTGTCTAGTATGTGGATTCAGAGTTTTAACTTTGACGACAAATGACAAAGGTTACTTGATAGGATTTGCTTGAATTTATTTTAATTTTCTAATTTCGACACCATTCTTGAAGGGTGACATGAGATTGGAGTGTTTGTGAGGCAATGAAGGGATCAAAATATTTACATTTAAGATTTTAATTCCGTTCGGTCGTGATTTGACATTGCTGAATCAGTATTAACATTGAAAACAAACACTATACTTGGATTTTTAAATAATAAGATTCAAATTAGTTACATACTAAATGAAAATACGAAAAAATTAAATTATGTAATAGAATAAAACGTATTCATTTTCCCTGGCTCTTTGTATGTAAGAGTTATTCCTACTTCAGAGTTTTATGGACAACAGGTTCCTAACTCTTTTTATTGGCTGTAACTTACGTAGCATTCAGCTATTGGTAAAGGAGAGGAGATCTTTTATAAAGAAATATTCTCAGAAATAGGAGAGAATATATTTTTCCATATGACAGGATATGTTGGAAATCGGAAAGGAATAAGGAAAATTTGAAGGATATGAAGTCCCGTAACGTTAGGTCCTATTAAGTCATTTTCATAGGACTAGGAGCTATTCCCAGCATATTAAGTCCTGTTATATTCTTGTACGAATATAAAGAAAGATCCTGACGACATGGTCTGTAAGATTTATAGATTCCTTCTGCTACATCTGTTGTTATTATTATCCGTCTTTATTATTTATAACACCTTTATAATTGAATGAACGAAAATGATTAAGCCGATATTTTGTATTTGAGAAAATAATAATAATAATAATAATTATACCAACTGATGCTGCTTAAGCAATAAAAATTAAATAGTTTTATAAATTACTTAAAATTGATAATTCATATTTTTTTGTTATCTCGAAACCATATCGCACATGCATTTCAAAAGTGACACCAAAATATGTATATTTGGTTTCTGATCCTTACTTATCCTTTCATAATAAATTCCCATTCAAATCCATTAGTCTCTCAACTTGCTTCTTATCCTATTCTTGGCAACCCTCCGAGGAGTCTGAAAAGAAAAAGGCCTCAGGACCTCCTTGTATGGAACTCTTATTGAAGTACTACTAGCGGGTGGTTTCTTTACCAGCAATTGTCATTTGGTGTTTTTTATGTATACCTGTTACAAATTTCAATAAATAGGTAAATAAAATAATAAAAAATAAAGAGACATGGACCCTGACATCACACGAAGTAAAAGTAAGTAAAGATGTGAGAAAGAAAAATCCTACGAATAATATATGGTCCATCCAAGTATATATGGTCCACTGAATCTTTTGCGAATGAGGACAACTAAAGAACTGAAAACTCTATATGCAGCCCCAGATATTGTAGCCAATATAAAAAGAGGCAGAATGGGATGGCTTGGGCATTTGCAAAGAAGAAAGCTAATAGGCTTCCTAAGATGATGTTAGAGGGACACACCCGATGGTGGAAAGAGAAGGAGGAAGGTCTTGACTTCGTTGGCTTGAAGATGCGGCGGACGATCTTCGGACTCAGGTGCGAGAGGATGGAGAAGGGCAGCAGAGGATAGATCTGAATTGAATTGTCGAGGGGTCAGGGTTCTGCATGGACCATAAGGCACCATAAGATGATAATGATGATAATGAAAAAAAATAATAAGCATTTCATGATTTAGATTGATACAAACTAAAATTACAGAATGGGTACGTTTCTAAACAATATGTTTGCAATGTTATCCCATTTTGCAATGTAAATTTTTTAAGTCTGATTACGTCAATGTCATAACTTCAGTTGCTGTTAACCTTAATTTATTAAAAAACTTTGCCAAATATAAAAAAACAGAATACAAAATTGAGTTTGAAGTAAAAAATAATATAAGCAGAACCATTAAGACCTGTCAGGCACTTAACACATCAGCTCAAGATTTAGAAGCTTGAATCAATATACGAGTCTTTTTTTTTTTTTTTTTTTTTTTTGGTCCCACAAAAGTAAATCTAACTCCTTGATCTTGCCTGGAGACAGGATTCTGTGTCTGACAGCTTTGGTGAACTCCCTCAGGTATGTTAATGGTAAAAAAAAAAGTTGTATCGTTGTAACTCACAACGAAATCCCTTGCTCAAAGTTTTCGCACGTGGGATGAACTTAGAAAGAATGTAAGCTCGTGTGTCTGGATAAAAAGTGATATATGATACTTTTTTTTTTTCTTTTTATTCACTATATTATATAACGAATTTTTATTTTTATATCAGCTGTATAATTATACATTTATTTAGGAAACAGTACCTCGTTTTAGATTAATAAAATAATTACTACGCCATTATTTTAAAATAGGGATGTATCGATTCTCGATATATATATATATAAGTTTGTGTGTGTGTGTGTGTGTGTGTGTGTGTGTGTGTGTGTGTGTGTGTGTGTGTGTGTGTGTGTGTGTATGTGTATGTGTATGTGTATATGTATATATATATGTATATATATTTATGTATATATACAATTAACTGCAAACCAGACATTCAGATTTGGACTTATAATTTTGTTAATTACGTTGTGAAACGGCACAGAAAAAAATGCTTTGATTATACTTTTTGATAAATACATACCTTCCTGTTTAGAAGGAATGAGGAATAGATTTTAAAAAATAATTCCTAAAACTGAAAATTTGCAAAGTTAACTTTTTTTTTTTGTTATTTATTGGATTGTTTTAATTTCTTCTATGCCTAACAGGATTTGGGCCATTCGCCGTAGAAGAGGGAGTAATACACGCTATTGGAAGAACATCCCTTGTCAGAAAACCTGATAAAAATGAAGAATAAAGTTTTTAAAAAATTTGTCAAATTCTTTTTTTTTTCTTTATTATATAATTTTTTGTTAATGATTAATAAAAATTAATCATTTGTAGCAAATATTGCGTAAATAACTTGTAAATAAATCATTTCTTACCATAAGTTGAAACGATTAACTTATACAACAAAATGAGACCAAATCTAAGAGTCCGGTTTTTTTGCTCTTGAGTGTATTTCGATTAGAAATGAATATAGGGGAAAAAAATAACTCACCTACATAGCGTCTTCGATCAAGAACATTTCACCTGTAAGAAAGAAATACACGTATTTAATATCTAATTAAAAAACATGAAATAACTAATTTTATTATTGTGTAAAAATATTACATTCAATTTCTATATTAATTAATTGTTCAGGTTCTGTTGGCGTGGTTAAACTACGAGTTAAAAGTCCAGAAAGAAATAAAATGGAAAAAATATTACGATAGCCACTATCGCTATCACCTCTACCAAACAATCGCAGGGAACAAACTTGTGCCTCGACTGATGGAGGGACAGGCTGCGTCATTAGTATTAATATCCAGTGGAGGCTGTGTGGGAACTCTGTAGTACAGTCCTTTAGCAACGAGTGAACAACTGGCCATGGCGACTCCATGTTACATTTTACAACCGATTATAAGGCCACTTCTACCTTTCTCTCCAACGAAGAGGATCAAAAGACATGCGTGGGTATGGCCAGAGGAATTGGACAATTGTCTAGAAAATAAATCTAGAAAAACATAAACGAATGGAATTTCAGTACTACACTATTCTCAAGCACAGTATTCCCCAAGAATTGACGATTTTAAGATAAACTTTCAATCGTAATGTAATGTTTTACATTTGAATTACTTGAGATAGGCATGATGGTATAGACGGATCAATACAATTAGGATTGATGCATTAATTGCCACTTCTATTGAGATTATTTTATTAGAAAACTAGTTTCGAATGCTAAACATTCATCTTCAGTTCTAAAACGTACAAAATTTTTTCAACACATAAATCAAAGAGTAAAATAACATATAAGAGCATACACTAATAAGACGCAAATCTTCAATTTCGCTATTCATCTAAATGAAAATAACCACAAATTTAATAAAGACTCGGGAGTAAAAATACTGCATCAAGTAGAAAATAGCCTAAAATTAAATATTTTTGAATCACCAGAAATAATAAAATCGTTTAAAACTGATCCAGATTTTTGTTTAAATGATCAGATAAACATATCCAATAGTCCCGTTTTAATATACGACTTCTTTTCCTACATTATCCTTTAATGATATTCCACTAATCCCTGTTGAACAGATCCGCTACCAAGGACTCCATTTGAACAAACCTCTTACTTGAAATCCACATGCAATATTAAAACGAGAAGAATCTGCCCGTCGTTACAGGCTACAACTATGTTGCTGATTTAGCCCAAACAAGATACCTATCCTATCATTATAAGCTCAATAACCATAAAATCCACTAGTCTCTCAACTAGCTTCCCACTCCATTCCAGATAATCGTCCGAGGCGTCTGAAAAGAAGATGGCCTAGAGATCTTCTAATATAAAATTCTTATTGAAGTGTTACTAGTGAGTAATACTTCACAAGTTATTTACATGTTATTGTTATCATAATCATCAAATGTACTTGATGCATATTGTGTACAGTTGTAAATATCAATAAATAATTAAAACAAAAAAAAAACGTTATAAAAGAAATAAGATGATAATTTAATTAAGTCAAAGAAGAGTATAGAAAACTTAAGCAAATTTCTCTATTCTACTTTATTATTCGAGAAAAAAACATGTAAAATGTAGGAACCTTTTCGTGCTCGGAAGGTATTATATTGGGTAAATTATAGGGATTGAGCCATTAACTCGCCTTGATACTTGGCCATCTCACGATATGTCGATGTATCGATGACCTCTTATTCCAAATTTACATGATTGTTCTATCTTTTCCCAGTTTGATTTATTACTCTCTATCTGATTCAGTAAATTTCTACTCATTTTGACCAAGTGCCATGAAATATTTGTGTACCTAGAGTACATCTAAAGGCACTTTTAGATTGCTTTTGAATCCCAACCTGCCAGAAGAATGTAGAAGTTTACATGACAGTCAGGAGAAAACAGCTATCCCATTATTCAAATACAGTATTACAATGATTTTTTTCGAAATATCGACTGATTGCCGTTTGACTCTGACCTGACCATTGCCTTGTGTATCAGGGTTTTGTCAGTTCCTTTACTTCATACCTGTTTTGCTTAAATTTCAGATCACTTGGATTTATCAAAAGATTTTAAGGAGAAGGGAGAATCTTTGTTTTACAAGTAAACAAAAACTAGCACCCTAAAAAAGCTTCAGGATTTGATTTAATCACCACCGAGATGCCCAAACACGCTATAGTCTTTCTCATTACATCAGCATTAATCTAAATATAGAGATGCCAGTCAGGACTGAATCTTCTGACAATTTAAAAAAAAGCATGGTAACGGTTCGGATCGGCGACACCACCAAACTGGCTTGACCCGCGCTACACCGACCAGTTCGATCCTTACGCTTCACTTCATGTTTACATTTTTCGATAGTTCATTCCTATAACCTCACATGTAAACAATCACTTCTACAGTTTCAACTTGGATTGTGTTGTTTAGTTTGTTATATTGATATTTAGACTTCTTAAATCTAAATAAGTGAAACAGAAGTTCACAAAATGAGTTTCATAAAGGATTAAGTGTTTTATAAATTCATGTTTTCTTATTTCATCTAATCTTATGTGTAAAAGTGTTATAAAACTTAAGAAGATTAATTTGTACATGGATTTGGTGTTTTATATATTTATATTTGTTCTATCAATTTAAGTGATAAAATTTACAACTTGTAAAAGTGTTATGAAACTGAACAAGATTTATTTGTACATGGATTTGGTGTTTTATATATTTGTATTTGTTGTTTCAATTTCAGTGATAAAATTTCAGTATACATATTTTGTGAATGGATTCTTTGTCATCCATATTACTTTTTGTGCTAAAGCGAGACAGATTGTATAATTAATTCAATAAAACATATCAGTTTATAAATAAATGTGAGAAAGTATATCACAGTTTTTTTTATGTTTTCTTATTTCCACTTCCCATGGGAAAATATAGCAGAAATTAACATCTTCACTTTCAACTAGGATTCTGTCTTATATTATATAATGGCTTATAACATGGAGAATTGACAATGTGAAAATAATCACAGATTAAGAGGTAAATGACACATTACTATATAATTGTAGAACTATTGGTATAATGTTATAGATTAATGTGTTTTTAAAAAAATTAGAAGCCTGATGATGAAACATTATCACCGAAACATGTAGCTACAAATGTTAAATAAATAGGAGTTATGCCAAATAAATACTTAAGGATTCTGTCTTTTTTATATTTATAATTTGTTATTTTCACTTCTCTGAGAGAAAGTTCATCAGGAATTAACTTTACTGGTGATTCAGTAGTATATTAATTGTTGATTAAATTAATATTAATTCAAAAATGATTTAGTGTCTTATATTTCGATATTTCCTTATTTCCACTTCAATATTTTCTTATTTCTCATTTTAATATTAGAAGGTAAACAGAAGTTAATATTACTTTGAACAGGGATTTAGAGTTTCTCAGTAAATGTAAGAGAATAACCTTTCTCCTCTAAAAGCAGCGACTAGAACATCGAAATATATCAGAACAAGGTTAGAATCGATAAAAGGTATTCTGAGCGGGTTTAGGGGTTGGTGTCGCCGATCCGAACCGTTACCAAAAGCATTATTTAAATAATTAATTAATTAAATTTATATAATGTCTTCTCCACAAGGTGATCGTGTGGCCAGTTAATTGAGATATGTTAATTATAAAGAAGAATCTAATATATTAATTAAATGAGTGGCATGCAAATAGTAAATGAATTTTACTATTGTTAAATAAAAAACTAGATATACAGGGTGAGTATCTCTTAGTGTATTAAAAAAATTGGGTGAAACTAGATCAAGCGTGTAGCAAAATGCCGCAGATCTCACCTTTCTATTCCAATCCATTGCTGATATATGATAAAACAAAGACTTTTTAGAGGAAACCACGTTTTTCGTTTTTTTTTCTATAAAAGCTGTAATATCTCCATTTTGCTTAAATATTCTTCAAATTTTGACCACATTTTCGGGTTTAGCATTAAATTTTCTATAATAGTTGAGTACCTGTAACCTTGAATTTCAGAAACTTGGTATCAAAAGAACAGCTTGATCTTCGCCTTATTTGGGAAAGTCACTATGTCTTATATTACTTCAACACTCACCGTTTTTTTAAAAAACTACCCACAAAACGTGGAATCTCACAAAAACTTGAAAATTTAATAAGCTTTCGAATGATATGTTAAACGTAATGATTTTGTTTCGATTTCATCTGCATTACATAAACCATAATTTGCTATTAGCTTTTGAATGCAGATGGATTAAACAATACTACTTTTTGAGATGAATTTTATGGACAGATGAGTCTGTTTTTACAGGGGAAGGCATTTCTACCGTTCCATGATGAGTATCGTTAGTTTAATCATCTTTGTATTGTTGTCGAATAGTGTTTGTATTGTAGGGGTTGACACACAAAATTACAAACAGGAACTAAGAATCATAACTTAACCTAGACTTATCTTAATACGAGAGCGATGCTATGTTGTGGGTGGAAGTGGCTTCATCATGGTAAGCCGGAAGCTCCAGCAGGAACAAGACCCGACAGACCAGACAAACTGACTGCTCAAACGGACTGATCCCGAAAATATTTTTCCAGCCCCTTTTGATAAATAAGCTCCACTCCACCCCCCCCCCCCCCTGGACCAAGTACAGGCCCACCGACTTCCCAATTTCTTGAATTTAAAAAAACTAAAATATCCTGTTTACCCCAATATTACACGGCGAGGGATAGGCAGGTAGAGAAGTGGTCCTTTGGTCCTACCAAACAAAGGATGTGAATTCTCGGACCACCCATGGGGAGCTATGAAGGGGTTAGCTTATTGCGTATCACGCGAATATTATTTTTATTAAATCAAACCCTATAGGTTTCATACGTAGCAAACGCAATACTCAGGGCTATTAAATTCCCAGTTCAATGGAAATATTCCTAAATAAATATAAATAAACTTATATTATCATAATAAATAAACTAAATAAATATAAATAAACTTATATTATCATAATAAATAAACTAAATAAAAAGACCGATTCACCTTCTTCATACCGATTAATTAGTCTCTTCCTCTGAGTTCTAAAGTTTAAAAAAAAATCATTTTACCAACGAATACTAGATATACTGACAGATAAACAAGTACTGCCTACACATCGATTTGGATTCCGTTCATTTCACTCAACAGTTCATCAACTACACCGTGTAACGGATTTCATATCAATCTCACTTGAGGAAAGATTATATGCTACTGGGGCATTTCTAGATGTAGCCCAAGCATTTGACAGTTTGGCATGGCGGGCTTCTTTTTAAATTTAAAAATTTTCTTCCTTTTACCTATTATCTGATCCTTCAATCTTTTCTCTCTAATAGACTTTTCAGATTGTTCGACAAGATGGGCTCAGATATCTCTTCTATTCATTCAGTAAAAGACAAAGTACCACAAGGGTCAATACTAGCTCCACTTTTATATATTCTTTACACTCAAGATATGCCACGTGATGATACAGCAATATTACCATACACTTACTTAAACCCATATGGACATACGCCACACAAATATAATAACTTCATGGACATAATAACATACTGATTAATGACATGGCCACGACTGAGATACCTGGAAATACTCTCATAGGGTCTAAAAGAAGCTGGATGCGAGATTTGCCCAAACAAATTTTTTTTTTAATCCATCCTAGGAGGAGGTAATAAAGAGTGCTAGTTTCCCACACGGCCTGCATTATTAAGCTATGAGCAAATTCACTATTGTTACAACAAGTGTAAATAAAACTTTGAAAGAGAAAAAAAAAAAAAACGTTGTGGATCCAAATAAATATTTTTTACACAATCATTTAACTACCAATATTTGCAATATACTGTTTTATTTAGACAGCCCTTTTTAATATGTCGGCCACTGGAGGTCGGGAATTGTTTTAACTCAACCGATTCAAAGCAGTCTATCGCCTATCGTTTCCCCTCCCCTACTTTCCCTACTTCCCCTACCTCTCCTACCTTCTACCCCCCCCCCCCCCCCACCCCTTCCCCCCTATACCTCACTTTGATTTATACAGTGACCGGAGGAATTTGCTTATTCAATCGCTGGAGTTTGCAGAGACCTTCGGGGCCGACATTGTTGGAGTTTACCTAGCACTTCATTTGTCCCGCCCGGACTACTATATAACCTGCTGTATGGAAACCTTCTATTAGTATTGGCTGTTCCATTGTATTTAATAATAGTCTACTCGCTTTATTTTAAACTAGCAATCCTCGTCGCGGTTTCCCCCACTCTCATAAGTTAAGAACCTAACTTAAGATATGATAATTTTAACTAATTGAAGTTATATAAATATATATACATATAGATATATATATATATATATATATATATATATATATATATATATATATATATATATATATATATATATAGATAGATATATATATATATATATATATATATATATATATATATATATTATAATTGTTCAATATTATTTCAAACACATGAAGACTTTAAACATGCTTTTATTGCGTCGACTTTTGAACCTTTTGGAGTCGGATAAAGTTTACGGAAATATCCGGCAAAAATAAATGTTATTCCACCCACTAACATGTTCGAGGATATTTTTTTGAACCGTTATTTAAGTAGGGAGGCGACACATTAAATTATCAGTGAGGCCAATGAATCATATTTTTAAACACATCATCAAAGAGCAAGCGGTTTAAATTTTGATTTGGCAATAATTCTATCGATTTTATCCAAATATATTGCATATAATTAATGTAGCACTGATCAATTTTTAAGTCTAATTTTACTAAAATTGATTTTAAACATGGAACATGTACCGGTGACTTCATTGGTCAAAAGCGATACGTTTTTGGTTAGGTTAGGTTGGGTTGATTGTTTTAGGACACTCAACTTCTATGGTCTTAAGTGTCCTGGTCCCTTAGTTTTTTTTTTATTTATATTTTTTCGAAAAAGTTATATTGTTTCAAAAATGTGATAATTTTGTCAATATTGTAATTGTTATATCCAAGCATTACAGTTTCGTACAGCGGGCATTCCTCGATTATATGTCTGATCGTTAGTTGGCACTGGCAGTATAAACATTTTGGTGAGGCTTCCTTCATTATAAAATAGCCATGAGTGAGGCGGGTATGGCCAATCCTCAATCTGGTCATCACCACTTCTCTTCTCTTTCTCCGATGAGATGAATACCATTGTTTGATGCCACCTTTAATTATTTTTAACTTATCATCTGCCTGGGTTTTATGCCATAATTCTATCCAAGTATTCATGGTCAAATACTTTAAAAAATTGCAAACGTCCGAAGGGGTATAGATTGTTGTTGTAGTCCAACGAGGAGATGGCTGCTTGCTTTGCTGCTTCGTCTGCGGCTTCATTCCCTTTTATCCCCACGTGGGATGGTATCCAGATAAGTACCAAGTTCTTTTAAGAATCTTTGAGCATTGAGGCATATGGCTGCGCCTTTCTTATGACTGGATCCTTGGTATATAGGTTAAGAAAAGATATTATAACAGAAAGTTAATCAGTAAATATGGCAAGATTTTTTTCTTCCAGGTGCATTGCATAATGTATTGTCGCAGAAACCGCCCAACATTCCGTTGTAAAGTTACTAGTGATTGGCGGTTTTTGGGGAATGCGAGAGCGTTAAGTGTAGTTTGATAGTTTGATATTAGGAGAGTAAAGGCAGTTAGGAGCTCAACTCTCGTTATAGTAAATAACACTAGCTAACTAATGAGTGAGCTCCTTTTGACTTTGACCGATCTTCCTTGATCTCTCTCGGCTGTTGTAAAAAAAAAAATTACTCAGCCCCGATTTGTAATAAACAATACATATATACATGTAAGCGAAAAAAAAAGAACAGAAAACATCGCCGGTGAGATTGCCAATTGCGCTATATGCATTTTAGCCCCTTCTATGACATTAAATACAATAGGTGCTTTGATGCACGTGTGTGATTATTTTTGGGTTCAAATCACAAGTGTTTTGTCAAAACATGATCCAAGCTGAGTTTGCGTATTCGGGTTTTTACATTAGACGCGGAATTTCATTCTAAAACAAAACCTGCAAAAAAACTTAAATCGAAAAAATGCAGATAACGGAACTGGCAATCTCACCGACGATATGACGATCATCGACGATCAAGATGGCAATCCCTAAAACATGTTTCATGTTCTTTCTTTACTTCACAGGCTCAAGGGGCCCAAATTTATTTATTTTTAAATTAAAATGATTTAAATAAACTTGATTCTTTCTCTGGTTCAACTTTCTTTTTTTTTTCAATCTTTGAAATAATGTCTTTGTGAGTAATGTTCAGATATGATTGAATAATTAAACTTTTTTAGTGACAACAATCCGCGAGGAGTCAAGTCCTCCACCAGGGATCCCTATTTCACCACCAAAGTTACAATTTGGATCTGTTTCGAAATAGGAAAAACAGTGATTTTTTTTTTTTTAAGTAACCGTTATTATTTCATTAAAATAACTCTGACTTAATAAAATGTTAAAACATATCGCTCATGGGCTGCAATAGTGGCACAACAGAAAAAATCATTTTTTGAGATAAGTACGTTTAATGAAGATGAAGATGATCAGGGATGCAGTCAAAGTAACACCATGTCTAAGAAGGAAATCTTTAATACGTGCCAACGTTTCGACCGTTGCAGGTCTTCTTCAGGGCTATAATGAAAAAAATACCAGACGTGACAAAAAGAACAGACCGATAAACAGATGACAAATGGAAAACAGAATGACATATAAAAAAAACAATATACAAAAACCGCATAGAAAAGATCAGATACATAAATAACTAAGAATACAAAGCAGCAAGGTAAGAATATGGACAAGACAGGAATGATAAAGGAAAATAGATTAATAAATAAAATAATAATAAAATAATAAAAAAATAAAAAAATAATAAATAAAATAAAAATTAATGGTAATGGATAAAGGATAATAAAAAGGACAGAAGGAAATGAAATGTAAATAAAAAAATAAAAATATGGAAATATGGGAAAGAACGAGAGAAATAATGTAGAGCGTGATAAAAGAAAAGAAGCGGTATTATTAGTTATTTATGTATCTGATCTTTTCTATGCGGTTATTTGTATATTGGTTTTTATCCATGCCATTCTGTATTCCATTTGTCATCTGTTTACCGCTCTGTTATTTTTGTCACATCTAGTATTTTGTTCATTATAGCCCTGAAGAAGACCTGCGACGCAGGTCGAAATGTTGGCACGTATTAAAGAATTCCTTCTTAGACGTGGTGTTCCTCTTTGACTGCATCCCTGATTATCTTCTTCTCCATTTATCATACCAGTCAACTATACTTTTATCATTAAGTAGGTTTAAAATTTTCATTGCTAAGGAAAACGCATAGGAAATGCTTTAGTTTGCTTAAACGAAATTACCTTCAAGTTATACCTTCTCTCGTTTAAGCAAACTAAAGCATTTCCTAGCATTTTCCTTAGCAATGAAAACTTTAAGCCCACATATCTCAAAAAATGATTTTTTTTCAGTTGTGCCGCTATTGCAGCCCATGAGCGATATGATGCGATAATTTTTATATCTGAATCTTTCTAATTGTACCATTTTTTAAATTGTTTCATTTCGGTGTAGTAATGAATATTTTTGAGTTGAGTAAGCTTGCCAAGAATGAGGAAGCTGCTATTAAGTTTCTACAGAGCCAATATTTTGCGGAGGTATGAGAAGAACTGCTACTTTGAGCGAATAATGAAGAACATCTCCGATTTTCGCCGTTAGGAGTAATGTATATTTATTTGATGTTATATAATATTATGTTTCAATATTTTGTTATTGAGGTTATTTGACAAAATACATATGTCTATAAAGCGTATTTTCTTAATTATTCCCTATTCCGAAACAGACCCTACAATTTCAATAAAAAATATTGTCAATATATCACTATTTATTTCAAAACGTTGAAATACTTTCCATATAATCAGCACTTGACATCATTTACCTAAGATTCTCTTGTCCATTTCCCACAAATACCACATAATGAACTATGAAATGGAATCCGTTTACTCCTGTAGTGGGGAAGATATTTATATTGGGAGTCTATTAGACTTTCCTCATGTTTAATTTATCGAAATTCCACCAAGGACTCGGTAGACCTCTTAATTCACTCCTAGCTAGGCAGCATACCTTTGGGCGCTGAGGTAGTTATTCAGGTATTGAGGTATTCAGGGCTACCATTACCGCTTCGGAATGTCCAATATTCGAACCCTGAACGAAGGGTTAATGACCAACTCTTCGGGCGGCGGACAGTTCCAAGAACTGGGGAGTCTCACTTTTTGCTACGTCGTAATTAGTGGAAAGACGGAATCTGGTATTTGCACACACATACATAAATATATATATATATTTGTTTTCAAAATTATTAAGGGGAAGCTTCTTAAAATAAAATAAAAAATAAACCTGTAGCACTAACAACTCATGAAGAGCCTTGGGTTCAGTACTTAGGTAAGGTTGTACTGTTACTGGGCCAACGGTTGCGAAAGGAGGAGATTTTGAACCCACTTTGTAGACGCTGGGTATGCCCCAGGAGGGTCTCCCGTAATCAAAAGAGAAGCTTCTTTAGTGACATTATATTATACATACACACATATATTTCGCTAGAGTAAATCGTGAAGGATGTAACAGAAACTGAAGTACTATCTCAAACAGCTGTTTCAATTATTTTTGTTTGTTTTGTCAATAATTTTTATTCAGGATGCATTTTACGTAAATAAATTTTTTTTTTTTTTTTAATGTTCATAAAAATATTTACAAGAACTTTAGAATGTTTAGTTTTAGTTTTTTTTTTTTTCTCTAAGTTTTTCGACATTGCAGTAATGGTAATAGGCACCCTGCAACGCGTTCTCATGCATATACTTCTCGACATAACGCATATTTAAATAAATATTTATTCAAAATATTTTTAGAATAATGCAATTTAAAATAATGGAAGGTAAAATAAAAAAATGTGTTCAGTTGTAATTTCTTAGTAAAATTTATTTATATTATTGCTTTATTATCTCCATTCATATCAAGAAAAATGCTTCATCATTAATTCTACAGACAAAAATAAAAAGGATACGATCGGTACTCCAATTTGTTGAAAAAGAAAACTTTATTATAATGACATGTCCAAATAATCACCGGTTTCGGCCCACTCACAGTGGGGCAAAAACGCAAATAAGTGTTTAAAATTCAATAACTCGTGGAAAACTATACCTATAAATTTGAAATTTCAGAGACTCTTTAGATCAGTTGAGAGGTTTAATAGTCTCATCCCTCGAACCAATTGGATGGCATGATAACACAAAAAAATATATTGTGAGAAAACCATCTTATCAAAACCAAGTGGGCTTCTGTTTGTAGTTTTTCACATAGAATTCGATGAGGCATCTAGAAATTAGTTAGGCCTTTGTGTTTATTTAGTAAATAATTATTTATTTCCGAAATAGGACTTGTTAATAAGACACGCTTATTTTTTCCCTTGATAATCGGAAAATCAAAAAGTCTAAATTTGGCTTAGATAATTTTCAAAATCATCTCGGTATGTACTCCACCAAGTTCAAAACAATAGAAAACAATATGTTAATACTAAAATAGAAATAAAATTATAATCAAAAAATCACTAAAACTAAATTTTCTGTTTTTTGCCATATTTTACTCTGAAGGCATATTTTACTCATCGTTAAGAAACCAACAAAACTCTCTGAAACTCAAGCTCTATTAGCCTTAACCAATAGTGAACACATATTTGTCACTAATTTAACAAAAGAAAAAAACTTAAAAATATGTATTTTACACAGTTTTTTGCTCATTCGTCCCACTGTGCCACTGTGCAGCTGTCCCACAGACCATTAATTTTTTTTTTTTATTGTACTATTTTTGAAGGTTCTAATATAGGTTAATAATAATTCCACTTTGAAGGTTTCAGTCAGTGCTAATACAATGAATAATTGTGACCCGAACTGGCTGTGCCGACACAACTCTGCGGTCGCCTCTAACCTCACTCTGTCAGGAACAACACAGTTCTGTTCTCCCTGCACTGCCAATACTGCCTGTTCTATCCCTCCTCCCGCTGTCTCGCTGCTAATTAGTAAATGGAATCCAATCTGAATTAGTCGTTAGTAGCTTGTCTGTGGCTTCTCTTGGGGCTCATTGACGAGGCCAGCTATCATTATCAAATATATCAAGAGAGTAGGAATTAGAGAAATACAACTTAAATTAATTTTAAAGGAGCAGGAAATATGTTTGATTTGTTTTCTTTTCTCCGTGTTGTTTTGAAAAAAACATATTTTCCATTTAATTTCTGACAAGATAGTTCTTAAATTTTCTATCCGAACAGCACTAATAGAGCTTGAGCCTGTTAAAATGTAACCCTTTTGAGGGTGAAAAAAAGTTACAACTTGACTTTTTTCATTTGAATCAATTTAGCTCCTAAACTAGTGACAAATGTTATACAACAAAAAGTATTTTCAATTGAATTTCTGACAAGGGAAGTGTCCTTAAATTTTCGAATTTGATTTTAATCACGCTAGATTTATTGATGATAGATTATATAAACTGTGCTATTTAAATAAATAAGGTCCAGTTTATTTAATGATCCACTTTCTTCCAAGCCACAAGTTCGGCTGAGGCAGATAGCTATTTTAAGACGTGCTTCTCTATTTATATTTAAGATAATTCGGAAAAAATATTTAGTTTTGTTTATCCTCAATTTTCTTTTTTTTTTATTTAACCAGGATTTTCAGAAAATAATTAAACCATTTTACGTTTAATTGATTAATTTATTAAATAAATTTAACTTTTTCAGCTAGTCAATTCGGTTTACAATCTTCATGTACTTGCTGAGCACATCTGAAATATTCCCTTTTTTAAAATCAGTTTCTTTAAAAAAATCGAAGAATCGTGAGAGGAATTTCTAGGAAACATATTTTGTTGACTAGTCCCGAGTGTACATTTCATTCTCTCTGTGTATTTTGTGTTTTCCGTATGGTGGATTTGCAAACAGCTGATAAATATTTAAAAAAAAAAGAAGTAAATAGGGTTTGTTTTTTTACACATGGTCTTTGTAACTCCGTTATTTATTTATAGATGTTTTTGATGAAGCATAATATTATTTTCAAATACAATGTTGCAATAGATACATTTCTTATAAAGAAAAAAAATAAAATTATTGAAGTTTTCTTAAATAAAGTACTGCGTAGGATATTTGACCAAAAAAAGGATGAACAAACAGGAGAATTAAGAATGTTCTGCAATGAAGAAACTATGGGAGCTTTATCCTATAAATATAGTTCAGGTGAGAAGGTTAAAATGGCCATGCAAAGTCGTTGTATTTAGTTATGAGTAAATTTTAATTATTAGAAAATAAATAATGCCGGGATACAGTACACAATTAATGAGGAAGTAAGGACACGATAAAAAGCCGGTAATGCTTATTATTTCTCGGTCGCAAAACTACTCAGTTCCTGGTTACTCTCCGGAAATTGAATAAGAAAATTAAGAAAAAATAGGATATATAAGACTATTATACTACTGACAGGTCTCTACGGATGCGAAACCTGGCAATATTCTAAATATTCTACCTTAAGGCAGAAACAACGACTTAAGGTACAGCGAAGAATATTTGGCTCAGAACAAGATGAAGAAACGGGAGAATTTAGAAGGCTTCACAATGCAGAACTGCGGGAGTTAAATCCGGTAAATATAGTTCAAGTAATATCAGCGCGACGGTTGAAATCGGCATGTAAAGTCGTTGGTCTTAGTAATGATGGAATTCCAAAGAAAGTAATCAGTTTTGAACCTAGGGGTCGTCCGAGGCGTATATGGGAGGATTGCGTCAAGCTTGGAGGTTTAGGTCTAAATGGGGTTCGTTAATGGGAAGCGTGTGATCAGAGATTGATCGAATCGTTTTCGAGCCTTCCGGTGCCTCCTATATTTTTTTTATTTAATCAAATTCAAGAGTGTATTAACAGATTTATCTTTGAATAGGAAAAATCCATTTCTCAAATAACTTAAGAAATAATTAATATTTGATGAAAAGTTGTATTAAAATATTTTAATTACAATGATTTATTGAATCATGAAATGAAAAAGGGGAGAGGATTTCTCTGATCAGTTAAAAAAAAAAAAAAAAAAAAAAAAAAAAAAAAAAAAAAAAAAAAAAAAAAAAAAAAAAAAAATAAATTATAATGGATCTGCTTTAGGATTACAATTTAATACCTGCAAGAAAATTATCTGAACTGAAAATAACGAGCAAGTACTAAATATATACAAGATAATATATATATATAATATAGCATATATTATGTAAACACAAAAAGGACAAGCAATTTTCGTTTGTGATCACTAACCTCGAAAACTACTGAACCAATCTGTACCAAATTTTAACACACCATCTTCATAGTTCAAGGAAGGTTCAGCAATAATATAATTGACTCTATAATTTCTGTAAACGATAAATATGTGGTGCGCAGTGAAGTTTGAATTATAGAACATATTGGCCGATATGTGGGGAGCGCCATTCAAGAGAAATTACCTAGATACGGTGTTTTATACAGCTAGAATTTGATAATGAAATGCAGCGATAAGTTATTAAAAAAGCTATAAGTATGTGGTCTGACGTGTGGATTCTAGTGGTCTAAAATCGACCGATATGTTGATATTCTGCAACAGAGTTTGCAATGGTAAAACTATTAAACACAACTGTACCTTATTTTAACTAAAACATCTTCATAATTCTAGGAAGGTTTGTATTAATAAATTTTACTTTAGTAATAATTAAAATCTAAAGTCTTGAGTGCCAGAAATGAGGTCTATCAAACTGCCATATACTTTTATGCTTAGAAATTAAAATCCAACCAGATGGTTCGATTAAATTATTTATAATTATTACATAGGATGTCTAATTATGTTTTTTTATGTTCTAATTATGTTTTCAAACACCTAATTAATGCAATTTAATCAGGTTAAAAATTACCGTTGTGCGTGAAAATACCATTGAAGAAATATTGCTAAATTCCATACTTCAATACATATTTTTATTGAAAAAAAAAAAAGAAATTTAATTATAAATTAAAATAATCTAACAAAGTTCTTGTTTATGTAAGTTCTTTATTATTTCTAAGCTACGACAGGGTATGCTAGTATTATATAAATATAGAATGAGTGAAAGTCCTCTCTGTAGTAAAGACTTGTGCAGTACACTACCAAGAAACGACCGTACATTCAGGCATTACTTCAGATTATTTCAAGAATATACTTCCTAGAACTTATAAACCTTTCTTAATGTTTCTGGTTCCGTTTAAATGTTTGTAATTTTTTTTAGGTGATTAAAAATGCAAATACGGAGGTCGATGCCTCTTGTTAAAGTAAGAAATGGTTCAAAATTTATGAATATGGATAAGGCGGTCTTCCCGGAATATTATGGTATCCCCTTTATGCAAATCTCGTCCGAAAAGACAACGCGCCAAGTCACGCTCGAAGAATAACAAGAAAGTCCCTTTGTAAATAATTGCAACTTTATTTCTTATCATTAATTAATATATATAAGAAAAGTTGTTAGAAAATTAGTTATTAACATAAAAACCGATGATATTTATAGTTGGGGGGTGCAATCAAGGAAAAACAATTAAAAATATTAATTTTTTTGTCGACGTTCCGATTTACAATGTAAGACTATTAGAAATAGAAGAAAAACAAAAAAAATTGACAAACTACAAAAAAAAAAAAAAAAATAAATAAATAAATAAATAAAAATAAAAACAGCATGGACATAAAAATTAAAAAAAAAAAAAAAATATTTAGAACCAATTTCTTATCCATTTTTTCGGAAAAGCCATTGCATAGAAAATGTCTTGTTTGGTTACTTCTAATTATTAACTAGTATTTTCCTTTTACGCTCAACATTCTTGATTTCCTAATTAGTTATTCATCAATTATTATTTCAATATTTATTTGACATGGATAGACATATTGGCTGGGGTATATATATATGTTCGCGCCAATCGGCGCTATTGTGAGGGGGGGGGGGAGGGGAAAAACTTTAAATTACCGTGTATTGACGCACCCTATGAATTTCCGGTGCAACTAGCCCTTATCTGCGTTAATCCCTACCAGAATATCCCTCTTTCTTCTAGCATCTGCGCTCCAGTACGCACCTATTCAAATTGCCCAAGACCTCATGGTCTTCCATCGCTTCTTTGACCAAGGCGAAATAGCCTTCCAGGACCCTGTTCCTCTTTTAAAAGCGATCCTATTTCCTGTGCCAGTCATTAAAGATTTAGTTCTTCCCTTAATGAGTGGTGATACTAGAGGAGGAGAGCCTGAACAAATATTGCAGCCTGAGAGAAGCATTCGCCAGACGATTTCGGAGGCCTCTGTACAGATCGTCGGCGGCAGTAACAAGGTAAGAAGTTTCTTATGTATTATTTGGTTATGCTACCTTCAAAATAATATCTCCCCAAGGGTGCAAAACCTCGATTTCATATTTTTTCATTTTTCCCATACAGTCCATTTTCTAGAGGCCGAGGTGAGTTTGTCGCATCGGACATTAACATTCTTTTCCTATACAATATCTTTATTTATATATATATATATATATATATATATATATATATATATATACAAATATATATATATATATTTGTAACTTCTTAATTCACTAATGTTTTGTTTAGTCCAGTCAATGAGTGTTGTAATTTTTTTCCTTTTCACTAAGTTTCTAATATTATTTATACCTCAATCTCAATCTTAATCATTCCTTTGTAGCAATGTACTATCTCGTTATTATCTTTATGTATCTATTTATCAACTATATTGTTACTTGTCAACTATATCCACTTGTCGTTTATAGTAATATCTTTTTTATCATTATAATATAAATATCTAATTTATTTATTTTTCTTGTTTTTTTACACTTTTTCATATCCATACTGTGTTTTTTCCCTGCCTTTTCTTTAATTATCTCCTTTTTTTTTGCCATATGCCTATGATTTTTTTTCTAGTCCTGATGAGGGCTTAAAATGTAATTGAAACGTCGGCACAATACAAAAAAAAAATATTTTAATTGGTTTCAATTTTATGACTGCGGAACCTAACTTCCTATATCTTCATTATTTCCACAGTAAATAATTAGATATCTCATTAAAATACATTTTTTATTTTTCGTGCTTATTGTTCTTATCTTTTTGTTCTAGACCTGATGAAGGCTTACACCGTCGGCTGAAACGTCGGCATAATAGATTACTATCCTTAATCGTGTTCCCTATGCATCACACTCCAATTATCTAAACTATAATTAATTATTCAATCAAGTAAACTTCACAAAGACATCGTGACTCCTTTCCCCAAAGTACCCGCCAACATCTGGTATCCTCTCTCATTTTTCCCCACTTTGATTACGGGTGCTTGGTGTACGGGTGACTGTCTGTTGAGCTAGAGATGCGACTGAGGAGACTAATGAATTGTTTCATAAGATTTATCTTTGGGGTCAGCAGACGGCCTGACGTATCTAACCGGTACAAAGAGCTAGGGTGGCTTTTCCCCGATTTTCGACGGCAATACTTCCTCGGCACTTTCCTATTCCAGTGATTAAAGACCAATAAACCTTCCTATGTCCTAGACCTACTTACTCTGCGTTACTCCATTCACCACCTGAATACAAGATCCCAACCTTCCTACCTATATACCCCCTCACATAGAACTGCCTCCTTTGAAAAATCCTTTGTTATCCCTGCTACCTCTTTTTGGAATTCCTTACCTATCCATATTCGCAAAGCCTCATCCTTAACTTCCTTTAAACATCTTTTATTTATCCATCTCCTCGATTTTCAGTCTTCCACAAAATTGTAAATAATATGTAAATGTACATAAGTGTTCTAAAATGTTTACAGTTGATTGTTTTTGTTTATTTTATTTTTTATTTTCTATCTTTTTATGTATTTTTAATTTTTTCTTTTTTCATTAACTTTAATTTTAATTTTAATTTATTTTTTATTTTTTATTTATGATTTCTACTTTTTTCTCCTAATTTAGTTATACTACTGATGCTCTGATTTAACTAATCTCAGCCAGACAATTGTACCTTTTATTGTGCACTTTAATTATTCTTAGGGGACAGTCTGTCCCAGAATAAAGTTTATTTTTCATTTCATTTCATTTCATTTCAAGTAAACTACATCAACGTCAGTATTAAATACCTTCTGTTCTCGAAGAATAGGACACTAATTGGATGACATCGGGAGCCAAGAGACGACACTGCGACAAGGCTGAAGCTAATAGGATTGAGAGATGATCCATGGATTGAAGGATCATCCACATCATTGGATGCAAAGCGGCCCACTGCTTCCCTCCTCAAAGCATTCCTTGAATTCACGTGGTTGGGCTAACCTTACAAGGCAACCCTTATCAAGTTTAACCTCAAACGAATTTAGCTATTTATTTGACCTTATTCGAATCAGAACTAGCTATTTTTTTAATTCTAATTATATTTTGAATTATTGATAGACTTGAATAAAAACAATTTTTTTGGTACTTGTCTGTTTTAATGTCCGTTGACACCAGCGCTCAGGTGTCACCTCAACTATTTCGACTATTCAGGTTATGATGCCTACAATGAATTTGAAATAGACATTGCCTTTCATTATCATACAGCACATTTTAAGGGAATGAAAACCATGCAAACAAAATGATGTGTCAACGGACATTAAAACAGACAAGTTCCTTTTTTTTTAGTGCAATGAAAAATGCATTCGAAATGTGGTTAGTAGATACATAAGGGATCAGTCAGAATTAGAAAAAAAAATATATGGTATTATATTATATATTATTTTATTTTTTCAAAACAATCTATTGATTGTTTTGATTGTATACTACAACTGTTCACATAATATACAAGTAAATATCATGCAAATGATTACAATGGCATGAAACTCACTTGTACTACTTTCATACAAGTTCTATACTAAATGTTACTTAGGTCATTTTCTTTCCAGATGCCTCAGAGGTTTATCGGTAATCGTGTGAGAAGTATGCTGGGATACTAGGGGTTTGGGCGGGTGTGTAACTTATCATGAAAGGATAGGTTTCTTGTTGAGCCAAACCTGCAACATATGGGACTTATAGATATTTAAGGATAAGTTTATTTGTGACAGCATTGAGAATTTTACGAAGGGTTTTGAATACGAAGGGAGTGAATACGAGATGAGTTTTTGGAATCTCTGATCTCGATAATGTATGCCCAATAGGTATAAACTACTGTCGTGTAAATAAATCTATTGTGATTAATCGGCGTCTTTATTCCGCTTTAGTCATCTATGATGATTCCACTTCGGACGTTTGACCAGCTGGAGTCCTAGGTGGCGGATCTGTTCAACAGGGATCAGTGAAATGTTATTAAAGGATACTGAAGGACTGGAAGTCCCGTCACTTGTTGAGATTTGTCTAGATTTATTTCAATCCTATAAAATTTATACTACAACATAAGAGGACGAGCCATTTTTTGTCAGTGATCACTGATTAAACTCCGTAAGTCCGAATGGGTCTAATTACTACCTTGTAATTAAGTATTATGTAAAATATTAGAAGCATAAAACGTTTGCCTATTAAATGCGCCCAGCTAGATACAAATTTAAGTAAAATATTTAATATAGAGTCAAAATATAATAATAATAAAAACAATATTCTTGAAAAAAAAAAATAATTTCTCCCTAGCTGGGAAAAACAAAAGATTATGGATATGTCTATCAATAAATTAATCATTATACGAAACAAACAATGTTGTGAGAAATTAGGGGTTTCAAAGGTGACTTTCTTCAACCATATAAGCTCCAAAAAGGTAGACCCTAGCAAGAAATGTTATACCTATATCATACAGTATTTCCTGATAAATTTCTGACGAGGAAGCTATTTTTGTCGAAGATTTTCGATTCGAGCAGCACTAACAGATCTAGAGCGTGTCAAAATGTTAAATTTTTGGGTTTGAATAAAAAGCCTACACCAAAAAAGTGTAGACCCCCATCCAAAAGACATAAACATGTCTAAAAATATTCTAAAACAAAAAATAAAAATATTTTTCAGCACAACCAGATTTAAGATATTTAAGCACTATCAGATAATTTGATAGATAAAACATGTTACCCTACAATAAAATATTATAATATTTAGATATAAATAATCAATATCGATTAATTTATGAATTTATTAGCCAACATAATTTATTTAATCGATTAATCATTATTTATTCGCTTATGATAAAGATGCTATAATTCATGAGGGACCTGCTAATCACGGAACCCCTCAGAGCTCCATATTAGCCTCAATTGTAGATAACAATGGACTGTAATTTGATTATTAATTGTATTTCATATTTTATAAATAATAATAGCAATATTTAGTAAAAAATGGACTTTTTTTAATTTATTTTTTTTTTTGTTTTATGTATTTTTTTTATACACTAGGGTAAATCACTAGTCATGAGATGATAGTTTAAAATGAATTAAGACAATTGTTTATCCAAGTATAATTTATAGCCCCACTTCTTGTTGATTCTTCGACATAAGCAGTAACGGCATACGATCATCAATGGCAACCATCCCCACTAAACAATGAATGAATCAAAATAAATCGGAATGTATTCTTTGTAAATTATGTTTCTTAGATATTTCTAGTTTTCTTTAATCAGCAGTAGCCATTCACAAAGCACAGAATATAACTATCTATATTAACTAGTAATGGTTACTTAAGAGACGTAAGGTCAAACATGACCACTACTAGAAAAGGAAGCAGTTTTTAAGTTTTAAAATTACATGATCAAATGAGGAAAATTCGATTTTTTTTTTTTAGCAGAAAAAACGTTTGTAACACTAAAGAAAATTGAAACGGAATGGGGTGACTATAACTGATATCTTGCATTTTTATAAACCGGTTTTGATCAGTTCAAAATTATAGTTAATTGAAATCAAATAGTACAACATAATGGAGCTTCTATGAAAGTCTGAATTCTTATGAAAAGCCACAGAACTCAAAAACTAAAAATTAATGAAACAATTTCACAGTAATTCCTTAAGAATCAATAATTGCAAAGAATAATTTAAAAACCGATCTTAATTTAAAAAATAAATAATAAATAAATTTTAAAAAATCTTACTTAAAAAAAAAAAAAGTATTTCGGGACAATATTTGAGGAAAATATTTTTTACTGGATACAGGAAAGTGATAGGAGGGAGGGTTTCATTTGTAAATGAATCTTAAATCCTTTTCAAAAATATTTCTTCTGGTGATATCACAAATAAATATATCAGACACTTATTATTGCGAAAATTGTATCAGCCTGCCCATAACTGGTGAGGTGATTATAATTAGAGATTTACCCTATCGCAATTATTATATGTCGTTGAAATGGAAATATAAATTATAAAATTGGAATTTCTATCAAGCCTTGAGGAACTCCTGCTAACATTATTTTAATTGATTTTCCTTCATCTATAAGATTTATCTATATTTTAAGTAATAAAAAAAAAATTAGCGTATTAATCTCTTGAGGTACACCACGATGGTATAGAAGAATCAATACAATTAGGATTGATGAATTAATTGCCACTTCTATTGCAATTATTTTATTGAAAAACTAGTTTCGAATGCTAAACATCTTCAGTTCTAAAACATACAAAATTTTCAACACATCAGCACTATGTTACATGGATTATATATACTAATTATGAATCATTAGAAATAATAAAATCGTTTAAAACCGATCCAGGTTTTTGTTTAAATGGCCAGATAAACTACAAACCAATTTTAATTTTTTTTTCAAACAGGAACGGAAAAAAACCAATTAGTCATAGGAGAAAAACCCATTGTAAAACCTCCAAAAAAATATAGTTTACCTGCCAGAATCCCCTTTTCACGATGGATATATTTCAAACAACTGTTAGATCTCCTCAGGTGAGTACAAATGTTTGATTTTTTGTCTTACATTTCTGAACGTTAGTGTATATAATATAGCACTGATGTGTTGAAAATTTTGTATGTTTAAGAACTGAAGATGAATGTTTAGCATTCGAAACTAGTCTATATATATATAAAATGAATGTGTGTGTGTCTGTCTGTTCTCGATAGATTCAAAAACCATACATCCAATCGCCGTGAAAATTTGGGAAGTTATTAAGTATATCCCTGGAAAGGTTTTTGTAAATTTTTATTTAAATCAGAGTTGGGGTTCAAGAAATATCCCAAAAATATCAAAATAATATTTATTTTTTATAAATATTACTTTAGTGCAGGTGTTATTAAACAATTACCAATAAAACATATGTTCTAAATTAATCTATATCTCCTTAGTTTTTTAGGAAGTTTTTAAGAAGAATAAAATTCCGTAAAACGATTTCAAATTCATTTTGATGTTTCAGGTTTATATGTAGGTATGTTATTAAAATAACATTTAATTAGTAATATTTGTTAAGAGTTTAACCATGAATAAATTGAATAATTAAATTTTTACTCATAGAATTTACTTTTATAAAACAAAACTAACCGCAAAAAATACTGAACCAATCTTTACCAAATCTAAACTACATCATCTTCTTAGTTGAAAGAAGGTTTAGCAATAAGGAAGTTTACATATTATCAATTAAATTGTTGCTAAAAAGAGATAAAAATGTGGTACGCAGTAAATTTTAAAAATTGGCCGATATGTGGCGAGTGCCATTTAAGAGAGGTTATAGCGGTACAATGTTATATAGAGCTAGAAATTGATAATAAAATTGGTTTAATTCAAATAAATTGTTATAAAAAAAAGCTATAAATATTTAGTGTGACGTGTGGATACTAGGGATGTTTAATAATCGAACGATAAGTTGTTAGCACCATTCTGCAACAGAGTTTGCAATGGTAAAATTATTAAACCCATCTGTGCCAAATTTTAACTACAAAATTTTCATAGTTCTAGGAAGATTTTAAATAGTATAGTTTACTATAATAATTCTTTAGGTAATAGTCGGCTTACGAGCCACCACCAAGTTTGATCCTTACATATCAATAGTTCTTTCCTATAACCTCACATGTAAGCAAACCTCTACAGGTTCAACTTGGATTGTGTTGTTTAGTGTGTTATATTAATATTTAGTCTTCTTAAATGTAAATAGGTGAAACAGAAGTTAACAAAATGATTTTCATAAAGGATCAAGTGTTTTATCAATTCATGTTTTCTTATTTCCTCTTATCTAATGTGTAAAAGTGTTACAAAACTTAAGAACATTAATTTGTACATGGATTTGGTGTTTTATATATTTTGATTTGTTGTATCAATTTAAGTGATAAAATTCCAGTATACATATTTTTTTGAATGGATTCTTTGTCATCCATATTACTTAATGCCCTAAAGTGAGACAGATTGTATAATTAATTCAATAAAACATAAAGATCTAAAAATAAATGTGAGAAAGTATATCATTGGTTTCATATTTTTTTATTTTCACTTCCCTTAAAAATAATATAGCAGAAAATATAGCAGAAATTAACATCCTAACTTTCAACATGGATTCTGTCTTATATTATATAATTCCTTATAACATGGAGAATGGACAGTGTGAAAATAATCATAGATTAAGAGGTGTACTGTTGGTAATAACTATTGGTGTAATTTTATAGATTAATGTATTTTTTTTTTAAATTTAGAAGCCTGATGATGGAGTATTTTCTCCAAAACATGTAGCTACAAATGTTAAACAAATAGGAGTTATGTTAAATAAATTCTTAAGGATTCTGCCTTTATATATTTATAATATCTGTGTCACCTGTGCATAGTGGGCTAAGTATATTGAAGAAACAATGCTCAATTGCATTCTTCAATACAAGACTTTTATAGATAAACAAATTATTCTTAGTTAATCAACTATTAGTAAAGTTCTTTAATTATGAGAGCGGGCGAAGTCGCTACGGGGAAAGCTAGTTTTCTAATAAAAAATAATCCCAATAGAAGTGGCAATTAATTCACCAATCATAATAGCTTATTAATGCTTTGGACATGTATATTATATTGAAGGCAACGCGTTTTTAGAAAGAGGTTCCATATACTGCGCTCAATAACGGTTGCTTATAAATAACATATGTTCCACTCCATTCCCAGCATTTTATCAATACAGCATTAAGTCTAGAACATTCTGTATTCCGAAGAGAGCCGATAACTGGGCTGGTGTGGCGCATTGCCGTGGCACAGGTGTCCGACATGTGGTTAGTGTTCGACAAGTGAACGTGTGGAATGTGCTACCTCTTCCTCTATGAATGGGTCGAACCTTTAGTTTGAAACAAATTATATAAATGTCAAATAACTATCAAGACTGTCTGCTTATAATAAATCACATAACTAAATGACGTTTAATGTATGAGGTATAATATAACAAGAAATACGACAGTTAAATATATCGAAAATTAAAGGGACGAGAAAATAATTAAAAAATAAATTTATATCAGCCCTCTTCAGAGCTCATTGTACTACAGTACATTATAACTTGATAGGTTGTTTGGAGGGACCCCATCATTCAAAAACATCAAATGAGGTTAAAAAAAAAATTGTAATAAATGAAAGTTTTTTTTTTTTAATGATTTATTCAATATTATACTGATAAAAAAGATATGTCTTTTGGCTGGGAGGTCTACACTTTATATTGAAGGTGTAAGCTTTTTATTCAAACCCAAAAATATAGCATTTTGACCCGCTCTAGATCTGATAGTGTTGTTCGAATCGAAAATCTTAGACAAAAACGGTTTCTTTGCCAGATATTCAACAAGGAATATTTGTTTTTATACGTATAAATTTGTCCCTAGGACCTCCCGTTTTAGAAGCTACTTTGGTTTGTATGAATAAAGTCAAATTTGAAACCTTTAATTTCTCTCAATTTGGTTAAAAAATTACTCTCCTTTGGAAATAAATAATACAGGTAAGCGGAAAAAAATAATAAAAAACATGAGAGCATAGACGGTTAGGAGGATTCAGCTATTAAATTTAAAAAAAAAAAAAAAATCTAGAAAAACGATCAAAGCTCTCAATTAGTTATAAAAACTCATATACATGACTGTGATTAGACCTGTTTGGACGTACGGTGTTGAGCTTTGGGGCTCCACTAAACCATCCAATTCATCTCGTATTTAATCCTTGCAATGCTTAGAAAAATCCTCAATGCTCCTTACTTTGTCACCAATAAACTTATCCATAAAGATCTTAATGTTCCATATGTTACTGATTTAGCCCAGACCAGATACCTATCCTTCCATAGTAAGCTCCATAACCACTCCAATCCTCTAGTCTCTCAACTTGCTTCCCACTCTATTCCCGATAATCCTCCGAGGCGTCTGAAAAGAAGATGGCCTAGAGACCTTTAAGTGTAGATTTTATTGAAGTACTACTTGTTAGTAGTTATTTACATGCCAATGTATTCACTAACAACACATTTAATTAATGTATATGTTTTGTGCAGTTGTAAATATCAATTAAAAAAAAAAAAAAAAAAAAAAAAAAAATTGAAAATTTATCTCTTACAGAACTCTGAATCACAGGTAAGCGAAAAAAAAAAGAAAGAATAAATTTCGTTCGTGAGATTGCCAGTTCCGCTACGTGAATTTTAGCACTTTCTATGACATTTCATACAACAAATGATTTGATGCACGTGTGTAATTTATTTTTGGGCTAAAATCACAAAAGTGTTTTGTCAAAACCTGATCCACTCTGAATTTGCTTATTCGGGTTTTTATATTAGATGCTGAATTTCATTTTAAAAAGAAACTTTCAAAAAAACCTTAAATATAAAAAATGCAGATAACGGAATTGGCAATGTCACCAACGATATGACTATCGTTGACGGTCAAGATGGCAACCCCTAAAATATGTTCAATGTTGTTCTTTCTTAAGCCAACAGGATCAAGGGGGCTTGTTTTTTTAAAATATTAAATTAATAACAAATCAGTAGATTTTAATATTGCTAAACGTTCCTGGCACTATATTTAATGCCCATAGTTATTAAATATTTCCCATCAAAAATCAGTATCAGTCCTTTTTGAAACCTAGTTTGTACTTTGCCAAAAAAAGGTTAATGAAAAAGAAGATTTCTGTTCGAGCTAACTCAGTTCCATTATAAACGTTCGGCGATACATCAAGAAGCAGTATCTTTATTGCCAATCTTCACACTCAGTAAGTCCAAGGCCGAATAGACCCAGAAAAAAAAAAATATACACAGCCAAAGTCTATATACCGTTCCTCAGGACAATTTATGACATCAGTTTATTTTTACCTGAGCCGATTCCATTTTCCTTTGGGCGGCAGCCAGAGCCATCTACTTCCGATGGATCGGAAAAGGAGTTAAGGCAAGAGAGGAAGTGGTGGTGCCAAAAAGAAGCTGACAGGAAGATCTGCTTATTATCTAAAAGCCATACTTCCGGTGACGAGTATAGCCCTAATGCATGCAGCAGCTGCCGCGTTGAGATGAAATCAATGAAGTAGAAGGCAAGGGTGGCTTTTATGATGTGAATGAGTATTAGTTTGAACAGGAAAATAATCTTAACCCTAGAACGCCAACACTCGTCAAATGACAAACACCTCTGTGAATTACAATTGCCACTTCTTTCTAGGGTTGGGCGATAGTCGATAGTTAGCACTATCGATAGGCTGATACTATCGGTTGAGAACTATCGATTGCTATCGATAGTGTTTCGATAGTGGCTGCCTTTTTTTCCAAAGCTATTCAATAAATAATTTCAACTAATTTAATTTAATTCAATTATCTACTTACAATTTAAAATTTACAGGATTATAAATTATAAGATTAATCAACTATTTTATTAAGGTTGAGGGTCAGTAAGGACATGCACAAATGACTAATTGAAAGAAATCACAGTTATCCTGAAGATGGAACAATGCACTCCGAAACATGTCGAAGATAATTAAAGATTAATATGAGTTATGCTTTTAAAATTAATAATAATAATTATAAGATTATATCATAAAGATGAGAGAAAAAAAAATAATTTATTTGAATTTTAAAAAAGTATTTACAATTGACATGGTTACAATAATAATAAACAAATCAAATCTTCAGAAAAGAAAAATAACAAAATAGTTAATTTCAAGTGTGCTCCTTGAGCCACATATTTCCCGAAAGAAAAACTAGCATTTCTTCTTTCCTTTGGCTTAATCTTTGAGAGAACCCTTGAGCTTTATGAATTCCGAATTCAATTTCAAAAAAATTCGACACAACAGAGACAGATCAGCATAATTCCTCGAGTTTCAAAACTTGAAGGTAAAAAAGATCTATCGATAGTCGACGCTGTCGATAGTAACCATCGATAGGCATGACCTATCGATATATCGATAGTAGCTATCGACTACTTCTTTCCCAGTCATCCTGTCTCCATGACACCTTAGCTAAGCCTTCTACTGACATTCCAATGCAAGTCACCGAAGGAAGCACGTTTATTCGTTTAGCTGGTCCGGAGAAACTTCAAATTATGTAAAAACAGGTACCTCAAAATTACGAATGGTTGGCAACTAAGGAATGTCAATGTACTAAAATTATGCTCAATTTGTATTAAAAATAATTGTATTCCTATTTTTGCTGTAACATATACAGTCCATTTTATGTTTATATATTTTATACCTTTTTATATTCATGTTTTAATACAGTATTTTAAAATAAAAATAGTAAGTAATTTTTTTTTAATATATCCATCCCCCTCCCCCTCCCCCCCCCCATAAATCTAGATAGAATTTTTCATTTTTATTAATTACAGGAATAATAACTCTCGTGAAAGAAAATCTCATCCATAGCTTTTTTTTTTCTCTTCATCCTTAGTGCCTTTCAGCGTTTTTCAATAATTATATTAAATAAAAATACATTCGTCAATATGACGAATAGTTAGTAAAATGGGATGTAGAGAGAAGGTTGGCGTTCTAGGGTTAAACGTGTTATTTAATAATAAAAAAAGTATTGATGTAATCTTCTTTCAACATCTAGCCAAATATAAAAATTATAGAGAACTAGAAACAGAAATAATATTTTATATCCAGATGCATTTGCTTCCGTAGAAAACTCCTTAAACATTTAAATCCGCTAGTCTCTCAACTTGCTTCCCATTCTATTCCCTACAACCCTCCGAGACGCCTGGAAAGAAGATGGCCTCGGGACCTCCTCAAATAGAACTTTTATTGAAGTGATACCTGTGGGTAGTTGCTTCACGAGCAATGTCCATGTTATTATGAACGAATCATCACACATATTAGACGTATTTTTTGTTATAAAGTTGTAAATTTGTGCGAGTAAATGTATATATATATATATACAGGGTGTCCAGACATAGTGTAAAAAAAAAAAAGGGTAATACTGTAAACTAAACGGGGTAGAATGGCGCAAAAACGAGTGTCCTATCTCAATTTTTTGAGGAGATAGAATTTTTTTTTCGTTTTTATTTTTAAAATCTTACTTTTTTCTGAAAAATTACAGTTTTCTCTACTTTGTTTTAGCGTAGAAACTAAAACGATGATATTTTCTTAATCAGCATTAAATTTTCTAAAAGATGAAATAGGTCTAAATATTTAAAAAAAAAGTACGTTTATGTAACATTAGGTAATCAGCAAGAATTTGGTTAACCCCCCCTTAACTCCCTATAAATAAGTTTTTTTTTTTTTTGGGGGGGGGGGGAGGGCTTGCTACCTTCACAACTCTTTATCCATCATGCATATGGACAAGTGATAAAAAACTAATACATTTATTCAATCTAGTAGGTATGTGGAGCAATCAAGTATTTATTCTCTAGCGTGTTTTTCATCAGAAAAACGTCTGTTAGACTCAAAAGGTGAAGTGCAATTGTATCATGAGTTACACCAATAAAAAGCTAAATAAATTCTGCAGTTTTTGAAAAATTTGACGGCTTCTAGGGTTCTCCAGTGAGGAGTGAGGAATTTTCAAAAAATATTAAAAATTTAAGTTTTAATAAATGTTTTGTGTTTTGCGCGTTAAAAGGCCCCTTAAAAGTAAATTTAAATTAACTAGACCTATTTCATCTTTTAGAAAATTTAATGCTGATTAAGAAAATATCATCGTTTTAGTTTCTACGCTAAAACAAAGTAGAGAAAACTGTAATTTTTCAGAAAAAAGTAAGATTTTAAAAATAAAAACGAAAAAAATTCTATCTTTTCAAAAAATTGAGATAGGACACTCTTTTTTGCGCCATTCTACCCCGTTTAGTTTGCAGTATTCCCCTTTTTTTTTTTTTTTTTACACTATGTCTGGGACACCCTGTATATATATTAGTAAAGATATATTTTCTTGACTTCTTACTATTAGATGTTTAATAAGTCAATTATTGACTGAACCTCAAAAACCTTATTAAACAATATATATAATGAATATTAAATTAATGAGCCTGTGAAAGAAGGAATATTTTACTGAATAGAATATAAAATTGAATAAATTTAAGCAGATGGTCTGGTTGGCAGTCAACCGTCAACCTGCCAGTCAGGGAATAATACTTGAATAATATATTTTAATAAATTTTGAGCTGATTATTCTCGAAAGAATTCATTGAAGGAAAGAAAGTTTATTTAAATAATTTGATTTCATTTACATAAATAGTAAGTCTTATACATATATAGCCCAGTCAATAAACACATTGTATAGTGCATGAAATATGCTATAATTTTTGACTTCATAGCTTCGTTAGGAATAGTTAGAAGGTAAGCATACTAAAGGTCCCCGCCCCTGGGGGGTAAGATAACGGTGGGGGGAGGGCAGAACGTCCCAATTTTGTTTTTCAATAATATCTCGAAAACAGTGGACTATAGAAAAATATGCTACAGATAAAAATTAAAGCTCTTTAAATTTCCTATAAAATAATTATATACATATTCGTCGAAATTCCAATACTTTTCGAGATGTACGTTATTAAAAATCGATAATTTTTTTTTTTTTTTTTTTTCACTTTTATTTTTGAATCCACACCTGTCAAAAAAAAAAGAAAAAGAAAAGAAGAAAATTTATAATTTTTTAAATAAACAAAATGTTTACCTCAATTTTTGTTTAAAAAATTGCTTTAAATACCAGAAATGTATATATGAAATTAAATTAAATTTAATACTCTACAATTTTGAATCTGACATTTTTTCTGAGAAACGATTGTGGAAGGTACTAGAAACAAAAGTTTGACAAAAAGTGAGGTGACATTTTCTTTTCCGAAAATCACCGATTTTAAATAACGAATATCTCGTCAACGGTTAGATCTACGACAAATTTATTTATTATCAATTTTATAGGAAATTTAATAGCTTTTATGTATATTTGAAATATATTTTTCCAGAGTCAACCGTTTACGAGATATTATCAAAAAAAAACAAAAACATTGAACTTCTCCCCTCCCCCCACCGTTGGCTCACCCCTCAGGGGCGGAGACTTTTAGTTTGTTTACCTTTTAACTATTCCTAACGATGCTACGAAGACAAAAATTATCGCATATTTCATGCACTCGACACCCCTCATATCAGCATTCATTGACTGGACTAATAATAAAAGTAGGACAGTAAATATATATATATATATATATATATATATATATATATATATATATATATATATATATATATATATAATATATATATATATATATAAGATTTATTGAGAAAGAAATTTAGACATTTTTCTTTTTATTTCTTTCTATAATTTTCCCATAATAAAACTGTATTCTGAGTGCATTCCATGCAATTTTTATTATAACCTTTATTGATTTTTTTTTTTTTATGTGCCGTTGCAAATTTAGTAATAACAAATAGAAAACAGGATATAGTTAAATTAAGTGAATTAAATAAAATAATGTTTTCCTTTTTTTTTTTATATATATATACATATAATAGCCTCCTTATAAGATTACAATCCTAATTTGATTAAGATATATTTCTGTCAAAAGAATAACAAATTACAAAAAGTTACCTTAAATTTAATATTGCCAAAGTTTGATCAAAATTTAATCATAGCTATTTGACAACCAATATCCTGGAATCAATCACCTAATTTAATAATGATTGAATATTTCAGTCAAATAATGATTAGTTAACTAAAAAAATTACTGAAAGGTTTAATAATTATTTAAATTAAGTGATTGATTCCAGAAAATTAGTTGTTAAATAGCCGTGATTAAATATTTAGCTATTCTTCTTCTTACGAGTTTGGCCACGTTCAACAATTCATTTCATGCTCTTCCGTTTTTAGCTATTATTAAATTAACTCCGCTTTTTAATGCCTTTTGTCACAAATAGAGAATATCACCAATATATCTACAAAAATATCTAAATATCTAATTATTTTTCACTAAAAAAATATTCATTGTATTCATACTTGATACGGCTGTGTCATGTGATAGCTAACTTTATTTTAATCAGTAATATTTTCAATAAATTGGAACGGCATGAAAGTTCTTTTACAGGAACCTAATTTAAGCCTCATATTATAATGTTCTCATCTCTTCAATGATTGGAATGTCTGATTGATATTCAGAACTCAATGAACATTATTTCCATTGTAGATTGGGTGGATTGGTCCATCGCGACTGTGGTTGAAGCTGTGGGCCAAGCGTTTGCAGGCAAAGCTCACTAGCGGTCAAGCATGCACGTTCACTAGACAGGACCCAATTCGATGGATCGATTATCATAACAGTTTCTGTTTTAAAACTGTGAAGGTCATATAAGATCATGAGTTTATTTGTATCATAGTAACGATCATAAAGATTTGGGATATTAGAAACGGTATAAGGAAGGAATTTGATGGTTAAGTGGAACCTAATAGCTCTAAGCCTAAGTCCAAATAAGCCTGAAAATGGTCATTCTTTTTAGTGTATTTAGAGATTGAAAGGTTTGCGTTAGTAGAATGTTCCTGGAGCAACTTTTTGTCTTTTCAAAGACACAATCCGAGATATTGTATCTGTTAAACAGTATTTAATTAGGGGCTCGATGGTGAGCGAGTTGCGGGGAGGGTCTTAGCTAGGGTCGGGCGATATTCGATAGTTACTATCGATAGCGTCGACTATCGATATATCTTTTTCACTAATTTCAAGTTTTGAAACTCTGGGAATTATGCTGATCTGTCTCTGTCCAGTGTCGAGTTCTTTTGAAATTGAATTCGGAATTTCTAGAGCTCAAGGGTTCTCTCAAAGATTAAGCCAAAGGAAAGCAGAAATGCTAGTTTTTCTTTCGGGAAATATGTGGCTCAAGGAGAACACTTGACTCTTGAAATTAACTATTTCGTAATTTTTATTTTCTTAAGATTTGATTTGTTCATTATTATTGTAACCGTGTAAATTGTAAATAATTTTTTTAAATCCATATAAATTAGTTTTTTCCTCTCATATTTATGATATAATCTTATAATTCATAATCCTACAAATTTGAAATAGCAAGTAGATAATTGAATTTAATAAATTAGTTGAAATTCTTTATTGCTTAGCTTTGGGAAAAAAGGAAGTAACTATCGATAGCAATCGATAGTTCTCAACCGATAGTACAAGCTAACTATCGACTATCGCCCAACCCTAGTTTCAGCGCGCTCGGTACAGAAAGTCGTGGGTTCGAATCCCACCCCCGCCGGAGGGTTAAAATTTATTTTATGGCATATCCACGGAATGAATCTCGACCTTCTCACCATGCACTGCAATAGATAACACAACCTGTAGGTCCTCCTTCCTGCTCTAGTTGGAGTACATAGAAGCCCAATAAACAACAGTTACTTAGTGGTACTACGTTAAAGGATACGGAAGGAGAGGATGTAGTAAGTCTTAGACGCAGAAAGAATGTTATTTGTTAAGATTTGTTGATATTCATCTTAAGTCAACATTCAATAAATATTAAGAAAATAAAAATTATTTATATAGGTAACTAAATATTATAAATAAAACTACTATGTATGCTATTTGTTAATAATAATATCATAATTATAATAATAATGTCTTTATAGAACAAAATAATATATACATACATGTACTTATACGAGTAATATTAGTAAAATAAAGACAATTCTTGGCATACATCCTCTCTCTCGGATCTATTGCATAATGAACATATACCTATACCTGTGCCATACCTCTTGTAGTTAGAATTTAGATGTTCCCCTCTGATTCCTATAATCCAACAAATATCTTTAAATTGTTGGGCACTATTTATATAACTATTGGAGGTCTATAGGGATTGATGACCCTAGGGTTTTATACCTATACACCTCAACAAACACACTATTACAGGTATGGTTATGATTTCAATTTTTATATAAAACAAAAGAAGTGGATATTGTAGCCTTCAAAACTTGTTTTGGCTTCAAATTTAGTATTAACGCCTTTCTTATTTTTTTAAAAACAAATTCCTCAATTTTGAAAATTACCAACACAAAAAATATCTTCCGACATTATACTTCTTCATCATTTCCTTAATATTTTTAAACCAAGAAATATTTTCCTAACTGTCTCTATAGCTTGTAGCTTAGGGTAACGGTGATCGGGTAAATCAAAAACTTTCAATAAATAATTATAGTGCTTTTTATGAGTATATCTAAAAATCGGTTAGAGATTTGTTTCCAAATAGAGAACATAGCCTGATGAGTTCAGTGGATTTTTAAAAGTTTTTTGTTTTTGATGTTTATCTTATTTGTTTTTGAGCTCCAAAAAGGAAAATACCCTGCATTATGTATAATTAGCCTTATTTTAGCCAAGACATGATAATACTAATTAATAAAGATGTTATCTTACTTTGGGGAGCGTCGTAAGACTTTAGTAGCCCCCCCCGCAGCCGCTGTAGAGGGTGCCATGAACATAATGCCACTGCCTTCAGTCCCCGTCCCATCTTTTGAAGTCTTCTTGCTTTTCCGAGCGTGAGATTAAGGCGTAGGCATGTAAACGCAACGGAAGAATTTTTTTAATGCATCAAAGTACCCTTTAAAGTTTAATCGTATAGCACTTTGTAAACGAATAAATATGTTGTTTTATTGTACATGAAAGAAAATCTTATAATTTGTTAATAAGCTGAAAATTTAGCTATTCCAAAATTAATTTAAATAAAAGTTTATCTCATGATTTAAATATTGTTGCAACCGAAGTTATGTTATGATACCTATTTATAATGAATCTATAAGAAATAGTCAACGTTATGAATCTAAACTATGATTACCTTCGAGATGACAGTATCCTATGACTAGTTTACTATCTCTGATCTGATTCCGTTAGTTCTCATGATGTCTGATATCCAACTCCATTTAAGTTTCCTCTTTGTGTTTGATGATGACTATTGGATCTGTTATCAGTCTGTTCTCATGCGGTTTATGATTAGAGAAGTGTAAAAAGTAACTAACATATCTATTATCTATAATATTATTGTGTTTGTGATCCCTAAACTACAGAACCAATCTGTACCAACTTTTAAGCAAATCATCTTTTTTGGGGGTCACCTTTGGTTAGCATAGCAACTAAACCCAAGATCTTGGGTTCGCAGCCCGGCAGATGACCTTAGGATTTTTAAAGGGAGTAAAAAATCCTTAGCTATGCCGTCATTCGGAAAGGACGTAAAATGGGGGCCCCGAGCCTGTGCGATGTCAGGTACTCGTTAAAGATCCCTATCCAAATTATACCTGGATAGGCAAAATTTAGAACTCCCACCGTAGCATCGTCCGATTAGCCATAGCAGCATAAAGTGACGTTAAACGAAATAAACAAACCATCTTTTTAGTTTAGGGAATGTTTAGCGATAATAAAATATAAAGATTTTCTATAAATATAATTTTTATAAAAAGCGATAAATATGTAGAGCAGGGTGAAGTTTGATAATCGACCGATAGGTAGCGAGCACCATTTGTGAGAGGTTGCAAAATTTATGTTAAAATTTACTTATTTCAAATTCTATTGTTATTAAAGCTATAAATATATGGAGCGATATATGGATAGTGAATCTAAAAAAAAAAAATCTACTGATATGTAGCCATTCTGCAACAAAGTTTGCAATAGTTATTAAACCCAACTGTACCAGATTTTATCTACAACATCTTTATTGTTCTAGGAATAATTATAATAATAAATAAAATGTATGATGTTTAAGTACCAGAAACGAGGTTTGCAAACTGTGATATATATTTATGGTTAAAACTTAAAATCCAACCAGATGGATCGATGAAATTATTTTTGCCAAAATGGATGTCTAATTATGCTTTCACGTACTCTTCAACCACCTAATCAATGTTATTTTAACCAGGTTAAAAATTACTATCATGCGTGAAAATATCATTGAAGAAATAATGCTAAATTCCAAACACCAATACAAGATTTTTGTCTATAAACAACTAAAATTCAATTTATTGTTAAAATAATTTAGTTTATTAATGAGAGCTGATGAAGCCGCGGCGCACAGTGGGGCAAAACGGCCCAAAATGGGTAAAAACCTCATATTTACTAAACGGTTCGTGCTATAAGCATGAAATTTTGGAATTATATATTTCATGAGATGCTGAATTGAATGAAACCATAATCAGCTTTATCAGATGATCAGAAAGGGTAAAAATCTAAGAACAAAAAGTAAGAAAAAATTAATAAAGTAAATTTGTGGTATATTTATATGCTATCTAAGCTGCTGAATAGAATAAAACTACAACCAGAGTAATCTGATCATCAGAGCATTGAGCCATATTTTCAGTTTAAAAATTAAAAAAAAAATAAAATCAATTAAATAAAATCAAGTTTTTTATTATTATATATGTTTTTTAGGTGCTAAATTGAATGAAATTTATTATATAGCTCTATTACAGACCCAAGATTCGTTGAATTAGGTTAAAATTCATTATTAGGTTATATTTGGAAATAAATTAAAATGTTTAATATAATTTGAAAAATGTAATATGTGATTATTATAATTTTAATATAATGTGAAATGAAGATATTGAAAATTCCTGGCAGTCAAGGTTGGGGCTACATTTACGAAATAAAAATCGTCCATAAACCAGTAAACATCAATAGTGAAGTTCAAAGGGTAATACAAAAATGTTTGCTAAAAATTCAGCCTCATAAAAAAAATTTTTAACAGGACTTCAAAACCGTGTTATTTTCTCAACTCCAGAAAAGGGCAACTTTAAGGACGTGTACAGACCCTGGTAATGAAATAATCGAAAAATCAGTTCCACAACCTTATGCTACATTTATTTAGGTGTACAAAAATAATGAAAAAAAAAAAATCACAAGATTTTAGGGTTTTTTTCCACGTTTGCCCCACTGTGCGGCGGGGTATGCTAGTTTTATTTTTTATTTTTTTATTATTTTTTTTTTATTATTTATTTCTTTTTTTTTTAAGTCATTACAAAGATTCCAACTCATTATTCATTCAATGTTGATTTCCAAGCAATATGCTGCGGATGTCAGAGACATTTAACTAACTGAAATAAACTTGTAGACTTAGGTGTAAAACAGTAATTGTTATAAGTCTTGATTAGCCCTGATTCAATTGATTTTTTCTATGAGAACAACAATTTTACTGCTTAGGTAATGAATAAGTTAATCTCCCTTAGACTTGGGCAGAATCAAAATGTTTTATTACATTAATTTTTTTTTTTTTATATACACGAACCGGCCTTATAGACCACGTGAATATCATCCCCTCCCAACCCTCCCCACACATCCCTCCCTCTTCTTCTCCTCCCATTTCTTCTTCATTCTTTTAGACTGCATTCTTCTTTCTTCCTCGCTCCATAATCTCCTCCCCCTCACCTCCTCGGTACCCACAAGGACCTGTATTCCCTTAATTTTTCTCTTTATCTATCCCTGTATCTATCCCTATCGAAACAGTCCTGACTTGAAATTCCCAATTTCCCCGTTTCTTTCTTCATCTGTCCGATGTACCCACCAACCCCTTTATACCCCCACATTTTATCAACACAAGATCTTTCTATTTATTCTGTTCTGGTTCATCCTGACCATATGACCGTAGTAACGTAGCCTCCTTAACCTAATGTCCGTTTCCAGGTCATCCATTTCTCTGTATAATTCTCTGTTAGGCCTCAGCCTATATCCTTCCGGTAATTTTATTGGCCCACAAATTTTCCTCAAGATCTTCCTCTCTACTCCCAAAAGTTTCGTTAAGCTAGGAAGAGAAGCGGTCTCCATTCCATACAGAATAACTGGCTTGACAACCGTGTTATAGTGTCTAATCTTCGCTCATATTGAAAGACCCTCTTTACAGGATAGACTTCTGTTGGCAAAGCTGAGCCTTTCCATCTTGACCAACCTCTCCTCCATTCCCCTTTTCTCGGACCCATTACTACAAAAAATCTCTCCCAAATACTTGAAGCTATTTGTGACCCTGATTTCCCCATTTTTTGTTTTAACTGTTTTTTCCCGAAAGTTTCGATCCGTAGACATGAACTCCGTTTTTTCGAACGACATTAAATATTTATTAATCAATCACAAATATTTTTAAAAGCACACTTCAATAGAAAGATGTTCGAAGATAGGTTCTGTTTATTAAGTGGAGATTAAAAAATTAACGTTTCATCATTTATGTTGATTATTATACTTCAGAATAGACATAATATAATTTAATCAATGTATTGTGTCTTTATATATATTTTTATGATGTTTAATTGAATTAAACGAATTTGAATTATACATTAATTGTTAATAAATATGATATCCTGACATTATTAATTCTTAACACATTACGAACGCAGTGATGGTTAAATAGTTAAATAATATATATTTTAGTAATAATATATACTACGTACAGGATGCAATTATATTATGTTCACAAGATTAGGGATAACAATAGATCATCTCTCTAACTGTAATCTACTGTTCTTATCAATTTAAATTTTAAAATTAAATAGATCAAATCAATTACATTAGTAATTAAATTATATTAACAATCAATGATTATTCGAAATAAACAAAGTTAAGTGAGAATAAGGGTTCCAAAAGTGACTCTTTTCATACAAACCTTGAGCAACAATACCAGAGCTAGAGGTTATCAAAGTATTACATTTTTGCTTTTAAGGACCAAAAATCGTTGTACCAAAAGATTATAGATCCCCAGACAGAAGACATATCAATGTAAAAAAAAAAAAAAAAAAAAAAAAAGAATTATCATATGTACAAATCTTTTTTTTTTAATTTATAAACCGAACTTGGAGAAGCTGTTAAGAATAGATTAGAGGATCTTAAGGAAAATATATGGGAAAAGAAAAGATTGAACAAAAAGATCTTTAACAAAAATTTTAGCTACTAAAACACGGGAGGATACAGGAAGCATATAAGAGAAGAATTAAAGAACCTTAAAATTTCAGATGCCGACTGTCTGGATAGAAACACATACAGGAAAACACTGAAAAATCTCACCAATATTAAAAGAGAAAAAAAGAGGGGTACAAAGTGGTCCGAAGAAAGAAAAGAAATGCCGTCGAAAATCATGAAATTGCGATAGGAATAAAAAAATCAAGATTCCCCAAAAAACCAGGTCTTTCGTAAATATAATTAAAAATACATTAAGTTTTTATTTCGTACGAGTAAACCCTTTGGTTATTTCGGCGTGTTATTAAACTCCTCAATATGATCAAATTATAAGTCGATAAATCAAGTAAAAAATACATTAGAAAGACCTTTCGGTCTTCACATACTCCCAACACGACCGGGTAGTGAGAATGGTACCTCTATCAGCCGAATTCAGGACCATTAGGAGTACATCAAGTTCATCAAGATGATGTTATCTGCATCAATAGTTAAAGTCTGGAGAGGGGGAAGAGGACGGAGAAGATATTGAAGGCCACTTAACAGATTGAATGGTTGAGGGGAACCATTATCTCTTTGGACTAGAAGGTGTTGTTGGAGTGCTTCTGCATTGTCTATATCCTCTGTATCTATCCTTCGCGGAACTTGTGAATATATTGAGTCTGGGTAGTAATCTTACTACTAGTATCTAACAGCAAAATATAAAATAGATGTAATTAATATCAATTAATTTTATTTTTTTATTTTAACATGAAGACAATATTTAGAGTGCGTAAAAAAAAAAAAAAAAAAAAAAAAAAAAAAAAAAAATGAGAAAAGGAAACATATTTCTATTAGTTATCTACCAATGTATTTTGGAGATCTTCAATTAAGTAAAATATCATGGTTATTTAAATTTAATCAAAATCAAAATATTTAGGGTAAAATATACAATTAGGATTCATGAATTAATTGCCACTTCTATTGGGATTATTTTATTTTAAAACTATTTTCTAATGTTAAACATTTATTATTAGTTCTAAATACATACAAAAAATTTTCAAACATCACCACTTTTATAAATGTATTATGTACATATTAAATTGTTAAAAACCTTTCGATTTTCTCTATACAAATATTTCTCGTAGAGACAGAAAAAAAACAACCAGTCATAGGGAAAACTAAAAGGTTCCTACCTCACCTTTATACCAACCTCTGTCTGCTCTAGGACCTGATATCGTTCAGAAGCCCTTTTCATTTCGCCTCCTTTGCTGAGAATCAAAATGTTAAATTTCTTGTCTTGTATTTTAAAAAATAATAATAATATGTATAATTTATGTAGCAAAATGCTGATATTTTGACATTTTTTGCATGTTTTAAGAAGTGGTGATAAATAATTAACATTTAGAATTAGTTTTCCAATAAAACGTTATTTTAATAGAAGTGTCAATTAATTCATCAATCCTAGTTGTATTGACCCTTCTTTACCTCAAGTTAAAAGATATTACATGTTATACAGGTATATATTATTTAACTCTAATTTTGTTTTTAGTTTCGTCTGTCTTCAATTTCTTCTTTATTTCAGCCAATCTCTTTTAAATCTTCATGTACCTTCTGAAGTCAATTGGGTTTGCCTTTTAACCTTTCAAAATGTTGCACAATTTTTCTTCTCAATCTGCTTGGACTCATTCTTTGTATGTACCCATAGAACATCAGTCTCCTTTTCCTAATTTCATCTGTTATCTTTTCTATAAGTTTGTATACTTCTGTGTTATTTATCAATTTGGATGTTTCTCCCACTGTTCTATTTCCCAATATCTTCCTCACAACCTTTCTTTCCTTTTTCCTGATTTCTTCATTTTCTTTTATTGTTCCCAAAATTAGTGTCTCAGCTGCATACAAACATCCTGGCCAAATTACTGTCTTTTAATGACGAATTTTGTAATTTCTGGACAGTGATTTATGTGCGTTTTATTTATTTATTTTTTTTTTTTTTAAATACTTGTATTGATATTTGTAACTGCATATACATCTAGTAAATATGCAGTAAAATGAACTACGCAATAGTGAATTCTATAAATCATCACAATTGGAAAATGTACAGTAAAACATTAGTTCTAAAGTTAACTATCAAAGTTCACTTCTATCACGTGATAAAAAAATTGTAAAATACAAAAAAATTGAAAACTTGGATATTTTGAGTGAAACAGATATGGTTCTCAATTGTTTTGTTGACGGTAGTTGGCAACTTAACTGTTGATAATCCGATTACGCATATAACCCGCAAATGGTCAAACAATACAATATATTTAACCTGTATTTTGTACAACACTCGACTTGATATATCTCTCTCTCTATCTTTTGGTGATCTTCCCGGAAAATTAGCTTTAGCTATTCCTCGAGATACTCCTCTATTTGCCGCCAGCAATTTTTCAATGTGATAGGAGGAATAGTTTCCATATTAAAATATATTTAGTCCTAAGTGTTGCACGAAGTTTTGTTTTGTTTTCGTTACTTTCTCGGCAATCAGCTGTATTCGATATTATCGGATTATTTGGTAGGATTCATTTGCATTTTTACTTATGTTTATCTTAGTCAGCGAAGTATTAATTATACGGAATGTTTTGATCAGGTAGAAACCAATAAGATTGGAATATATTCCTCGAATTTTGCAGAACTAGATAAATATTTGGAATTGAGTGAAGAGAAAATAGAAAATGTTCTAGATCATTATATAGAAACCTATGTTGAGGGTAGTGATGGAGATGACAGGATATCTACATTTTATTTGTAAAAATCATTCCTCAAAGAAATATGTTTACAATAATTTATCTTCAAAACAGCCACTTTAGACCTGTGAAAAATTACATTTTGATGTAATATTGTAAATAAAAATTTATGTAGTTATAAATTTTTTTTTTATATTGTTTTCAATCATAAATATTTTTATTTACGTTCAAAATATTCACTCAGGTAATATTTTGTACAAATACTCTACTTTAAATATATAATAGTCAAAATATTTTTTTTTCAATAGATTTATTACAAAATTTGGACAAAAACGGATAAAAACGCGCGACCGGTGGAAGGTTAATTAAAAAAATATTTTCTGAAAAAAAAATCTAAAATAAAATAAATAACATCAGACTCGGATAATCAAGTCGCCATCTTTTTAATGCTCTGCTAAATTTATAAGCATCAGCTGATTCAAAACATATGGCGGAAGCCTTATTCCGTAGTAACATTACAACATTTAAGAAATATATTTATTTTATATATTGACATATTTGTTAAATATTATTCTTTTATTAATAAAATAAATGTTTTTGCTTATGAAACAAGTTAATGTAACTAATTATCCCTGGCACTAATAAAACATATCTATTTCCATTTCATTAGTATAATGCCAGTTTAGAATTAGGCTGAGCCAGCAATGGGCTAATTAGACATCCCAGCCCACCAGCTGAATATAAATTCGGGCTAATCAAATGGCGAGGTTAGGCAATGAAGGGAAGAACTAATATTAGGACATTATATCCAATCTTAGGAGTCTTCTAATTAATTGAGAGTAGAATACTAGAAGAACCTTACCTCGTGGCTTCATTGTCGAGGAATATAAGGTGCGGTTGATGAACAGTTTTTTATTTATATTTGAAGTAGATAGAAAAAACATACGAAGAAGATGAATCAGCGATAGAGTCAGAAATAAATAAACTCATCTGTAAAACTGTAATAGAGTGCAAACGTTTTGACCTGCCTCGCAGTTCTTCTTCATGGCCACCGAACCACACAGGAGGTGTGGTTCCTTTCAAAAAGTCTTTTCCGTTCACTTCTCCATAAATTCATAGAAAACTCATTAAGAAAAATATAAGAAGCTGATCAGGAATGCAATCATAAATAAATAAACTTGCTCCTTTTAACAGTTAATTTTCAGTAACCAGTTACTGTTTTATCAGCGCGCATTCTAGCCTTACCGATTCGAAATTAAAACTTCTTAATTTCCCTCTTTTCAGCACGAAATCTCAGATTGTATTCTAGATGCAAATAGAAATCACACTACATTCTTTTGTAAATTTTACTTCAATGTTTAAAATTTTATTTCATTCAATAAATATGAAATTGTTGTTATAATATTAAACAGACATGGTATTCTAAATACTATAGTATTAATTTATAAATAAAAGAGTTAGAGTTAAACTTCATATATCCGTGAAGCACTCTTCAAATGCTGCTATTAAGTACCCTGTTTCCAGAATACTTTCAAGAAATATTGAAACAATAAATAAAAAATAATAATAATTTATACTAATATATAAAAGTACAAGCCATTTTTCGTTTATAATCACTCATCAAGAAAACTATTGAACCATATTTTATAATCTCTACCAAATTTTAACCACATTATCTCTACAGTTCCAGAAATATAGTTTAGCAATAATAAAATATAATGATTTTCAAGTAATTGGTTTTAAAAAGGCAATAATATGGGGATAACAGTGAAGTTTGAAAATTTACCGACAGCTCTTGAAATGGCCACTCTACATAAGAGGAAACAAAGAGACGGTAATAATTAAAATTCACTTATATTCAATTCAAAAAAAGATTTAAATAGGTATTTCGACCAGTGGATCTCAGTGATGTTTGAAAATCTCTTGATATGTGGAATGCACCATTCTGCAATATAGTTTACAATGGTAGAACTACTGAACCTACCTGTACCGAGTTATAACTACATTATTTTCATCGTTCTAAGAGGGTTTAGTAAAAATGAAATTTTATATTAATCATAATTTAAATGTACAATGTTGAGCGGCAGAAACGAGGTTTGCTACAGTGTCATATTCTTTTACGGTTAGAATTAAAAATCCAATCAGATGAAATCAATAAAATTATTTCTGCCGAATTAAAAGTATTACCAAATCAAAATGTCGAACTTTTGCTTTGTAATTGTTTGTGTAAAAATACGATTATGTGTATTTTGTTGTAAGTACTGATAATACAGTCCAATATCTGCAAGAGTTACGTAATAGCCTCTGTCCTTCTGAATTACCACCCCATGTATTAAAATTAAAAATTAGATGTCTACTTTTGCTTTCACGTAAGCTTCAGCTATACACGAAGATCATTGAAGAAATTATGCTCAATTGCATTCTCTAATACAAGACTTTTTCTGGATAAACCAATTAAACTTTAATTATCAGTTTAAATTATTATATAGAGAGTGGGCGATGCTAGTAAGGGTCGTAAAAAGAAAAAAGAAAAATCTGAAGTACAAAAAAAATAATAATATATATTATATTTCCTTTATTTTTCAAATACATTTTTACAGAAAAGGCTTTCAATGAAATATTTTTAATCAATTTCATTATATCTGATTCAAGTAGTAACCAACCGTTACAAGAAAAAAAAAAAAAAAAAAAAAAAAAAAAAAAAAAAAAATATATGTTTTTTTATAAATGAAAGATAAAACTAAAATAAAAGGCGGTGGAAAAATATCCGTGTAGGTGGGAGGAGGTAGGAGGAGAATTGATGCTTTGATAGGAAATGGGAGTTTAATATACATCGTGCCGTATAAAAACACTTTGGGGTAGGGATTTTATCTTCATCACTTTTTTTTTATTTTTTTTTGAAGAAATATTTACCTTTGAATAATAAATTCAACAAAAAGTTGGTTTATAAATATTTTAGAATAAATATCGGGGAAAAAAAGAACTTTCCAAAGGTTATTTTTTTTTTATTGATCTAATTTCTGTTAATATTTAATATACAATCTGATAAGTTAGTTGCCATTAAGAAACTAGCTGTTCAATTTTTTCGCTGAATAATAAACAAGTACTGTTCCACTTATAAAGTTTTTTTTTTTTGTTACTACTGACCATGGAGATATTGATAGTCCTCTTACAAACACTCCTGGTAGGGTAACCCATCCCAAGTTACTGTGATCCATGGTTTGTATGGTACTATGGTACTGAGGAAAAGTACTCATAGTTCAATTTACTGTCTCTTTGGGGCCGATTTCGCAATGCTTTTCCCACTTAGCGCAATGAGTTTAAGAAAAGTAAAAAATCCCATTAGACATATTATGGTTGTTCAATGCCAGCAGGCCGATTTGGACATACATATAGTTCCCTGTAAGAGACCATCTATGAACCAAATCTCAGGGAGGGTGGTTTACATCATAAAAAAAACAAAACAGATAGAGTAAGCTTACCAATCCTATGCTTGGTCGGTGTAAGGTCGTGGAGTAGTCTGACGGGCCTCACCCGAGGGGTTGTCTGAAACACCTGGGCCAACGTGGCTTTCTTTGGGAAGGGGTTCCCTCATTTCAGGATGTCACCCATCCAAGTGCTTACTGCTGCCTATGTTTAACTTTAATTACTTTTATTGCTTGTGTTAGCCTGATCCACCATCCTGACCCGCCGTAGAGAGACATGTTTACAAACCGATTCATTATATTTTCAGAATATTCGACCGAAATCACGCTCAAACACCAGGTTTTCCCCTCATTAAGTGTACGCACTTTATTGAGGTTGGGTGAAAATAAATTTCCTGTTTTCAATCGGACTTGAAATTGGGCCCGAAAGCATAGCTGTCAAATGCCTTACCCTCTTAACTCCCGTGCCTTCCATTTCTTAAATAAAATTGTCGTAAATTTGCAACAATATATTGAAAAATATGTTTCAACACGGTGATACCTAGTAAATGTCTTGATCACCTTTTTTAAAGATTAGCCGCCATAACGAAAATGAAAAATAATACGAATTTCTATGTGAAGATACCACAAGAATATAACCCACAAAGTAGCACTCAGATAGTTTTTCAGAGAAAAATAAAATTATGCATCAAAGGGATTACACATTCATATTGAAGCACGTGTCCAAAACATTAACAAATTTTATTTGCATCCTTTTATACTAGTGATGTTAAATTATTGCTGGCATATTTGCTTATTGCCTTAGCAGGTGTTAACTATTTATTCTGTAGCACATGTGAATGGTCAGTAAAGTGCATTTTGTTGCTTAAGTGTGTTTGGTAATTTTGGGTTATTATTATCACTAGAATGCTATTTTCTCTCTTTATTTTTGTATAATAGACTTAAGTTTTTCCTCATAAATGATTTATACACTGGATCGAGTATTCAAGTGCCACAGAGTTATAATCAAATTATAATTATTTTAATTTATACTATTATATAAAAGGACAAGCTGGTTTTTGTTTTTGATCACTAACCGCGAAAACTACTGAATCAATCTGTAAAAAAATTTTAACCACGTCATCTTTATAGTTCCAGGAAGGTTTAGCAATAATAAAATATACTTATTTTTAATCAATTAGTTATTAAAAAAACGATAATATGTGGTGTGCAGTGACGTATGGAAATTTATCGATAGGTAGCGAGCGCCATTCTACGAGTACATGAGATGTTACAATAGATACGGTGTTATATTGAGTGTAAAATTGATAATAAAATTTATTTATATTCAATCGAATTATTAAAAAAGCTTTGTGGATATATGTGATATGTGAAGCAACAGGTGGACCCCAGTGATGTTTGAAAATCGACCGGTTTGTGGTCAGCACCGTGCCCACAATAGGGTTTCAACGGTAACCTACTCAACCTGTACTCAATATTAATTACATCATTATCACATTTTTAGGGAAAGTTTAGCAATAATACAATTTAAAATAATAATAAATTAAATGTATACTCCCTTCATTGCCTCCCAGACACTCAAATCCCATATCATAAAACTTCAAGAATGGTATCGAAAATGGAGAATCAAAATAAATCCAAATAAATTCCATCAAATAACCTTCACCCTCCGTCGTAAACCCACGACATCCTGTCCTATAATATCCTTTAACGATGTTCCACTAATCCCCGTTGAACAGATCCGCTACCTCGGACTCCATCTGGGAAAATGTCTTCCTTGGAATTCACATACAAGACTAAAACGACAAGAAACTGCCCGTCGCTACCGACTACAACATTTACTTGACATACGCTCCAACCTTCCAATTAATTACAAAAGATTCATTTACATGAAAATAATTAGACCAATTTGGACATACGGAGTTGAGCTTTGGGGCTCCACTAAACCATCCAATTCATCTCGTATCCAATCCTTACAATCCAAAATCCTTAGAAAAATCCTAAGTGCTCCTTACTTCGTCACAAACAAACTTATCCACAAAGATCTTAATATACCTTACGTTTCTGACTTAGCTCAAACCAGATATCAATCCTTTCACAGCAAACTCCACAACCATTCAAATCCATTAGTATCACAACTTGCATCTCATTCCATTCCAGGTAACCCTCCGAGGCGCCTGAAAAGAAGATGGCCTCGGGACCTTCTAATAAAGTGCTTTATCATGTAGAACCTTTATAAGTGCTACCAATGGGTAGTTGCTTTAAAAACAAGTGACGTGTCATTTTTATCATTATCATCACATTTACTTGATCTATTTTCTTTTTTGTATATACAGTTGTAAATTTCAATAAATAATTAAAAAAAAAAAATTTATACTATAGAGTGGAAGAAACGAGGTTAGCTACACTGTAATTTCGTTTTATAGTTAGGAATAGAAATCCAACCAGATGAAATCAATGAAATTATCTACCGAAAAACAATTATTACCAAATCTAAAAGTCCGCCCTTTGATATTATATGTAAAAATATAATTCATGGGCATTTAGTTGTAATAGATCATGAGTTTCCAAATGGTCTCTGCCCATCAGGATTACCAACTCATAAATTTAAATTTAAAATTGGATGTCTAATTATGCTATTACGTAATCTTCAACGACCAAATTTTAACTGGTTAAAAATTATTGCTACGCATGACACTTTTATTATGAAAACAATTGTAATTAATTGCTATAATACACGATTTTTATCCATAAGCATTAAAAAATTAAATTAATAAACAATTATTAGTTAAAATTATCTATGTTTTTTACTTATAAGAGCGGGCGACCCGCGACGGGAGATGCTAGTGATTAAATGATAGTAATAAATACTCTAGTAAATCATAAATTAAAGAGTCCAAAGTATTGTAATTGTTTTATATCCATCGCTTCGTCTTGTTTAAAGTTATATTTATTTAATTTGAGTGAAAAAAAAAGAGATTTTAAATTATATTATCTCAATCCAATGTCGGAAATGAAAGAAACATCCCCAAAACTCTCAAACAAAGCATCCTTCAGGAAATTACAAGATTTATAAAGAACGAATAAACGAGTTGAAGAAGAAGAAGTGGGAAATGGAATATTGAGAAGTTTTTTAGACAAGGGGACAAAAAAAAAAAAAAGAAGACCGGAAGATGAAAAAAAAAAAATGAAAAAAAAAAATAAAAACCTCTAGCCTCAATGAAATGGCCATGTTTAAGGAGCATTGAATCGTATGATTCCAAAGTATAATCCTAAAAGCAACTCTGCGCTAAAAGGTTTCGAGTGTCCCCCCCCCCCCCCCCCAGTTCTGCTTAAGAAAGCATTTCTTCATCCTTTAGCTTGGAATATAATAATGTAAAATAACTTCCGAATTTGCTCAAAATTAGAAAAAAAAAAAAAAAAAAAAAAAGTGGTAAAGTCATTCTCTCAATATATTTAATTTATAATTTTATTCTCATGGACAAGACTAAAGCGATACGAAACTGCTCGCCGTTACAGACTACTTCAACATTTACTAGACAAACGGTCAAAGCTCCCAATTAATTACAAAAGACTCATATACTCGTACATGACTGTGATTAGACCTATTTGGACGTACGGAGTTGAGCTTTGGGGCTCCACTAAACCATTAAAATCATCTCGTATCCAATCCCTACAATCCAAAATCCTTCGCAAAATCCTAAATGCTCCATACTTTGTCACCAATAAACTTATCCATAAAGATCTTAATGTTCCATATGTTGCTGATTTAGCCTACACCAGATACCTATACTTTCATAGTAAGCTCCATAACCACTCAAATCCATTAGTTTCTCAACTTAATTCCCACTCCATTCCTGACAATCCTTCAAGGCGTCTGAAAAGAAATGGGCTAGAGACCTTCTAGTGTAGAATTTTCATTGAAGTGCTACTGATGAGTAGTTCTTTTCAAGTTTTGACATGTTATTATAATCGCTATTAACACATTTACTTAATGTATATATTTATATATATTGAAAAAATGTTCATGGATCTTTTCAGTTATAGTTTCTGAATAACAACGTTTTTAAATTTCTAAATAATGTACCATGGAAAAGCTATAGCTGAGCGCGTAAGGCAGTGAACTGCTAGTACGAGTTCCAGTCCGACTGAAGACAAGAAAATCAACTTCTGTCTTATAGGCCGTGATTACGTATTTAAGGCTATTTAAAATTCTTAAAAATTTTATTTTAGACGATTTGAAACTGCTCTTTCTAGACTACCCCAACATTTACTAGACAAACGTTCTAAGCCTCCAATAAAATACAAAAGACTCATTTACATGTCAGTGTGTATACCTATTTAGACATACTGGGTTGAGCTTTAGTGCTCCCTGTAACCTCTAATTTTTCTCGTCTCCGATCCTTACAATACATAATCCTTCGTAAAATTCTCAATGCTCCTTATGATGTCATAAATAAACTTAGCCATAAAGTTCTTAAAGTTACATATGTAACTGAATTGTGACAAACAAGAAACTATATTTTCATAGCAAACTTCCTACCTACTCGAATTCACTATTTTTCCAAATTGCTTCAAACTCAATTCCCGATTATTCTCCGAGGCGTTCGAAAAGAAAATAGCCGAGAGACCTTCAAATGTAGACATTATATTGAAGTGGAACTAGTGACTGTAATAATTTTCATCACATTTACTAGTTTTTTATATTTTAAACAGTTTAACCTTTTCGGAAGGGGTTTTATTTAATTCTGTACACACAATACTTAAAGGTATACAATGTGCGTGTAATTTTTGTTAATTATTAATTTACATATACAGATACATAGTACATGTGTGAAGAAAGTAAAACATAAAGAATAAAACAAGAAAAATTAAATAAAATAAAGAACAAGAAGTTATAGAATATTAAAATTCAATAGAACCAATTTTTAATCAAGCAACCAAGTTTTAATATCTTAAGAAATATTTAGCAGAGAAATATTTATAAATTTTTAAAAAAAAATATATTTAAAAAAATAAATTTTTAATATTTATAAGTATTTCATATTCTTATCCTCCATTTTCGTTATGGAATATTGAGAAAAATATTTTGAATTTAAACGTATTGTTATCATACATAGACTATTCACCGACTACTGCCCTATTTCTATACCGTTGTTGCCTGTAGTATAGTTCTGTAGTCCAGTGAGTTGTTTGCGTTCATACAGCCTTGTTCAAAAGTATCAGGCACTATGAAAAATTCTCTTTTTAATTTTTATACGTAATTGTTCAATCATTGCTACACCCAAAACTCGTTTTGTTGACAAAAATACTTCCTTTAAATAGATTATTTTCAACCAGTGCCCCCTCCTTCATACGATACACCGGAGGAAACAATAATCTAATGTAAACTAAAGGATACAATACAGTCGCTGCTCTCTTTACTGCAACTTGAGAAAATTGTTGTTGTATTTAATTGTGAATATTACAAATAAATTACATTTTGGGCTTTTTTGAATTCAAAGAACAGTGAGATTGAACGTGCAAAGATTTTATGTCGTCGGGAGGGTATAATCAATCTTAGATTGCTAAAACTATGAAGTGCTCCCGATGTGCTGTTCAATATACACTTATGAGACAGCGGAGCTTTAACACAGTTTCCTCGCTACCTAGAGCAGGAAGAAAATAAATAACAGGTGCACGTGATGAGAGATTTTTGGTGAGAACATATCTTCAAAATCGCAAGAAAACATCAAAAGAACTGGTTGATGAGATGAAAACCTTGTGTTCTGTCGATATTTCTGCTCGGACAGTAAGAAGAAGACTAGGAGAGAAAGTTCTGAAGGGATGTAAAGCCAGGACGAAACCGTGGCTTAGTAAAGCCAATCGCAAGAAGAGGCTTGCCTGGGCCTAACTTCATCAAAACTGGAATGTTGAAGATGGGGCCAAAGGTAATTTGGTCAGACGTAAGCAACTTGAGGTAATTAAATTATTGTAAATTGGAATTAAAAATTGCAAAAAAAACCCTAAAATAAGTTTCAAATGCATAAATATAATTATTTTTACGAATTCATTAAAATATCTAATTTTGTGCAGATTTCTGGAACTCAAGAGCAGTTTTTGTACGAAGGAGGGAAGGCGAAGCCTATCACTCAGATTGTGTAGTCCCTACTGTAAAACATGGTGGAGGAAACAGATTTGGGGTTGTATGGGGCTTCGGGAGTTAGAGAAATGTTTTTGTGCGAAGGGAGGATGAATAGCGATACCTACATATCAATATTTATCCAAATTTTGAAGCCTTCATTTGAAAAAATATTTGAACCTGATGACAGTGCCAATATTATTTTTCAACAGTATAATGCTCCATGCCACGTTTTACACAAAAGGATGGTACGAAAAAAAAAATATCAATGTTCTTGACTGGCCTCCTCACTCCCCAGACCTCAATCCCATTGAACACCTGTCGGCTAAATAAAAAATCAGAGTTGGTAAACGTAATCTTACAAAAATAGACAATTTGTTTACACTATTAAAAGAAGATTGGGAAAAAATAGTTAAAGAAGATTTTACACAAATTGTTAATTCCATGCCAAAATGAATAATTGAGGTTATAAAAGCAAATGGTTTAATGAGGAAGTATTAAATTGTGTTGTTTTTTTCGAATCATCCATATTTGGGGTACGTCAGATCAATCACTTCCTAGATGCTTGGATTTCTTTTTCTTTCAATAGTTCTTCATTCTCTCAGATCTCCTCTGATATGTAGATCGGTTTTCTGGTGTTGTTCTTAGCTTGGAACCTCTTAGTTTTGTCCTTGGTTATGGCCCTGGCTGTACCATTCCTTAACATGACTTCGGAAATCCGTAGCTCTTTCAAATCCTTTTCCACTTCTTTAAACCAATAGGGTTTAGTTTTCTTTTTGTAAAAGAAGTCAAAGATTTGCTTTGTTACTCTGTCAGGATTCGTTCGTAATATATGTCCATCGAAATCAATCCTCCTTTTCCGCATTGTATCTGATAATCTCTCTGACTTCAGGCTTCATTCCTATAGAAAACTTGTTTGTTGTTTAGCACTTTGGGACCCATGATCTTCCTTAAAATTTTCCTCTCCTTGATTTCCAGTTTTTCGATTTGCCCTTTCCTCCCCATGACCAGTGTACTTGCCATGCTGCACCCCATGCTGCATAAAGTACTTCGGGCTTAATTACAGTGCTATAATGCCTTATTTTGGTGTTCCAAGAAAGGGTTTTCTTATTGTGTGTGTTTTTGGTTTTCTGGAAAGCTAATTCCATTTTGGTCCTTCTCATTTCCATTGCCTTCCCTTCATGGTTGTTCCAATCAATCCATTCCCCTAGGTACTTGAAATTCCTGACCACCTCGATTTTTTGAGTTCCCACTTTAACTCTCTTGGGCATGTCCAGCATATTCGTCAGAATTTTCGTTTTTTCAAAAGAAATTCTTAAGTCCTATCATCCCCGCCTGCTCCTCTAATTTAGAGATTTGATCTTTGGCTTCTTCCCAAGTTTCTGCCAATAGTGCCAAGTCATCAGCAAATGCCAAACACTTAATCGCGATTCCTTTTGTTTTTTGTTCCAAGTCTTTTTTATTAATTACTAATCGTGTTTTTTATTATTAAAAAAAATATATTTTTTAAATGGTTGAAGTCATTTTTATTCCCTAATACTTTTATGTATGTGCCTAATACTTTTGGCCAAGGCTGTCTATGAGGTGGTGTATATTTTGTTATTGGGTGAAATCACAAGGACATAACAATGAATCTCTTATTTTGAATGTATAAGAGTAGCTGTTCACTGCCACCATGCTCTGTGATTGTATTGTGTAATGTAGAAGTTAGTCCATGAGTCTGATTTGATTTTAAGTCCGTAAGTCTGGAATGAAATTATGTAGATGTCTTCCCTTGTGTGCTGTGTTCCAACGTGTATGCCACTGGTCTACAGTTTGTTTGTTTAGCATAAGCTTTAGGTGTTCCCAGGATATCAAAATATAAGGGAAGGATCTTTCGAGACTTTTAAAAGGTTTGTTTTTCATTAAATAAAACTACTTGTTCAATAAATATTTTTCATATAGTTATAATTTTATTTGAATTCCCCTTTGGAATATTTAGTAACAGCTTATAAGGCTTATCTCAGAGATTTGGAGACAAACTCAAAATTTCCTTAGCAACTTGGAGAAGGCTGACGCGGGTCTCATCAATAATGAACGTCTTAATCGTTCTCCCGCTTCTCCACCTCTCAACTGCCACTCCTCAACCAGAAATCGTCGTCAGTCCCTTCAAAGTTGCATAACCCTAAACGTTTTCCTCCTTAATATTTAATTTTAGGAATTATTAATACCCCAATATCACGCTATTCTTAGTTTCGGTCTAGTGTGGAATATTAGGAAATCTTAGAAAACATTTCAATGAATTATACATTTCAGATAATAGATTATGTATGTAATATTAGATGGATCAATAACTGCCACAGTTCTTTTTTTGATTTGTGAAATGCCTTCTTTTCTTTTTTCTTTTTTTTTCATATTCTGCTTTTGTAAAACATCTGTGGTTTACAAGCGATATACTAATCGAAATACGTTTTCACATCTCTCTGATCAGAGAACGATTTCCTATTGAGAGAGTTTTGGAGGGACCGGAATAAGTGGTAATGGAATGGTGCCGATCTGGAAATTACGATGGCTAGAGCAGCCAAGTTACACTAATAACTTATATTTTTAGCTGTGTTTTAGCTGAGCATTGGTGTCTACAACTTCAATGCGATTTAGCAGAGCTGTCTGAATGTTAGCCCGGTTCCGTTATAGTCCAGTAAAATAAAGGTTTGCCGGAGAACAAATAGATTTGGAGTTACAGGGGAAAATATGGCAAAAAAAAAACGTGGATTTCATAAAAGTACGGGATATTTAGCGTTTTAGCATGTGTGTTTCAAAAGACCCGATTAAATCTTGATATATATAGTCTAATAGTAAATTTGACCAGCTTTTAGATAAAAAGCATAAATTTTCATTCGGACGAATAGTTTTGGAGTTATAGTGAAAAATGTGTAAAAACGTGGATTTCACAACAATACGGGTTTTTTTTTAGCGTGCTAGATATATATATGTGCTAGACTAATAGTAAATTTAATCAGCTTTAAGACGAAAAAAAGTAATTTTGAAACAGACAAATAGTTCCGGTGTTATAGTCGAAAAGTACGGATAACATGTTTTCGCGGAGAAGTGGGAGTGACCGCCAGTTGGCTAATTTCTACACTATTTCCCAACACTATAGCTTCGTGGTAAATGATCAGATTTCGGAATAGTCTTTTTCATTTCATAGGTTATAATTCTAGCTATAATTATTATTCAAGACTTTCTCCGAAAAAATCTTCGTTTTCGTGTTATAGGTAAACTACCCAAAATAACCGATATTTTAGGCGTTTTTTTTTTTTTGCGATTTTGGGTATGAAGCCGACGTCTGCCGTGGTAGCAAACTTAAAATTAGGATTCAGAACCCCCAAAAAACATAAAGATCCGTTGAGGATAAAAGTTCGGCAGTTTTTTCTTGAAAACGGACTTTTGGAGCCTTATTGACAAATAGTTTCGGTGTTATAGTCGAAAAGTACGGATAACATGTTTTCGCGGAGAAGTGGGACTGACCGCCAGTTGGCCAATTTCTACACTATTTCCCAACACTATAGCTTCGTGGTAAATGATCCGATTTCGGAATAGTCTTTTTCATTTCATAGGTTATAATTCTAGCTATAATTAATATTCAAGACTTTCTCCGAAAAAATCTTTCGTTTCGTGTTATAGGTAAACTACTCAAAATAACCGATATTTTAGGCGTTTTTTTTGCGATTTTGGGTATGAAGCCGACGTCTGCCGTGGTAGCAAACTTAAAATTAGGATTCAGAACCCCCAAAAAACATAAAGATCCGTTGAGGATAAAAGTTCGGCAGTTTTTTCTTGAAAACGGACTTTTGGAGCCTTATTTTACTGGACTATTAACTGAGTGCAATGGACCATCGAATCAATGGTTCTTGCGATTTCTTTCGTAAAAAATAACACGACGATGATTCAAAAATATGGAAAACATAACATTTTTCGGATCTAAGCCCGTTTTCGGAGCATTAGTCCAATATTATCCACTACATTGTCGCAGATCTATCTTTCAGCTCCCATTTTGTTCGAGAAGCGGGTTTTTACGGACACGTAGCCAAGCTATTTTCTACTTAAATTTCATCAGTTTTTCCCACTCTCGGTCGGTTGAAATTATGGACTTCTGGATTGGCGACATAGAATGCTGGAATCCCATCCACTTCGTTTGAATCCATAAAGCCCACTCAGGTTATATTAAGCGCCTATTACGCGGCTTACTTTAATATTGATTTCTGTACTTCAAAAAATAGAAAGTAGCCACCTTTCAATTTATAATTACAGTAAAACCTAAGTAATCCGACCTCCGCTATACCGACTATACGGATAATCCGTCGCTCCGCGGAATCTAAGGAGTGAGGGTACAACATGTTCGTGGAGTCCCAAATAGTCCCGTAAAATTGTACATGGTGGTATGCAAGAGGTTGGATAGATTTGAAGTTTTGATGTTATACTTGTGTACAAAAATCCAAGTTTTGAAACTTTAAGAGCTACCGTTCGCTTATTAACAACCTAAAATATTTCGAACTTTTCTACGTTTCCTCAAAATATCTGCTTCACGATTAGTTCTAACGAAACACTTGTTATATTCTAAATCAGGCAAGACTAATTTAATAAAATGTGAGCAGATATTGTCAAGTACACCATCATGGTATAGAAGAATCAATACAATAGGATTGATCAATTGCCACTTATATTGGGAATATTTTATTACAAAATTAATTTCAAATGTGAAACATTCATCTGCAGTTCTAAAACATACATTTTCAAAACATCTGTATTTTTTTACATGGGTTAAATATACTAATGTTTTAAAAAATGTAAGACAAGAAATCAAAAATATATTGGCACTCGCCGGAGGAGATCAAACGGATATCTAAAATATATTTATAGTGAAAGGGGAAGGGCCAGGTTGGTTAATTTTTTGGGTTTTCCTTGGGTTTTACACATGACTAATTGGATTTTTCTTTTCCTATTGGAAACAAATTTAAAATGGGGCTATTGGAAATGTTTATCTGGTCATTTTAACTATAATTTGGATTGGTTTTGAACGATTTTATTTTTTTTAATGATGTTTTTTAAATTTTGTTAAAATACTTTAGAACTGAAGATGAATTTTCAGCATTCGAAACTACCTTTCTGATAAAATCATTCTAATAGAAGTGGCAATTAATTCATCAATCCTAATGGCAGATATTATTTTTTCTTTTCGGTTCTTGCTCAATACGTCCTTACAACGACATTAAGAGACCGAACGACATCATTATAACCGATTATAAAAATTAGTTAGCGATGAAACACAATACAGTTATATAAGTTCAATGCTTCTGTACATAAATAGCTGGCTAAAACATTTTCATGCAGACTTATAGTCTATTAGTGTGTATAACATATGTTTATATTTTTTTTTTTTCTTTTTTTTTAATGTTAACATATAGCTGACTTTTAATATATTTAATTATATTACACTTTAGCAATGAAAAACATGTGCTTCATTGTAAAACTCGGATTGATTCGACCTTTTGGCCGTTCTGCCCTGCCCCTTAAGGTGTGGTTCCGCATGGAGCAGCCAGCCGCGGCAGCTGGAAGTTCATCAGTTCGTTTTCTGGTGATGATTTCACTAAATATAGAAGGAGAGTTAAGAAAACTCGCTGGAACCACAATTTTATTATTTTTTCAGACGATGTATAAAGTTCCAGTTTTTTTCAGTGAATATTTTATTGACAACCCTGTTTTCGTTAAATAATTTTTATTATGTAAGATAATAAGAGTGTAAGTTATCAATAATCTTACATGATAAAATTGATTTAAAGAAAACAGGGTTGTCAATAAAATATTCACTGAAAAAAAACTGGAACTTCATACATCATCTGAAAAAATAATAAAATTGTGGTTCCAGCGACTTTTCTTTATTTTATTTTGTCTTTTTTATATACTGTCTTTCTATATTTTGTGAAATCATCAAAGGGAAAATTTATATTTATATTGGTACCAAAGTTTCTTGTACCATTTTAGACTTTTTTTTTTTAATGTCATACCGATCCATATGGTATTTTTGAAAAACAATGCTTAAAATACATTACAGAACACAATTTTCAGATTTATAAATAATTGGATGAAACTCAGGTTGAAATACCACAATTTTATATATATATATATATATATATATATATATATATATATATATATAAATTGTGGTATATAAATCTGTGGTTTTTTCCATTATATGATGTATTTAAATATCCAAAACCCTATAAATGTATTTTAAGCATTGTTTTTTAAAAATACCATAAATGACATTAAAAAAAAAAAACCAAAACCCTAAAATTGTGTTTTACACAATAACAGACGCGAAGGAGCACCGCCTGGACTGGTCCCTAGAGCAGTCCGAACGCAGCAGCCAGCATCTCAAATTTCTGGCTGCAGCCGCAGCTGCTCCCTCTTGCAAGACCTATTACAACCAACTGAAGCAGTGCTCAGCTTCCAGCCGCTGCGTCTGGCAGACGCAGCTGCTGCAGCTGGCTGCTCCATGCGGAACCACACCTTTAGTCCATCACGGGTCGGATTAATCAGGGTTAAATGTATTATTATTACTACATAGTAATTTAATAGCTATTACTAATATTAAATTAAAAATAAATAAATAAATCTATTTCAATTAATATCAAGTGTGAGTATTTTAGAGGAATAAGCACCTACTTACTGAATTTCGAACCTTCTTAACTTTAAAACAATAACACAAATATTTCTTTCTAAAATAAGAGAGAATAATTCTTATTCGTTTACTATATTACAATTTCTTATGAGAACAATTCGACATTAGATTAAATGGGTTATGGGGCTGTACCAGCATTTCCAGTAACTGGCATAATTCATAGATCCAAGAATTCCAGGTTTGTTTGAACATTTACTTACCCCTACAATGAGTTCCATTGTTGAATATTCTAACCACTCTCTTGTTTTTGTTACTTCAACAATCGTTGACTTTATAATGAAACAATAATGAATTCGTTTCAAAACTTCCAACACTGAGCCAGGTACCCTGGAACCAAAGAAGGCAGAACCCTACTAAACAATACATGAACGGTTAGTACATGAGCAGTTTCCGGTTGAAATTTATGTTAAATAATAAATCAATGCATGGTTTAAAGGAAGCAAAGTTTTTTTTTGTTTAATGGATGCCTTTTGGGTGGGGTTTATAGGGTTCTCGTGTAATGTTTTTTTCACTCCCGAAAATGTAACATTTTAAAACGCTGAAACTCTGTTAGTGTTGCTCGGATCGGACATTTGAAGTTTCCTTATCAGGAATTTAATAGAGAATATTTTTTGAAACATAAAATTTATTGCTAGTACTACTACTGATTAGTCGCTATATGGTTTGAATGAAACAAGTCACGTATTGCCAACAATTTTTAAGTGTTAGAGCTTTCTTGACATGCTCAAAATCTGTTGAGGTTGCTCGAATCAAAAATTTTCGCAACAATTTTCTCATTAACAATTTAATGGAGAATATTTTTTGTTATTTAACATTTGTCACTGCGACCTACAGTTTAAAAACCGCTATTTTCGCTCAGCTTTGTTTATTTCGAAACATTTATTTATATAAAATTAAATTAAATTATTAATTTAAGTAATTTGATGCTTTTTAATTCTAAAATGTAGATTAACACCCCAGTAGTCGCACCTCTATATGGAGCATAAGTAGTCGCATGTCATCTGTGAGATGCCTTTTCTATTATGTCCAATTATACTCAAAATATTACTTTAACATTATAGAAAATTGGTAAAATGTTTGAAATAATTAAATTTCTAGTCATGGATGTTAATTAAAAAAATATGTGAAGAAATATAATAAATAAAACAATAAGGAAAAATGTTGAATACATAAAATAATGAACACAGTTGTTTTACAAAATATTTGATAGACAAAATAAAAATTAATTCAAAATATATAGACATAATAATTACAAATAAATTTCCAATAATACTTTTATGAAGTAAAAAATTTAAAACATGTATCAGTCTATTTTGCGACGACAACCATCAGCACAAATAAAGTAACAATGTTCACCTAAGCACAAATACTGTTCACAATCTATACACCTGAACTGGGTGTACCTTTTCTTTCTATCTTTTTGACAAGGTGCACACCGTTTTTCGAGAAGTAGTTTCTGTTGCATCTTCATTTTTTTCAACAGTAGAAGCAGCTTCATCTGGTGAGATCTCTTGCGATCTGCTCAACATTTCGGTGGGAAGAGTAAGTATTTTTCTCTCTTCTGAAGCTGTTCTTCTACTAATTCTCTCCCCAGAGGTCGAAGAAAAAGTCGCCTAACTGGTACCTCGTTTCCGTTACCTAAAAATATTACTTGGGCGTAAAAAAAATCCTTACAATAGTAGCAGCGTAGGATCTCAGAGATGATTCAGTAAATAACTTGTTAACACTTGTTCAGGAGGCAACCAAAACTACACTGGCATGTCTCTCCAACAAGGATAGGAGGATAGAAGGAGGGAGGGGTTTGCAAGTTTGAACAAGCGCTGGCCACATCCATGAATGTTCCTCTGGAATCTCTCAGATGACATGAGACTACTGGAGTGCTAAGAAAAGCAATAGATTACACATAGACATGTCCATGATCTATTGTTTTTCCTATTCAGAGAGAAATACAAAATTCATTGGCTTATATTTTTGTTTGTGAGCTCACGTTTTCTGAAGTTTGGAGTTGGAATTAATGGACATTAATTATAGATCAAGTCTTACGACTGAAATATTTGTTTGTTTTTTTTGTCTTAAATTAAAATTCAACAAATCCATATTGATACAAGCCACAATACTATGTATACCCAACGTGTCCTTAAAAAACTACATATTTTCAGCTAACCGTTTGTCACTCGTGTAACTATTCGACATGAAACGTCGCACGGAGTAGAATTATCTTCCAACGTTATATACGTATACCAAAAAAAATAAAATAAAAATAATAATAGAAGATAGATAAAATATAATCAATTTTAAAAAGAAAGTATCGTAAAAATGTTCCAAACAATAACACTGCTTCTTTCTTAAAATATTTCTCCTATATTTAATAAAAGTACTTAATTCCTAACTTTATCCTCCTTAAAGATGTAAATAAGACCTAATGTAATAAGTTGAATTATTTGAGGAATAAATCAGTTATATTTCAACTATCTAGGCGTAACATATCAATCCTTTTTCTTTTTATCATATGAAATCTCATAACTTATATACTTATGTATTTTAACTAGCTAAAAGTACCCTGCTCTAATATATATATATATATATATATATATATATATATATATATATATATATATATATATATATATATATATATATATATATATATATATATATATATATATATATATATATATATAATATAAGAACAACTGTCTTACTATTTACATAAAACTACCATTATCTTTTAAACTCCATAATGACCCGATTATAATATCCTTCAACTGGCGGTGAAATTTTAATTCGAATCATTGGAGAGGACTTTGTATGCAGGGCCCCTGGAGAATCTTGTCTTCTCCACAAAATATGTTCTGCACCTGTGATTATATCTTCTCTGCTTTCACCTCGGCTGGTTGTGAATTAAGGACACTGACTCATAATTTAGCTCCATTTTTTAGAGCATGAGCTTTCATTAATAATACAAAGTTTCCAATTGACAAAGTGACTCAATAAAATTACTGCATTCATCATTTCGATGTTGATTTTCTGACTATTCAGCATTGAATAAATGTTTAAGAGCACTAATAGTTTATTAAACTATTATATTTTAAAATATCTTTCATAGTGTTGCAAAAGGAACAGTTAAGAATTTTCTAAGGAGAAATATTAATAGTAGCGCTTTCCGGAAAAAAATATTGAATTTGAATTAAACATTCTGCCAACTGAAAAAATCAAATAATATTTCAGGCGGTAATAGACCGATTTATTTAAATTTTCTCTAATTAGTGTATTTATTAAATCAAAATTTTAGAGTTCGGACTGGAACATTGTGCGTCGACCTTTAGAGTAAGGGACATTGAGCTAGGGTTAGAGGGAATTCATTGAAATTGACTCTAATATTATCTTGAGGCTAACAACATATTGGGTTCATTTTCAGAGAACACGGTAGCTAGTATACGAGTATATAGCCTAAGGGCTAAGGAAAAGAATTGTCTGTGAGAGGATTACAGCCAACTATATAGGAGTACCTATTGTATTTCAGTGAATAACAAATAATGTGAGGAGAACAGGACATTTTGTTTGTTGTACTGCGCTATAGAGCGTAATACGTCATAGGCATCTAAACTCTGATTAATTTAAATTAAAAATTAAATACTGAGCAGCAGTTTAAATTTTGAAATAAATTTTCATAGAATCGAATTTTATTTGATCATATTTTATTTATTCATTCTATTTACTATTTGGTTAAACACTTTTCTCTATTATTGACATTTTGACATCTACCATATATGCCTTTTGACTCGGGGTCTATACTTTTTTTGGTGTAACGTTTTTTTCACATTCATTTTTACACGCTCTAGCTCTGTTAGTGTAGCACGGAATGAAAATTTGCTGTGAATTTTCATTTTAGAAATCTAATGGAAAATAGTTTTTGTTCTATAACGTCTCTCGCTAGGATCTACCGTTTAGGGGCTATATTGTTTAGAATGAAAAAAGTCATGTTTGAAACAACTATTTTCTCCCAACATTTTTTATTTCGAACAGTCATTAATTTTTAATTTTATTTAATTAATTTGATTATTTAAATTCTTTTTTTTTCATCTTATATCAATTTATTGAATGTTACAACTGTACAAATATATACATCAAGTAAATGAGCTGATATCAATTACAATAACTTGTCAAAACTTGAAAAGAACTACTCATCAGTAGCATTCAATCAAAATTTTACCCTAGATGATCTCTAGGCCATCTTCTTTTCAGACGCCTCGGAGGATCATCGGAAATGGAGTCGGAAGAAAATTGAGAAACTAATGGATTTAAGTGATTATGGAGCTTACTATGGAAGGATGCATATCTGGTTTTGGCTAAAACAGCAACATATGGAACTGTTGCTCTGAAGATCTGTATGGATAAGTTTATTGGTGACAAAGTAAGGGGCATTTAGGATTTTTCGAAGGATTTTGGATTGTAAGGATTGGATACGAGATGAATTGGATTGTTTAGTGGAGTCCCAAAGCTCAACTCCGTACGTCCAAATAGGTCTAATCACAGTCATGGAAATGAGTCTTTTGTAATTTATTGGAAGCTTTGAAAGTTTGTCTAGTAAATGTTGAAGTTGTCTGTAACGACGAGCAGTTTCCTATCGTTTTAGTCTTGTATTTTAATTCTAAAATGTCAATTGGGAAAAATAGTAGATAGGATTACACGTACATGATCCATTGTTTTTCCCAATCAGGGAGATATTGAGTTTTTTTTAAGTACAGAACGGTTCATTTTTGACATCTCAGAGCTGTATTTATCTTTAATTTGCCCATTATTTGGTCAATATATTTCAAAACTATAACAGAAATGTTCTTCTTAACTAAATAACATCAATGTTTCAAATGATACCAAATGAATACCTTTCGATATCACTTATTTGTTGACTATAATCCCATCTTCCGAAATTATAGAAATTTTAGAAGTACTTATAAATAGAAGAGGCATGTAATTCATCAACTTAATTGTAATGATCCTTCTATACCATCATGGTTTTACAGATCTGCCAGGATCTGACGATTTTTGGCCACTCCCTCCTTCTATAATTAGAAATTATTTTCGTCCTTAAGGATGCTGTTTTAACGTGGCGGAAGGACACTGTTTCAGAAAATAATGTATCAAGCGAAGCTGTTACCATAACCCGTTGTGAACCCGGAGCACATCTTTATTACCACGGTTTCTCCATAACTTCAAAACATGTATATATGTATAAAGTACAGTTTAAAGACTTTGGTAATTCAGGTAAAAAGTTGATGTAGCTAAAACGTAAAGGTCCCCCCACCACTCTTTGCTAAACTTAGAGAAATTTAGAAAGTTTTCAATAAAGTCGTGAGCTTAGGAACCTTTACTACTTTGCAGTAGGTGATTCGTTTCCTCATAAGCTCACTAGCACCTAACGTATCGAACTTTAAAGTCTCCTCTTCCTATTTGATTTAGTGGGATCAGTTACGAAACTTTGAGGGAAAATTCAATATGCATGGAAATGGAACCACTTTTCCATAAACATTGAACACCATAACGCAAATACAAAGTTTTCCAACAAGAGTTTACCCTAGGCTGTATCTACTTTATATTCCTCCATATTATATTCAGAAAGTTGAATTGATTTATAACATATTTAAATTGAAAAAAAAAAAAAAATTATACACCATATTAAAACCATATTTTAGGCTCACTATTTTTGTTTTGTTTTATTATCTTTATTTCTCTATTCTTAGATGTCTACTTAAAATTACAACGAGAGAATACAATACCGTGCCGAGCGGTGCATTCTCCTGATATTCAGTCAATTGACCCTAAACTAGGGTTGGGCGATAGTCGATAGTTACTATCGATATATCGATAGGTCATGCCTATCGATAGATCTTTTTTACTAATTTCAAGTTTTGAAACTCTCGGAATTATGCTGATCTGTCGCTGCTCAGTGTCGAGTTTTTTTGAAGTTGAATTCGGAATTCCTAGAGCACTCTCGGTTAGGTTCTCTCAAAGATTAAGCCAAGAGAAAGCAGAAATGCTAGTTTTTCTTTCGGGAAATATGTGGCTCAAGGAGCGCACTTGACTCTTGAAATTAACTATTTCGTTATTTTTCTTTTCTGAAGATTTGATTTGTTCATTATTATTGTAAACATGTAAATTGTAAATACCTTTTATAAAATTCAAATAAATTAGTTTTTTTCTCCCATCTTTATGATATAATGTTATAATTTTATAAAAGCAAAGGTCAGGCACTACAATACTGTAGTAAAGCCAGTTATACTATATGGGACAGAGACCATGAACCTCCCTAACCTGGAAAGAATGCTGAAAGTAGAAAGAAAGATCCTAAGGAGAATTTACTGCCCTAGGAAAACCCAGGAAGGATACAGTTTAAGATCAAACGAGGAGATCTGCAATGAAACAACGAACATAGAGACGGAGATAAGAATTAAGAGACTGAAGTTCTTAATAAGACTTAATAAGGCTATTTTTCATAAAATTTGGGATTACAAGAGTGCACAGGGATACATAAAACAGCTAAAAGAGGAGACCAGCAAACTGAGGATTGAGGAACGTGACTGCCTTGATAGAGAAGAATATAGAAGGAAACTACAAGGAATAGCGGTTCTTGTGGACAGGAAGGAGCCGAAGGAGGGTATGGCCTGGACGGAGGAGAGGAGAAAGAGACAAACAGAAAGAATGAAGGAGATATGGATGATGAGAAGGAACAAAATTAAAAATCGATCTTCGTAACATTCGCGTGGTCTCTATGGCCTTTTCGTAAAAAAAAAAAAAAAAAAAAAAAAAAAAAAAAAAAAAAAAAAAAAAATTTATAATCCTGCAAATTTCAAATAGTAAGTAGATAATTGAATTTAATTAAATTAGTCGAAATTCTTTATTGAATATCTTTGAAAAAAAAAATAAGAAACTATCGAAAAATTATAGATAGCAATCGATAGTTGTCGACCAATAGTATCAGCCTATCGATAGTGCTATAACTATCGACTATCGCCCAACCCTACCATAAACCGGGAGATGAGACTACACTGGAGCGCGCGGTAGACTTTGTCAACCACAACAGTTTTCTTTATCTTCTGAGAATATATTCAGTCCTGATCTAACACCGATTCGTATTGTTTTTAGCTGTAATCGGAGTAATATATCCTAATATGAAATTTAATATCATTTCATTTCAAAATTAATAAGTATTTTTTTATTTTGCAATAAGAAAAATTTTGGGTTGGCAAATTAGTCCTTTTGGTTTTTCTGTTTATATTTATATCGTTACGATCCTTTTCTGATGAATTAAAACTTAAGGTGAATTGTTTACTCAGTAATATGTCGAGAAACATTTCTGCAAATTCTCGTTTACATTAGCTTAGTATTGTGATTGCTATTGCACTGTGAACATGGAAAAAAAATCATTCATTATCGGCATATTTTGCTTTATTATTTTAAAAAAGGTAACAGTGCTGCAGAAGCCTATAAAATTTTTTTCTGTGTTTATAGGGATGATTTCTTAATCGAACGCACCTGTCGAAATTGGTTTGTTAAATTTCGTTTAAGAAATTGAAACGAGCACAAAAAAATGGGACAAACAATTGATTCAAATCTATACTGTTCGCAATTACCAAAGTTGGATCAATCAATTAAACACACCTCGAAATCACGTGCAATAAATTATTAATGTTTTGATGGGACCTTTTGCCCCATCCTCCGTATTCACCAGACCTAGCTCCAAGTAACTACCACTTACTCCGGTATCAGCAGAACTCCATGAATGGAAAGCAATTCCAAACAGAACAGGGCATTAAAAAACCACTTGGATCAGCTTTTTGACAATAAACCCCAGACAGTCTTTGAACGTGGCATTATGCAATTGATCGAAAGAAGGGAACAAGTTATACTAAATAATGGTGAACATATTGTAAGTTAAAATTTCGAGGCATCTGAAAAGAAGATGGTCTAGGGACTTAATATATTCATACATATTTCTACATACATCTATATACATATCTGTATACATATTCGTGCATATTTTAATATATTCATACATTCATTGAGGTGCTGCTAATTGGTAGTTCTTTACCTGTTATTAAAATGTCATTGTGTTCAATTGACCACACATTTAAATATTTTAAATATAGTTTAAAAAAATATTTATTTAAAAAAAGAAAATCAATTGTCTTTAATAAATCGGCGTAAAATATTTTGGGTCTCATATTTGTTGTGTTATATAATTCTTCTCCCTGCTGCATTCCTAAGCCTCCAGGAGCTCATGCAGCCCCTTTTTACTCGACTGAGTTGCCAAATACTATAGAACACAGCATAGACCTATCCTAGATAACTAGATAGCAACGCCATTAACCGTGCCAGCGATGGCAGGATCTAGTTAAACATTAGCTCCTAGGAGACTCTAAGCTCCTGATGATATGTCACCGCTCATAACTTACTGCTTCAAGTCCCGCGCATTGCTTGATCACCGCTCTATGGTAATGAATGGGGCCAATGAAGCAGGGTTATCAAGAGCACATAATCTTGTGGTTAACATCACTTAAATTATATGAAATATAATGGCTCTAGAGTTAGGAATATGCACCTAAAAATACATATACATGAATGAAAAATAAACTTTACTGTGGGACTCATAGGCCACAAAGAATAATATTAAGGCATAATGATATGTTGCTATTTTTTTGGCTACAGCGATTTCAGGCTGGACATTACGACCATAAAATTTTAAAACAATTAAAATTTATCAAGAAAAATATGGTAAATGTAATGAAACAGCTGTTTCATTCGTTATGTGCTAATTGTCACCTTTCAAACCATTATCAAATCCCTGGATGATCCTTCATCAAATCATAGTTCTGTTCTTCTCTTGCAATTCCGTTCTTAAACCCGATCCTCTTAGGCCCGATTCACACAGAACGGACGTGGCGGAGACGTGGCGCTTTTGTCTCTTCCAGGTTTGTCCTATTAAAAAAAGTCCGCGCCACGTCTCCGCCACGTCCGTTCTGTGTGAATTGGAACGTTTGTTTAATAGGAGTGGCTCGGAAGAGACAAAAGTCCGCGACACGTCTCCGCCACGTCTCTTTGCCGTCTCTCGTGGCGTACTAGAAGGGGCACGCCACTTCCTCGCCACGAGTTTTTTTCTTTTTTTATTTTTTCGGGTAAGGGGTGAATCGGACATAAAAACAACATTAATAAAATTTGATATTGGAGTTACATACTTATATACCAACAATTAAAAGGGGTGAAACATCACTTATATAATTTTTTATTTGGGGGGGGGGGGAGAGGGGGTGAATCAGACATAAAAAACTCAACAGATTTTCCCAAAAAACCCGCAACCCCCCCCCAAAAAAAAAAATAAAGTGGTAATGTTTCACCCCTATTAAATTGTTGGTGCGTATGTATGTAACTCCAATGTCAAATTTTATCAAATTGTTTTTATGTCCGAAGAGACAAAAGCGCCACGTCCGTTCTGTGTGAATTGGGCCTTAGACTACTTACAGGACGAGTAGACCAACACGTCATAAACCACTAAAACTTCTAATTTTTCTCTTATTCCATTATCAATTACAATTCTTCGTAAAATTCTCAATGCTATTTCTTATGCCACAAATGAGGTTATCCATAACGATCTAAAGATGTCCCATATGTTGCAGATTTCGCCCAAAGAAGATAGCTATCCTTTCATGACAAGCTACATACCCAATCGAATTTGCTTCTCAATCGATTCCCACTAAACCTTCGAGATATCTGAAAAGAAGATTCTAATGTATATCAGATATTGAAGTAGTACTAATAAGTAGTTCTTCACAAGTAATTGACCTATCATTGTAATAATTTTATCACACAGTTGTAAATATCAATAAATTATAAATATATAATAAAATAATAAAGAGATAAGGAAAAAATATCATAAACTATAATATACTTATACCTACAAAATGATCGAAGCCCACTGAGGGTAAGGTTAGGTCAGAGCAGGTCAAGAGGTTACGGTCGGTCACATAGTCAATAAAGAGAGGCCCTTGTCATACCAACTTCCCAGTTTGCATCAAGATATGAAATCAATCTAATATCATCCATTATGTAAATATGACCAAAAAATAATAATCTCCTTTTTCTCTATGCTTCTGTTATACTTTCTATGTTTTTGTATATTTCCTGATTAGATCTTAATTTCCATACTTGTTGTTTTCACAGGACCTAAGATTTCCTTACAATTCTCCTGGTAGGTATAGGTTCCGATATATCACCCCTAAATTTCACTTTTGAAATTGAGCCTGTATGTGTTTCACGTATGGGATTTACCAATTTAGATTTCACGAATTATTTTAACCAGTTTCTCTTCATCTATGACTAGCATCGACCATTATTCTTCGCCCTCTCTCATAAGTAAAGAACTTAGAATAATTTAAGTATTTGAAATTTGATTTGTTCATCGATAAAAATCTTGCATAGAAATATGCAATCGAGCATTATTTCTTTAGTGATATTTTTAAGCATAGCAGTAATTTTTAAACTGTTTGAAAATGCATTAGTTAGGTGTTTGAAGATTACATTAAAGCAAAATTTTTACTTTAAATTTATCAGTTGGTAATCCAGATGGACAGAGATTATTAAGAAACTCTAATGGATAATGGACTGCACTGATAACAGTGTTTACAACTGAAACACCATGAATCCTATTTTTTCACACACAATATCAAAAAGGATCGACATTTAGATTCGGTAATAATTTATAACCATAAAGGTATAACACAGTGTGGCAAATTTCATTCCTGACACTCAACATTGTAAATTTAAATTTTTATTTTTTAAAATGCTATTATAGCTAAATCTTCCTAGAACTATGAAAATGTAGTAAATGTTGGTATAGATGGGATCAGTATTTTCAAACTGTATTGCGGAATGGTGCTAAACACATATCGGTTGACTTTCAGACTTAAATGGGAACCACATGTCGCTCCACAAATTTAAATGATTTAATTGAAAATAAGTAAATTTTATTATCAATGTCTAGCTCTATACACCTTGTCTTTGTAACCTCTCTTGAATAGCGTTCGCCCCTATCGGTAAATTTTCAAACTTCTCTGCGTACCGCATATTTATCACTCATTTAATAGCAAATTAATGGAAAATCAGTACATTTTATTGTTGCTAAACCATCTTGGAGCTATAAAGATGATTTGGTCAAAATATGATACAGATTGGTTCGTGGTTAGTTACAAACGAAAAATGGCATGTCTTTTCATATAATAATGGAGTGTATAAAAAAAAAAAAGTTTTTGAAACAAATATTTGTATTATTATTTCTTTGATATAAAATACAATTAATACTCAAAGTATAGTCCATTGTTATCTACCGTCATTACCCATCTGCTAGCCAATTGCTCGATGCCACGCTGATACCATTCCTTGGGATGGCTGTCAAAAAACTCTTGGACAGCATTTTCAACATCAAAATTGGCCATGGATCGAAACAAGTAGTAATCCGAAGGTGCGAGGTCTGGACTATATGGTGGATGAGGGTAAAATTGTTGAGGAGTAAGTTCGTGAGGGACCAGGCGACAGGTCTTTTTCACCTTCCCCATGGAGAGAAGATGGCGACTAACAATATCTTTCGACACACCACACTCCCTGGTAAGTTCGCGAGTACTTGTGGACGGATTTGACTCAACAGCTTCCTTCAGAACCTCATCAATATCCATTATTGGCAGCCCGGAGCCCTTCTTCCTTTCCAACGTCGTATCTCCACTTCTAAATTTTTCAAACCAACGCTGCACAGTGCGCTCTTCAAGGACACCTTTCCCTTCATTTTTAATAACTTCACAAATTCTTTCAGCGGCTTTGAAATTTTTTTTCCAGGAATGTCTTAAAATTACGAGAATTTCGTAGGACAATGTCATGTTTTTCTTTGAAATAAATAACTGAACGGAGGCTTTTTTTAAAGAAACCCAGTGTTTGAAGCTTAGAGAATGCTCTAAAGGGATTATTAGGTATTGGTAAATAATAAATAGCATTAAGATATTTACAGACTTATGAACTCTGGAATTTGATAAAACGGTCATTTTTTTTTTTATACTCCCCAATAGAATAGGTAACTGAATAGAAGTTAGTTTTAAATTTGATTCTATAAAGAACCTACTAAGTTTTAAATACATAACCTAGTTATATAAACATTCTACCCAGTTTCCCCCACTTTCCTAATGGCCTCCCTCAGACCTAAATACCATCAGCCGGGTTCCATGCATCAACGAAGCCTTTACCTGGCGGTCGATCCCTCTTTGCCGAAGAGTGTTTGCCTTCTCCCTCCTCTCCTTGCCGCGCCACCTCACAAATAACAATATATCCTTCCTTTCCTCTCCCACTTAGCTCCGTCCAAGGATATATTGGATCTTTGAGGTGAAATCAAGGTCCACTAATATTACAGAAATCCAATAATTTACTTTTCAAACCGGCTTTGTTAATATAAAATAATATTAACTGTGTTTAAAACAGAAATATCGTTTTTAATTTTGAATTGAGTTTTAGTGTGATATTTTCTGGCATAGCAGTCATTTCGAACCTGGTTAAAATTTGCTGATTAGGTGTGTGAAAATTACATAAAGCATAATTAGACATCTAATTTTTAATTTTAATATATGAGTTGGTAATCCAGATGTACAGACACTTTTAAAAAACTATTGCGGATAATGGACTGCATTATCGGTGCTTAGAACTAAAGTCCCATGAATTATGTTTTACCAAAAATTATCCAAAAGGGAAGGATAAACATTTAGATATTTTATTGAATAAAATAGCCCTTTCAAATAAGGAGTTTTATACAGCAAATCTCAGAAATAAACCAATGAAGCTGAATTTTTGCATATACTTTATATGAAGTTTTGATTTAACTCCGTATTATACCCAAGGAAGGCCACTGAAAATGACAAAATTGTCAGATGTTGCCAAAACATAAATATTTAGCGTGCTGGATAGGCTTTATTACGTCGTTTAATCGAAATTTTGTAAAAAGGGCCTTATGTAAATTTAACCAGCTTTTAGTTGAAAGAATGAAAGTTCAAATCGGAGGAACAGTTATAGAGATATAGTGAAAAATGGCCAAAAAAACATGGATTTCAAAACAGTAAGCGGTTTTGAGGGTCCTGAAATCGATATTTTATTGGACTTGATCAAAATTTAATTTACAAGTTCTTATAGTAAATTTAACCAGCTTTGAGATGAAGAAACTATATTTTGGATTGAACTATTACTTTCCGAGTTATAGCCAAAAGAGTACCGATAAACGTGTTTCCACGGAAAAGCGCGACCCCAGTGAGAGTTCTGAAATGAGGGGTGTAGAGTGCATGAATTATGCGACTATTTTTGACTTCACAGCTTCGTTAGGAGTAGTTAGAAGGTAAATATACTAAAAGTCCCGGTCCCTGGGGGTACGGGAATCCCCAGTTTATGGTGGGGGAAGGGGAGCAAGTCCCATGTTTAGGTTTTTCGATTATATCTCGAAAACCGTGGACTATACATATTTGCTCGACTCTCAACGGTGTTTGAGATATACGTTATTAAAAATCGATAATTATAGAGAAAAAATATTTTTACCTCACTTTTTTTCAAACATTTGATTGAAGTGCCAGGGACTAAATCACTAATATTATTGATTATTCACCACCTAATTACCTCTAAAACGCAATTTATTACACGACCGAGAAAATCAAATAGATCATATGATCACTAAAAGACTCCCAATTCATGGAAAACAGCTGAGCAATGTGGAGACCCTCAATGAAGAGATTGAATGAACACGTTGCTTCACTAACTATTGGCCAATCACAGTGCTGAGTTATATATAGCTTTGGTGTTATGAAGTTGTAGATTTAGTTTTAAAAATTAAGTACATATAGGTATAGGGTTTCCATATGAAGAATGTCTGCTTAAACATATGTTTTTATTTTATATAAAAAATATTGTAATTCAAAACTGTTCAACACAAAGTCTGTGCAATCTTGTCAATATATCGTTTAATAACTTACGAAGGGACTAGCGATTGCTTCGCCAGAATGACCGTTATTAAAGTGAACTAGGTTAACTTATTTTCACCCCCCTCAGGATTATAGCGAATAGCCAACAGACTGAAGAGGTCGCTAGTAAAAAAGTGGCGATGATCGGATAAGAAGGGATTTATGTTGGAGGAGGAAGAATATCTTTTAAGGGCTAAATCTGCACAAAATGGAGAATAATAAAGTTCTTATAGTTATTTCTATTTATGAAGTATATGAATGATTGAATAATTTATGAAGAAATTTACATATATTTATATATGTATATATGTAGAATAGAGTAACAATTCTAGTGTACAAGTTAGTCTATTCATATCCACTATTAACATTGGCATGAATATGAGAACAATATAGTCTCGAAACGTCGCCAAAATAGTTGTTTTTTAAATAAATTTACTGAACATCAAGAACCTAACTAAATCATTTAATAGTAACAGTAAAGAAATTTATCCATATATATATATATATCTGTGTAGTAAGGTTCTTGAGGTTCAGTCATAAAATAAAAAAACAACTATTTTGGCGACGTTTCGAGACTATATTGTTCTCATAATCATGACCTACAGTGAAAAAACAGGTTACAATAAAATTATATAAGTTATTTCAAAACATAAAGTTAGCTACAGTACAGGTAGGTATATAACAAAATGTGTAGGTATATAACAAAATATATATAATTACAGAATATAGAGGAGTATGAAGCTACTTACAATGTTACTGGTGGATATGAATAGACTAACAATTCTAGTACACAACTAACCTAGGGGAGTGAGTTTAAACAGACAGTTACCAAGGGTTAGTGGGGAAAACCCTATTTCTTAAAAATTAAGTTAAAAGGACTGTGTGGGTATTCCCAAATATAAATAATTTTTTTTTTCTTTTTTTTTTCGGAACGACTTTAAAGACCACTGTAATATCATTATTATCACATCTTTTCATAGCCCTCCCCTCCTTAATTCTCTCTTCCCACCTTTTCCACATTCCTACTGATTGCTCTTCTCTTCTTTTCTCGGTTCACGCTAGTCCAATCCTCGCACCTTCCTTTCCCACAAGGACATTAATTAATTTTTGTCTTTTGCTATAGACATTCCTATCGAAACAGTTTTGGTCTATTATATTCAGTCTCACAGTTTCTTCCTCCATCTGTTTGATATATCCCTCCACACTCTTGTATATACTAATTTTATATATGATTTCTCTATTTAATCTCTCTGGGTGCACCCTCACCATATGCCTATAGAACCTTAATCTTCTTATTCTGATGTCCGTTTCCAAATCATTTATCTCTTTGTATATTTCCTTATTAGGTCTCAACCTATAGCCCTCTTGTGCCTTCTTTGGGCCGCAAATTCTTTTTAGTATTCTTCTTTCTATCCCTAACATTTCCCTCAGGCTGGGGAGGGAAGCGGTTTCCATTGCGGTTTTGATTTTTTTTTTTTTTTTTTTTTTTTTTTTTTTTTTTTTTTTTTTTTTTTTTTTTTTTTTTTTTTTTTTTTTTTTTTTTTTTTTTTTTTTTTTTTTTTTTTTTTTTTTTGTTTTTTTTAATAGAAATTTACACCTGTATTTTAAAAATACGCCTATTAAATATGATGTATACAATGTAAAGTAATATCGTGACAAAAACTACCCGTTGGTAGCACTCTAATGAAATATTTACAACAGAACAAGATCCGAAGCCTTTTTCCTTTCAGACGCCTCGGAAGATTGTCGAGGATTGAATGGAAAGCAAGATACGATACAGGTTAGGAAAGCATTTGAAGTAAAACTTGTAAATTTCGTAATAATTCTTTTCTAAAACCAATGAATCGTTAGCTTAATCATTTAATGTTAGATTTAAATACATAGTTTTCATAGCTTTGTTACTTGTTGGAATATATTGATCTTTTTAATCAAATTAAAAGTTATTTTGACTAAAAAATGCTGACATATAAATCTAGACTATATATATATATATATATATATATATATATATATATATATATATATCGTTTAAAAATTATTTATTGAAATTTACAACTGTATATACAATATAAAATATAATACATCAAGTAAATGTGATGAAATAGATAAAAATGACACGTCACTTGTTTTTAAAGCAACTACCCATTGCTAGCACTTATAAAGGTTCTGTATAATGAAGTACTATATTAGAAGGTCCCGAGGCCGTCTTCTTTTCAGGCGCCTCGGAGGGTTATCTAGAATGGATTGAGAAGCAAGTTGTGATACTAATGGATTTGAATGGTTGTGGAGTTTGCTATGAAAGGATTGATATCTGGTTTGAGCTAAGTCAGAAACGCTTAAAAAAAAAGTAAAACGCTTAACCAAAGACTAAGACTTTTATATTCACTCCTCTCCAAACGTTCAACTCTACAACTTAAAAAAAAATTAACACTTATACTTACTTACTGAAACCTATTTGGACATACGCTTCTCAGATATACGGGATAGCTAAAAAGACACACATTAACAAACTCCAAATCTTCCAGGCAAAAACATTCAGGACAATTACGAAATCCCCATGGTACGTAAGCAACATAACTTTACATACTGACCTACGCATAGCAACAGTTAAAGAACGAGAACTACAAACGATTCCACGAAAAACTACATGGACATCCTAATACACAAATAAACAACATGGCCACAGCACATATTCCCGACAACACACAGAGAAGACTATAAAGGAGCTGGATGAGAGACCTCCTTGACAAAAATAATAAAATAAAATAAAGACTGGAGGTGCCGCTGGGTTCTGCTCCCTCTCATGCCTTTCAAGCCATTTAAATTCCTACAGCAAATTCACTGGTTAATTAATAAATATATTAAGTCAAAAAAAAAAAAAAAAAAAAAAAAAAAAAAAAAGAAGTCAAAAACGTAAGGTATAGATTAAATCCAATTAAAAATAAATCAAATTAACTAATTTAATAAACACTGAGCCGATGCCAACTCTGCGGTACAGGGTGTACCAAGAGCCTCACGTATATTTCAGTGGCTTTACATTCTTTTTGACTTTACCCCTTCCTCCCCGCTCTGATATCCATACAACCAGAATATCATTTATATTACAAAACTAAAATTATTCAGTTAAATTTTTTTGATATTTCGATAGAAATGATATTTTGCTCATTTATAAAAGAAGGTAGGTAAAGTAACATTTGGCTGCAAGTTGAGGTAGTTTGGAAGTTTGCTAAAAGGTTGAATATCCTTTCCTACCCAGGTGGAGGGCCCGGTCCCTACTGCCGGGTACGTGACCAGATTAGTCAAATATTCTCTCCGCCTGCTGCAGATTATACTTCCCGGAGAATAATTTTTCCTTTTAATAATAAATTAGTTATATTTTTATCACTCCGTAGACTAAAACGAAAAATTAACATTAATTATGCCTACTATCAAATTCATCAGATACGTGTAAGTATTAATTAAATGTACCTTCATCGTAAACCTACGACATCCTGCCCTACAGTATCGTTTAATGATATTCCACTGATTCCTGTTGAACAGATCCGCTACCTAGGACTCCACTTGGACAAACGTCGAACTTGGAATCCACATACAAGACTAAAACGACAAGAAACTGCCCGTCGTTACAGACTACTTCAACATTTACTAGACAAACGTTCAAAGCTCCCAATTAATTACAAAAGACTCATTTACATGACTGTGATTAGACCTATTTGGACGTACGGAGTTGAGCTTTGGGGCTCTACTAAACCATCCAATTCATCCCGTATCCAATCCTTACAATCCAAAATCCTTCGAAAAATCCTCAATTCTCCTTACTTTGTGACCAATAAACTTATCCATAAAGATCTTACTGTTTTATATGTTTCTGATTTAGCCCAAACCAGATACCTATCCTTCCATAGTAAGCTCCATAACCACTCCAATCCACTAGTCTCCCAACTTCCTTCCTCCTCCATCCCTGATAATCCTCCGAGGCGTCTGGAAAGAAAATGGCCTAGAGATCTTCTAGAGTAGAATTTTGATTGAAGTGCTACCAGTGAGTAGTTCTTTAAAAGTTATTTACATGCCATTGTATTCACTGTCAACACATTTACTTGTTGTATATTATTTTGTACAGTTGTAAATATCAATAAATGGAAAAAAAAGAAAAAAAAAAAAAAAAAAAAAAAAAAAAAAAATATATATATATATATATAGTGCGTACCATTTCAACACAAGGGTCTTAGGTCCACCAGTAGATTTAGTACTTCAGTAGTGCAAGGAATTTCCGAGCTAATGTCAGGGGTGGTTCGGATAATTAAAATCCATTTTTTTAAAAAATATCATGTGGAAAAAGCAACTACCAACAGTTCACCTTTCGATTTTTCAGTTTTACGACTCAAACTGCCCATCTCAATGTAAAGACGATTGACTACCTGATGATTGATTTAGAATTATTATCGATTCCCATTATTGTTGATTTACCAAACTTGAAATCCATAGCTAATGTCTGACCCGTTTCACTTTTGTTTACAAAAAAAATGTTTTCCATTTTGTCGTTAAATGAAAAGAGCTCTCGTTTCCTTTTTTTTTTTTTTAGTATGGATGATGACATGTAATTTTTAAAACAAAAAGTGTTGACAAAGTTACTATAGAATATGGACTACACGGATATACGTTAGGGATCTGTATAGGTATAGAGGTAGTGGTAAGGGAGAGTTTTATGAAGATGTCGAGAGTGATTATTGTAAATATTCGAAAGTTCCTTGGGAAAGTACTTGTTTTATTCCACCAGTGTTTTATTAGTTTTGATGTAGTGGGAATGTTTAAATGTAAATTTAATATGCCTAATATATCTTTATTATTGAAGTTCTGGAAATGACCAGCTTCTCAACTCAAGTTCTGTGCCATAGAGCTCTCTCTCAGCCTCCACTGGATTCTACTAGTGACGGAGCTGAGAGAACAGCGCTGGGAACTCTCTGAGCCCGGCTTACCCTGAAAATTTGGGGCAGGCTTACAAGGGGAGGACACACTCAGTCACTCACGGATCTTGCTGGCAATTTTTTTGTAGGTTCCTGGTTAAAAAATATTAGACATATATTCTGCAGTTCCGACCGATGGGCCCTAAAAAATGATATCGACATGATTCTAGCCCCAAGATTTTGAATTCTGATTGCGGATTTAAGGAAAAATACAGTCGCTCCATAGATTTTTGTTTAGGTTAATTAAATTCTAAAAAAATGATTAGATTTTCAAGCAAACTACCTCTATGGATTTTTTTACACAAACATGTACGTCAGATTCTAATTCAGCACCCTCAAAAACATTGAAAAACGTTTATTCAATACAAACAAAAAATATCATTTCTTTTCACCCTCTTCGAGGAAAATGAAATTTTTAAACCGATTATTGGTTACATACCTTTAAATCGCCAATACTTTGTAACGCAATTCACTGGTTGGTATCGTTGGAAAGAGGAGGGTCTCAGCTTTCTTTTGATGTATATAAATATAAAATTCGATGAACGAAAACCTATTAAAAAAATTGGAAAACCCGAAAAACATTTTGATTGCTGAATTCGAATCCGATGTCGGTTCTTGTGAAAAAAATATATTAAACGTACTTCACTTGAAAAAGTAAAATGTGATAGAAAATTTATTTCCTTCCCTAATTTGTATGTATATATATATATATATATATATATATATATATATATATATATATATATATATATATATATATATATATATATATATATACATACGTTACCATAGTTTTGAGGGTGCTGAAATGGAATTCTAGGGCTAAAGAAATTTTCTATCACATTTTACAGTGTAGAAGCTAAACTTTTTCAAGTGAAGTACGTTTAATAATTTTTTTTCACAAAAACCGACATCGGATTTGAATTCAGAATTCAAAAAAACCCTTAAATATGACATTACATCCAAATAGAAAAATAAAAAGTCGTAAGCTTCAAAATTTGCCTTACCAGTAGTAGGCAACTTTTGTTTAAATTGATAAAAACATGAATTACGCTAAGACGGTTTAACGTAAAAACTTTATTTTTTTACACAAAATATAGGGTGATAATACGCTCGAAATGTATTTGGTTTCATCATCCTATCTGGTTTCAAACCCATGTTAAAAATCAAAATGTTTTTCGGGTTTTCCAATTTTTTTAATAGGTTTTTGTTTATCGAATTTAACATTTATATACATCAAAAGAAAGCTGAGATTATCTTCTTTCCAGCGATATTAACCAGTGAATTGCGTGACAAAGTAATGGCGATTTGAAGGTATGTAACCAATAATCGGTTTAAAAATTTCATTTTCCTCGAAGAGGGTGAAAAAAATGAGATTTTTTGTTTTTATTGAATAAACGTTTTTCAATGTTTTTGAGGGTGCAGAATTAGAATCTGACGTAAATGTTTCTGTGAAAAAATCTATAGGTTTGCTTGAAAATCTAATCATTTTCTTAGAATTTAATTGACTGTATTTTTCCTTAAATTCACAATTAAAACTTAAAATCTTGGTGGAAGAATCATGTCGATATCATTTTTTAAACTCGAGATAAAAAATAAATTAGTTTAATGCTATTTTTTTTTTTTCTCGGCTTCTAGGGTCCATTGGTCGGAACAGGAAAATACGTGTCTAATATTTTTTGACCAGGAACCTCCAAAAAAATTGCCAAGATCCGTGAGAGACTGAAAGTGCCCTCCCCTTGTTAGTGTGGTATTGTTCCTCGGAATTTTTATAAATTTTGTAAGTAGAGTACGAATGTATTTATGATTCCTTTATTTATTTCTTTAATATTTATTTTTAATTTTTAGTTTCTACAATTATTACCTATTTTATATTATAATTTATTATATTCTTGCACTTTATTTTACACCTTGTATACTTAGAGGCTGTTTATTTTAATTTTTTTAAAATTTTTATCATTGTACATATTTTATGAATGAGTCTTTGCCGTCCATATTACTCATTGCCCTTGAGTGAGGCAGTTTGTAATTATTCAAATGAAAGTTAAAAAAAAAAAAGAAATAATAAAATATTTATTGCACTTTAGTCAGTTGTAAAAATAGTATTTTAGAAAAATCGCAATTTTTTTCAAAATTGTTCACATATTAATATTTATTATGTACTAGCTTCAAAACTAGCTCCATTAGGCACAAACAAAGCTTTCTGGTCATATCAACAACAAAAGGCACTTTACCGAACATTCACAAATGCCACAGATATTACTACCTGAGTTTAAAGCAATGCATTAGCTCTCGAAGCAGACGGAAAGTTGCTTTATTGAGAGTTTTGGGAACTGTAAAATATTTAGAGTTGTTGTTAGCGATAAAATATTAATAAAGGAATTTTGATTAAAATTTTTATTACTTGGTGGCCTTGAGACGTCGATAACTCGGAATAAGAAACTTTATGAGGCTCAATAAAGTAAGTTGCCTTTATAGCTATTTGGAAAATGGAGACCAGATGGACTTCGGTGATGGTGTGTGTAATGAGTATGTACCACTCTCCGGTATTATAAAACAGAATTGAAACTATAATTACTAAAGATTATAAAATGTGTTTCATCTAACGGCATATGCCCGACATTCTAATAATATATATATATATATATATATATATATATATATATATATATATATATATATATATATTGAGAATACATATATATATATATATATATATATATATATATTGAGAATACATATATATATATATATATATATATATATATATATATATATATGTATTCTCAACATTATAAAAACATAAACATAATATTCTAGTATTCTCAACATTATATAAACAAATTCGACTACTAAGGAGCCTACAATAGTATTATTCTAAAAATATTTTATGTATTATCATAAAAATAGTTCTTACAAATATTTATTTAAATGTGCGTTCTGTCGAGAAATATTATAAAGTTATCGGGGATTGAAATAAATTTTTTTTTTTTTTAATTTTTCGTACATTTCGGAGAATTTAAGCCATTCGTCCCACTGTGTGCCGTAGTGTTGGCAAATCAAAATATGTTTTCTTAATTTGTAACATTATTTTTCAATGGAATTTAAAAATAATGATACAAATTAAGAAGATCCCACTGATCTCTCTTAACAACCTACTATACAGAGTGGAAGATCGAATGACCCAAGAGGTATCTCGGGTAAGGTGGTTCATTTTGAACCTCTTTAGGGTCACCAACCTATATACAATGTTTTACAGTTTTTTTTTCTATTTAAATGAATTTTTATGTAAAAATTATCAGAATCAAACATTTTCTATACAAAAATTGCGAAAATTAAACATTTGTGCCCTATAACTTCGTTGTTTACTGATATATCAACGCCATTATTTTTTGCTGTAATCACTAATACATTATCCATGTAAAATAAAAAAGATTTAAAAAGAAAAAAAAACAGGTGATCGTTAAATCTTGTTAAAGACAAAAAATAACATGTATTTAATATAATTTGGATTTAGCTGCTGCCCTTAATTTTTTTTGAAGTTTTATTTATTTTTATTATTTTTTTTTTTTTTTTTTTTTTTTTTTTTTTTTTATTTTTTTTTTTAAATGGCGTTGATATGTCAGAACTAGAAAAGGCAACAGAGCAAAGGAAGCGTAAACAATAGTAAATAATAAAAAGCGCCTTGTTTATGTAATAGCTCGACTTTAAAAAACAAACTAGTAGAGTTGATATCACAGGAACATGTTACGTCCATCATTGATCATTGATATAACCTTCAACCAGTCGCAACGTTGTATTTTCTACAACTTCCAACTTGTTTTATCTTTCTCTCTCTCTCTCTCTCTCTCTCTCTCTCTCTCTCTCTCTCTCTCTCTCTCTCTCTCTCTCTCTCTCTCTCTCTCTCTCTCTCTCTCTCTCTCTCTCTCTCTCTCTCTCTCTCTCTCTCTCTCTCTCTCTCTCTCTCTCCTCTCTCTCTCTCTCTCTCTCTCTCTCTCTCTCTCTCTCTCTCTCTCTCTCTCTCTCTCTCTCTCTCTCTCTCTCTCTCTCTCTCTCTCTCTCTCTCTCTCTCTCTCTCTCTCTCTCTCTTCCGGCGAACTTCTTGGAAAATTGGGTTTAGCTATTCCTCGAGATACTCCTCTCTTTGCCGCTAGTCATTATTCAATGTGGTAGGAGGGATAGTTTCCTGATTAAGAAAATATTTAGTCCTCAGTGCTGCACAAAGTACAAAAAGTTACCGCTCTCTTTTTTTCTTTTTTTTTTTACGGAATACGGAATTACTTGAGAAGATGTGGCTTTCTCCTTTTAACAGTTACTTTTCAGTAACCAGTTAATGTTTTACCGGCGCGCATTACAGCAGTGGACATTCGGAATTAGAACTCAATTTTCCCTTTATCACCACATACTAACTTAGACCAACCTTTAAAATTTCCTCACCGCCCTTCACTACGGTCCGCCTTTTTAGATAAAGCAACCAAAGAACGTTTTATTTATTATTCTGTAAGGCTTGTTTTACATTATCCGGCACGACACGTAGCGTAGCATTTTTAATGACTTTTTGTTTATAGTATATTACTTCATACTAGTGTTTAGTCTTTAGGTTGGTCCAGGTGTGTTATTTGTCCAAGACAAAAAGATAAAAAAATTCAAGAAAGCATGCACTAAATGTAGAAAACCTACATGTCCAGAACAGTAGAAATTTATACAAATTGTTTTGATTAGATTTTTTTTTTTTAAGTTGCATATGTTAAATTTCTGTTTTTATATTGTTATACTAATATAAAATGTTTAATGTGTTACTCCTTACGCACTCAATTAATTTTGAATCAAATTTAAACTTTTTTTTTTTTTTTTTTTTTTTTTTTTTTTTTTTTTTTTTTTTTTTTTTTTTTTTTTTTTTTTTTTTTTTTTTCTTTTTAAATGGCGTTGATATATCAGTAAACAACGAAGTTATAAGGCATAAATGTTTAATTTTAACAATTTTTACAACAACAAACCGTAAGACTTTGTATATAGGTAAGTGACCTTAAATAGGTTCAAAATGAACCTCCCTACCCGAGATACCTTCCTGGCCAACGATCTACCGAACACCCTGAATAGAAAAGAAAATATTCTTATCACTTATCAAACTCATTCTGAAAACTCTCAAATGGCCATTAGATGAGCTAACGATGAGCTAACGGTTTGGGGAGGGGAGAAGGTCCCAGTTTTGAGTTTTTCGATTATATCTCGAAAACGGTGGACTCTAGGAAAAGATGTTACAAATACAAATTAAAGCTAATTATATTTCCTATAAAATTTATTTTATACATATTTGTCGAAATTCCAAGTTTTCGAGATATATACGTTATTAAAAATCGATAATGATTGCAAAAGAAAATAATTTTTACATCATTTTTTGACAAACATTTGCTTCATGTTCCTAAAAAATATGTATAAAATTAAAGTAAATTTAACGCTCTACAACTTTGATTCCGACATTTATTCTGAGAAACGATCGTGGAAATCACTAGAAGCAAATGTTTTACATAAATCGAGGTAAAAATTATTATTATTTTTTTTTTTTGCGGTAATTATCGACCTTCAATAACTTATATCTCGAAAACCGTTGGAAGTTCAATAGATATGTATATAAACAATTTTGTAGGTAATTTAATTTGGTTTAATTTTTTTTTTTTGTAATATATTTTTCTAGAGTCCACCGTTGCCGAGATATAATCGAAATAAATTATACACAAAGGTGGGACTCGAAATCACACACACTAAGTATCCTAAGTAGTCTCCGTCAATACCTGAGGCATATTGTTGATAAAGAAATTAAGGAAATAGGGAGTTATTTATAAACATAATAATAGTTAGTGAATTACTTACATATTTTATTGAAATGAGTGTCGCACTTGTATCCAAGTTAGAGAGCGCCTGTAAAAAATATAATATAAAATCAATTATCATTTATTTAATTTTTTCATAATATAAAATATTTATAAAATTATTTCCTTGAAGTGCTTCAGCATCGTGTTTAATTTTTTTATTATTAATACTTTAAGTTGGCTGAAGTATATTATTAACATTATTACAGTAAAAAAAAAAAAAAAAAAAAATCGCCGATAAAACGCTTGTGACTCTTAGACCTTTTGTAAATATCTATTTAGTTTAGAGGTCTGGCAATGACCAGCTGGTCAACTCATGCCCTCAGTGAATGTTAGCGCTCTTACTCGGCCTCCAGTGGATTTTGATACCAATGACACTGTTGAGAGCAGCGCAGAGGTCTCTTTGGGTGTGTATATACAGGCTGAGTATGTAGAATATGATTTTACTTTTACATTAAATTTTTTTTTTCTCTTTTTACTATATTATGGTTTTTAACTTTTTTTTTTATTGTACACATTTTATGAATGGATTCATAACTGTTCATATAACTTATAACTGAGGCAGATGGTAATATTTATACAATATAAACTATCTAAAAAAAAAAATTATAAATAGTTAAAACAGTTTTATATATATATATATATATATATATATATATATATATATATATATATATATATATATATATATATATATATATATAGGTACATTTATTGAAATTTACAACTGTACAGAATATATACATCAAGTAAATGTATTGACAACGATTATAATAACATGTTAAAACTTGGAAAGAACTACTCATCAGTAGCACTTCAATACAAAAGTATAAACTAAAAGATCTCTAGGCCATCATTTTCAGACGCCTCGGAGGATTATCAGGAATGGAGTGGGAATCAAGTTGAGAAACTAACGGATTTAATCGTATTAACGGTGATTATGGAGCTTACTATGAAATGATAGGTATCTGGTGTGGGCTAAATCAGCAACATATGGAACATTAAGATCTTTATGGATAAGTTTATTGGTGACAAAGTAAGGAGCATTGAGGATTTTACGAAGGATTTTGGATTGTAAGGATTGAATACGAGATGAATTGGATGGTTTAGTGGAGCCCCAAAGCTCAACTCCGTACGTCCAAATAGGTCTAATCGCAGTCATGTATATGAGTCTTCTGTAATTAATTGGGAGCTTGTTTTAAAGTTAAAATAAGATTTTAGTAAGTACGAAATGATAAAGGGAGAGCAAAACCCAGCGGCACCTCCAGTCTTTATTTTTATTTTAGTCTTGGAGGTCTCTCATCCAGCTTGTTTTTAGCATTCTCTAGATGTCGTCGGGAATATGTGTTGTGTTCATGTCGTTTATAACTGTATTAGGATGTCCATGTAATTTTTCGTGGAATCGTTTGTAGTAGGTTCGTATTCGTTCGTTAACAGTTGGCACGCGTAGATCAGTATGTAAAGTTATGATGCTTACGTGCCATGGTGCTTTTGTGATTGTCCTGAATGGTTTTGCTTGGAAGATTTGGAGTTTGTTAATTTGTGTATTTTTAGATGTTCCATAAATCTGAGAAGCGTATATCCAAATATGTTTTAGTAAGTATAAGTGTTCATTAGATGACTTTAAATGTCGATTCACACGCATCTCCTACATTATATCCATTGGGTTTTCCGTGTGGTCTGCCATCTTCGATGATATCTTAACTTGTATTGTCACAATCACTTTTGTATTTCTATGGTCGTACTTATGTGAGCTTCGGTTTTTTAAATAATACTTACTGTAATTACAAATGGAAGAAGATATACGGTTATTTTTTGTTTCCAAAGTTTCGATTTATACTGCAAGATTTCTTAAATTGAAAACTGGGCCGAAAGTAAATTTAAAGAAAAAAAAAAACTGAGGGAAGATTCAAAAATTTAGATGAAAAGTTTTATACTTAAAAATACGCATCCCTCCGAAACGTCTGAAAAGGAGATGGCCTAGATACCTTCAAGTTTAAAATTTGTATTGAAGTGGTGCAGATAGGTAGTAAACATATTATTGACGTGCCATTGTAACCACAATCAACAAATTTACTTGCTGAATAAATTATGTATTATTAAATTGTTAATATCAATAAATAAATAAAGTAGGTAGAAAAAAGAATTTTTTTTTTTCATCAGTTCGAAATGAAACTAAAGTAAATTCGCTTACTCAAGTGATTTTGATTATAAAATTATAGCCATTTATAATAAATTCTAAATTAATTTTTTTTCTTTATATTTATATGTTCTTAATAATATTAATATACTTTACTGTCACTCAATGAAATATTTAGTAGCATTCCATAGAAAGGGAACATCTCGGGCGTGAATTCCCTAAGAATCCATGGAATCCGACCCACTTGTATTTGGTGGGTGGAATAATATAAAAAGAATTTAATAAAAGGAAAGGACCCGCGACAATAGAGCTCTTGGAATTGTGAGCGACCAAATTCGGGCCAACATCTACATCATAATCTCGCAAGGCAATATGTAACTAACCATCAACACTCAATGAGAATTTTATATATTGTAAAAATAAATATATAGAAAAACCTGAGACCCCATAAATAAATAGCAAACTGTGAGTAAGATTTGATTGAAAACTAACAATATTATTTTATTAATAGTAGAATAATATATAAATAATATATGAAGTATATTATTTATATGGATAAATATAGCATATTATATGGATAAATAATTTATGAGTATGAGCTATTTATTTTATGTTTAAAAGTATTAAGGTTGTTTTATATTATCCGGCACGACACGTAGCGGACGTTTCAGACAAGACAAATATTAGTATAGTTAGTTTTATAGTGCCTGCGTATATACAGCGGATCGGATCCGGCAAGACACGGCACGTATAAGACAAGACATTAAGACATTTCTTGAAAAGAATATTTTGTCGTAGCCGGTCCGTGTCTGACCGTGTCTTAAGGTGTCTTTTTCGTAGTATACTTTACTTTCCGACTCCGATAGTGCAGTACTGCACTGGCTTTGCCCGGTTCCAGTTCTTTTTCTGTGTTTAAATTTGATTCAAAATTAATTGAGTGCGTAAGGAGTAACACATTGAACATTTTATATTAGTATAAGAATATAAAAACAGAAATTTAACATATGCAACTTTAAAAAAAAAAAATCTAATCAAAACAATTTGTATAAATTTCTACTGTTCTGGACATGTAGGTTTTCTACATTTAGTGCATGCTTTCTTGAATTTTTTTATCTTTTTGTCTTGGACAAATAACACACCTGGACCAAACCTAATGACTAAACACTAGTATGAAGTAATATACTATAAACAAAAAGTCATTAAAAATGCTACGCTACGTGTCGTGCCGGATAATGTAAAACAAGCCTTACAGAATAATAAATAAACGTTCTGTGGTTGCTTTATCTAAAAAGGCGGACCGTAGTGAAGGGCGGTGAGGGCATTTTAAAGGTTGGTCTAAGTTAGTATGTGGTGATAAAGGGAAAATTGAGTTCTAATTCCGAATGTCCACCGCTGTAATGCGCGCCGGTAAAATATTAACTGGTTACTGAAAAGTAACTGTTAAAAGGAGAAAGCCACATCTTCTCAAGTAATTCCGTATTCCGTAAAAAAAAAAAAAAAAAAAGAGGGGTAACTTTTTGTACTTTGTGCAGCACTGAGGACTAAATATTTTCTTAATCAGGAAACTATCCCTCCTACCACATTGAATAATGACTAGCGGCAAAGAGAGGAGTATCTCGAGGAATAGCTAAACCCAATTTTCCAAGAAGTTCGCCGGAAGCGAGAAAGGAGAGAGAGAGAGAGAGAGAGAGAGAGAGAGAGAGAGAGAGAGAGAGAGAGAGAGAGAGAGAGAGAGAGAGAGAGAGAGAGAGAGAGAGAGAGAGAAATAAAACAAGTTGGAAGTTGTACAAAATACAACGGTGCCACTGGTTGAAGGTTAAGTTATATCAATGATGAACGTAACATGTTCCTGTGATATCAACTCTACTAGTTTTTAAAGTCGAGCAATTACATAAACAAGGTGCTTTTTATTATTTATTATTGTTTACGCTTCCTTTGCTCTGTTGCCTTTTCTAGTTCGAGAGAGGCGTTCTCAAAGAAGATAATGATGAACGACGTTCAAAATAATGAGCACTTTTTCCCTTGGGTTCCTCATTACTATTGCAAAGTTCCCTGCCTCGAGAATTGTTTTCCCAAGTCCCTAGCAGAGGGCTTCAACAATTATCCTCCAGTTAGGGGAGAGCTAGGAAAACTAGATCGGGACCAGCTGAGGTTATTTATAAATTAGAAGCGAGCGAGGGCCAATCAATAGGCTTGTAATTAAAGGGATCTGTCTCCTGGCAGCGGATTGGCTGCAGCGTCCCGACGTCTATACCTCGCTACCTGGAGCTGGCCAATGGAACGGGCCAGTGCTTCTTATAAGATTAATGTTTCTTCATTCCTACTGCCATGGCTAACTGGAAGGTTGGTTAGTTAATTTGATGAAAATAATTGAAAGTTGACTTCTTTGGTTAGTAATTAATTAAAGGGTTGATTGCGACCGGAGCGCTCCCTAGTGCTTGTCCTAAACATTTAATCTTCCTTATTTAAGCCGAGCAATAATAGGGTTTACCAAATCGCATGAAGTATTTTAATATTTAAATACCCAAAATATGAAATCATTTTCTTGGTTGAGCCTCATTGGATAAACTATTTCGGAGTCGGTGAAGCTTGAAGAATAATAATGCATTGATTATACAATTAAAAAAAAAAAAACATTTTCAAATGTTTATGCCATATCTAATATTTTCCAGGGTTTCAGGATTCACAAACTAAGCTTTTACTGCTTTTGTTGTTGTTCTCTAATATATTTAAAAATATAAAAAATACCCGAAAATATTCACAATTGACCCTTCTCTTTTCCTTAAATTTCATAAATAAGTTATTGGCAACATTGAAAACCTTTTTAGGTTTTTTTGTAGTTTTTAAAAAGAATTTGTTATAAAAATTGTTAAACATTCCTAATAATTAATTTTATTTATGAACAATTAGTAAGTAGGTATGTTCTAAATAGATCAAAGGAAACAAACAACCTAGTTCTTTCTAAAATCGGTGTTTTTTTGTTGCTTTTTTGGATGTAATTTCAATGGAAATTATATGGTGGAAATGCCACCATATAGCTCGTTTGAAGAAAAAACGTTTTTTTTTTTTTTTTTTTTTTTTTTTTTTTTTTTTTTTTTTTTTTTTAAGATCATCAGGAATACTAAATAAATAAAAAGCAAGTTATTTTATACTTTCTTTTTTTTTTTAATTTTATTCATTACTTGTTAGTTCTAATTGTTACCTGAATTTGTGTTTCTGCGAATCCTTTTAATCATTTGATGCTGCTTTGTAGAACGAAGTTGGATTATTTTAGGAAATTGTAATAAGGACAATTAATTAAAAGGCGTTATGAAAGAATTTCCATTTTTTATTTTTTTCTCAGTAAACGAAATTTGTTAGAATGATTGTATTTAAATATTCTATATATCAACATATCCCCTGTTTTTTAAAATATTTTTTAAAATATGAATTCTCTAGTATAAAAATTTACTTTAAGGAAGAAGTTTAGGTTAGATTAAACGCATAAAATTCAGACTCAAACTCAAAGTAAAAACGTTTTTGATAACTGATTTACTATTTACCGAAAAAATCTCTCGGAATTCCACAATATAAATTCTTCTGAATTCTTTCTTTTAGTCACCGTTTTGTAAGCGATATATTCAGCTCTCTATTTCATTTTTGTAAAGTTTAAAGTTTTGTATCGGTTTTAATAAAGTTGTCATAAATAAGTTTTATTACAGGAGATATTTAGTTTTCACAATCCAATCCTAAAAAACATATTGTGTTCAAAGATATGACATCTCATAAGACGTTTATTATCCGATAAATTACTGAAAATAATTATAATATTAGTATGTAATACTAAAAACCACACCTAGAAAAATGTTGTAAAAAAATGTTTAAAAAAAAGAACAGAAAAACGTCATCATGGAATAAAGTTTAATCAATATACACCTTATATTTCATTGAATAATACATACATAATTTTAATTCTATGAAATAGTTTGAAAACCTTTTATTAAATAAATAATTTAAACAAACAACTATAAATTCTGGGAAAATAAAATAGCTGTACAAGAAAGAATGGATATAACATGGATTTATTATTATTTATTTCTTTTCTTTTGATCCTCGGAATACTAATCGAGATTTATTTATATTGCAATTCTACATTATACAATGTTTATTCGAGAATTTATTGATTTATTTAAAATTTTGATCTTATTTTTCTGTATTTTATCCATATTTTATTTATTTATTTACATTTTGGTGCCATGTACCACCACATTTGGTTAGAGGCACCATACTCAGGTTCAGAAAACTATAATTCCTTGTACAGGTTTGTTTCTTTTAAAAATTGAATAATGTGTTTGTGGAGATACGAGTTGCTTTCTAGTAATGTTGCAATGTCTTGATTCGTCAGACCGTTATCTTTTCTCTTTGCTTTTTGTATTTTTGGCATTCAATAAGAATGTGTTCTATATATGGTCAGATTTACCTGACATTCATTGCATTTTGGGGGTTGTTTGTCTTCCAATAAGTAACTGTGGGTTAATTTTATCCATGATGGGTTAATTATTAGAATAATTTAATAAAAAAGATAATTTAAAGAGAAATAAAATTACAGTATAAAAAACTACTAAAATGACAAGCTTTAATAGCAGAACGAACTAATCCTATCTTAGACAAAATCTATAGATCTACAACTATGGATATATAAATACTATTAATATATATTTTGATTGGATTAGCCATTTTTGTATTACGGACTCTTGTCCTTATATAATAATGCATATCAATATATATTTTTCAAATAAATCATAAGAGAGAAGAATTGATTTCTAAAAATGACATAATTATTTATTACAAAACCACTATCTACTACGTAGGAGATATTCCCAGAAATCGAGTTTAGATCATCGATACTCGATACCGACTCTTTCCTCAAGAATTGGTGGAATAATGAATAAAGCAGAGTTTTTCAATAGTTGAGAATGGACTTAGAGCAGATCTTCAAAGATTTAATTTTTTTTTTTTTTTTTTTTTTTTTTATAACCATTTATTGAAATTTACAACTGTACAAAATACATACATCTAGTAAATGTATTGACAAAGATTATAATAACATGTTAAAACATTAAAAGAACTACTCATCAGTAACACTTCAATAAAATTCTACACTAGAAGGTCATCTTCTTTTCTAGGCCATCTTCTTTTCAGACGCCTCGGAGGATTATCAGTAATGGAGCGGGAAGCAAGTTGAGAAACTAACGGATTTGAGTGATTATGAAGCTTACTATGAAAGGATAGGTATCTGGTGTGGGCTAAATCAGCAACATATGGAACATTAAGATCTTTATGGATAAGTTTATTGGTGACAAAGTAAGATGCATTCTGGATTTTTCGAAGGATTTTTGATTGTAAGGATTGAATACGAGATAAATCGGATGGTTTAGTGGAACCTCAAAGCTCAACTCCGTCCTTCCAAATAGGTCTATTCACAGTCATGTATTGAGTCTTTTGTAATTAATTGGGAGCTATTAGTCTGTAACGATGGGCAGTTTCTTGTCGTTTTAGTCTTTGTTCAAAGATAAAAAAGTTTCTAAATACTGTATGTTTTAATACTGTTTAAAAACACTGTGTAAATAAGTTAGGTTTAAAAGAGTGTTTACGAGGTTCCAGTTTTTTCTTACATAATTTATTTATATATTAATATTACTAGCATCCCCGTCGCGGCTTCGCCCGCCCTCCATAAGTAAAGATAATTTCAACTAAAAGTTAATGTTTTATTTGTTTATCGATAAGATTCTTGTATTTTAGCAAGTGGTTGAGCATTATTTTTTTAATGATTTTTTCACGCATAGCGGTAATAATTAATCTAGTTATAATTGCACTGATTTGGTGGTTGAAGATTACGTAAAAATTTAATTTTAATTTTTAGTTTTAATGTATGAATTGGTAATCAAGATGGATAAAGACTATTAAGAAACTCTTGCGGAAAATAAACTGCATCATCAGTGCTTACGACAGAAGGCCCGTGGATCATATTTTTACGCACAATATAAAAAAGCAAAGGATCGACATTTTCATTTAGTAATAATTTGTATTCGGCAAAAATAACTTTATTGATTTGATCTGGTTGGATGTTGATTTCGAACTATAAAAGTATATGATAGTGTGGCAAACCTCGGTCCTGCCTCTCAACATTGTACATTTAAATTTTTATTGTTGCTAAACCTAGAACTAAGAAAATGATGTTAAAATTTGGTATATTTCACTCCATATAGCTGTTTTTATAACAATTTAATTGAAAATAAGTAAATTTTATTATCAATGTTCACCTCTATGTAACATTGTACCTTTTAACCTTTCATGTAGAAGGCAATTGCCGGCATTTTTGAACTTCACTGTTATCCACTTATTATTCATTTTTCAATAAAGAATTAGTTGAAAATCATTAGATTTTACTATTGCTAAACCATCCTATAAAGATGATGTAGTCAAAATTTGGTAGAGATTGGTTCAGTAGTTTTTGGTGGTTAGTGAACACAAACGAAAAATTGCTTGTCCTTTTATATAATAGTATAACATTATACCGCCATATGTTAGAATCGTATAGAGCTAACAGATAATTGTGACTAGCAGATAATATACAAATAATATTGCGACTATAAATTAAGATAGAAGCTATCCTAAATTTCTTGTTGGATCAAACTGCACACGGTGTGCAAATTTGATTATAATCGGTTCAGTAGTTTAGGTGTCAGCCTGCCCCAAGACAGCGACACGTAATTTATATATATTAAGATTTGAGGTACCGTTCCGCAAGCTAATCGCCTCTAAACATAATTGACCAGATCTACACCGACCAGTTCGATCCTGTTATTAACACTTTCCTGACATAACATCACAAGTTAGCATTACTTGTGGTTTAGCATAATATTAATTCTGATTTAATATAATATCAACTCAAAATTGATTCAGGGTCTTATATTTTGATATTTCTCATTTTAATATGAGAAGATAAATAGAAGTTAATATTACTTTGAACTGGGATTTAGAGTTTCTCCGTACATGAAGGAGAATAACCTTTCCCCTCTAAAAAACACCGAAATAAATCGGAACAAGAATAGAATCGATAATAGGTATTCTGGGCGTGAGTAGGGGCTGGAGACCTGCTTGCGGAACGGTACCTTATTTGTGTATTTTTGATGTAAACTGTTCGATTAAAGTGATCGAGGTGAGATGGAAGCTAGAGCTAAATTTAATTAACTAGGAAAAGAAATCGACCTTTTTGGTTGAAGAAGAAAATAATGAGTACGAGGGTGGAGTAGAGGAGATAATCACTTTTCCAAAGTTTTCCCCAAACTTTCTTATTTTCCACCCGAGCCGCTTCCTCTTGGAAATAATCGCTGCTACAGGTAGGTACTTCCGCTCCCTGTATCGTCGTTGTTAAATGTTCTTCACTGCTCTGAATTCAGGGAGAGGTTTATTGTTTTATGAATTGAAATGCTCGTCTCCGCTTCCTATGATAATATTAATTATTAAGAAAATATTTTTACATTGAGGTACACCATGATAGTGCAGAAAGATCAATGCAATTAGGATTCATGAATTAATAGTAATAGATGAAGATTTGACGATTGTTTGAGGCCGCAGGACATCCTTGGCCACTCTCCTTCCAAAATTAGAACTAGTTTTCGTCCTTAAGGATTCTATTTTTATTTCTTTTTCAAGATTTTACGATTTTATTAGTTTTTCCTCCTTAATGATATGTTGAAATATTTGGTTGTCACACATGAAATGACCGTTTTTAGAACAAGGAAGAAAATAGAAATTTGAGTTCAAATCTAACACATTTTTTATTAAAAGTGTTTACCATCATTTTCGATACAATTCGGCCTACGGCTTTCCAAGTTTTCTATCCCAGATTTGATAAACGTTGAGTCACGTGATGAAAGGAATTCAGAAAATGCATTTTTAATGTCTAAATCATCAGTAAGCAATTTTCCTCGTAAAGCGTTGTCCAAACTCCAAAAAAAGTGGTAGACTGTAGGGGATAGATCAGGGGAATATGGGGGTGTGGTAAGACTTCATAGCCCAACCCCTTTAATTTATTCACTGCCTGTATTGAAACATGAGGTCGGGCGTTATCATGAAAAAGGATAGGTCCTTTTCTGTTTACCAGTACCTGCTGTTGCTTGATCAAATTTTGATGCATTCGGTCAATTTCTTGGCAGTATGATGTTGAATCAATTGTTTTTCCCGTTTACGGAATTAGCACTTCCTTCACCAAACGCATGATTAATATTTCTTGCTGCCTGGGAAGCGGAATAACTGAGTTTGTACTCATAAAAATAAAAAATCGTTCGGAAATTGCGTGTTTCCATGGCCACGGTTAAAATTATACTAAAATCTGTATGCCTACTTGACAAAAAAAACAAAGACAGTTTACAAAATATAACATTAACAAGTGGTTATTATAGATAGTAAATATTTTGATAGGAATCAATAGGCATCGCTTTGATCCTCTATAAAGAAAAATCGGACATTTCATGTGTGACAACAAAATAAATTTGCTATGGACATTACAGAGACTATTATGAAACCCTTACTGACAATGGATTACGTTATCAGTGCTTATCATTAAAGGTCAATGAATCATATTTTTACTTAAAATATCAGAAAGCAAAGGATCGACATTTTGGTTTGGTAATAAGTTTTATTCGGCAGCAATAATTTACTGATTCCATCCGGTTGTATTATCTAACCATAGAAGTCAGTAACAGTGTGGCAAACCTGTACATAAAAAAAAAATTAAAAAATGATTATTGCTAAATCTTCCTCAAAACTATGAAAATGGTGTAGTTAAAGTTTGGCACTGATGGGTTCAGTTGTGAGCTCTATTGCGGAATGGTGCTAACCACGTATCGCCCGATTTTGAAAATTCATTGATATCTAAATGTCGCACCAAATATTTAAATCTTTATTAATAATTTAATTGAATTTAAGTAAATTTTATTGTTAATTTGAAGCTCTATATAACACCGTACTTTTGTAACCTCTCTTGTAGAATGGTGCTGGCCAAATATTGGTCATTTTCAAACTTCACTGTTATCCTGCTGTTCCACAAGGTAGCGTTCTCGGTCCAGTCCTATTTATCCTCTATGCTGCAGATCTCCCAACTACTCCTGATACCTTACAACATTTACTGATGACACTGCTATCCTTTCATCCCATCTAGATCCCTTAATAGCATCCCATAATCTATAAGAATTCCATAAGAAGTTTGAAAATGACCAATAGTTGGCCAGGACCATTCTACAACTCACTTATCTCTGATTGAAGGCTGGTGCAATGACTGGCGGATCGAAGTAAATGAATCTAAATGTACCAACATAACCTTTACCCTCCGCCGTAAATCCAGTCCTCCTATCTACTTCAATGGTATTCCGCCACCTAAAGCTGGCACAGTTCGGTATCTTGGTTTCTACCTAGACAAAAGACTTACATGAAACCCTCATACTCGACTTAAAAGTCAAGAGCTTACCAGCCAATTGTATAGTCTATTAAATAGGACATCTCATATTTCCATTGAAAAGAAACTTCTCATATATAAAACCATCATCAAACCTATTTGGGCTTACGGACTTGAACTGTGTGGGACAGCAAAAAAGTCGAATATCAAACGCATTCAATCCTTCCAATCCAAAATCCCCCGAACTATTGTAAATGCTTCTTTTTATGTCTCCAACAAAACCCTATACAATGATCTCAATATACCATACGTCCTCGACCTCATACCTCTTAAATTTTCGAAATTCCATAGTAATCTTTGCTTTCGTCCAAACCCTCTGGCTCAATCACTATCCAGTTCAACACACCCTGATAACCCCCCTCGCAGACTAAAACGGCAGTGGCCCCGAGATCTTTCGTAAAATTTATTTATGTTGGAGTTCTGGCAATGGCCAGCTTTTAGAGAAGAGCTGGGAATTCTCTGTACCTGGCTTATCCTTCCATAAGTGGAGGGACGGGTCTGGTCGGGAGATCTCTAGGATGAATGTAAATTGTAAATAGAGTATAATCGTATTTTTAACCTTTAATTTTATTTTGTCTTATTTTCACTTACTGTTATTTATTTAATTTAATTTTTGAATTTATATATTTCACCCAGATGTATGTTCTATAGCATAGTTTTTTTGTTTTGTTTTTAATTATATATTTTATTATTATAATTTTTTTTTTATTTATTGTAAATAATGTGTGAATGTAATAATTAAGCCATCTATATTACTTATTGCCCACATTTGTGGCAGGTTGTAATAATTCCATAAAAACCAAAAAAAAAAAAAAAAAAAAAAAAAAAAAAAAAAAAAAAAAAAAAAAATCCATTGTTATCTACGTATCATCGTATTTTTTTTTATAACGAATTAATTGAAAGGCAGTATATTTTATTATTGCTAAACCTTCCTGGAACTATAAAGATGATGTGGATCTGGTGCAGATTGGTTCAGTAGTTTTCAAGGTTAGTGATCACAAACGAAAAATGGCATGTCCTGTTTATATAATAGTGTATATATATATATATATATATATATATATATATATAATATATATATATATATATATATATATACCACATGGATAATATATATTTACTAATTTGTTTCTTGAATTATTACCGTTATTTAAATCGATTGAAACAGAAATTAAGTTTTAAAATGAGGTATCGGCACCGATAATGGAGGATCGAAATTAGTAGCGACACGACGCTGATAAAAACATTATTATAAAAAAATGCTTCACTGTAATGCATATTGTGTTACAAGGATTTACTCTGAAAATTTGCAGACTTCAAAAGGAATGCTGGAAGGGTGTTGCCTTCCACCAGACCTTGTACAAAATTAATGTAGATGTCGCTCTTAAAGGGAAAGAAAATGTGGGGAATGGTTATATAGGATTATGGCTGAAACGTGCATTCACGTAATGTGATGTATTTTCCTCTTAATATTGTTTGCTTTGCCAGTACATCACGACTCTCAGTTATATAAAATATTATATGACAAATAAATAAAAATAATAAATTTCTTCCTGACTGGGAAAAACAATGGATCGTTTTTTATATGTATTTTTTAAATTTTAATAACAGAATTAAAAGGGACAAATTTCTTGAATTAATAATTAAATCAAATGAACAATTATTGCTTAGGATAAATCAGACAGCTATTGACACCCTAACTTAAAGATTAGAAAAAAAATATTTAAAAAAAAAAATCATTAAATTCCTTTTAACTCGTACAACTCAACTATGTAAAAGTACTTTCAATTCTGTCCGTATTTAAAAAGATATCCATATGGTGTCAATAACTGATTTTACATTATTTTTTGTCACTATCTTGTAAAATACATTGCAGAAATATTTTTTGGTGTGATCTTTCTTGCTTAGCTTAACCTTCCGGCGAGCGCGCGGCGGCATTTTGGCCGCCTCCGAGTCTGTTCACTTTTCATGTATATAAATAGTGTGTTTGTATTACTTATAGATGTATTTTTAAGAGAGACATTAGGAAGACACCATGCATTATATAATTTTTTTAATTCTTTATTTATATTTTTTTATGGGAATAAAAATCTTGAATATCGATATACAGTATTTTAGCTATCTTCTGCCATTTTTATTAATCTAATACAAATAAAAAAGTAATTATAAATCAAAATTAACAAGGTTCAGTTCAGTACATAAAGTGTTTACAAGTTTTGATGACATCTTCCGGCTTGCTGTAACGTTCCATGTGTATGAGAAGAATTTGCAGATTTTTTGTTTGATTTTTGAGCAAAAAAAATAATATAAAACTAAACTATCTGACGACCATTTATAATATTACAGTGAATATGCGATTGAATTGGAAAAATATATTGTTACATTTCGGTTGGATGGTAAGAAAAAACAGTTGACGAAGAGGCGCGCGGCGGCAATCTGGCCGCCCTCACACTCCTGACCAGTTCTACTCAACTTTGGAACTGACTGACACAGACTGTTTTCGAAGGAGAGGTATTACCGAACCGTTTCCTGTTGCCTGATGTGCATATATAGGAATACAGGTGGGCCTCGCTGTGCTACGCTGGCTTATTGACAGTATATTAAAGATTTTTTAAAAAGGCGGCCAAATTTCCGCCCGCGCGCCCGCTGGAAGGTTAAGACAAAATTACTGCATGATTCAACTTTATTGGACTATTTTTTTCATAATTATAATACGAATATTTCCACGAGGGTATCAATAACTGTTTGGTTTACTCTATTTGAAATAAACAAAAGTTAATTGAAGATTTGGGTTTCAATCGTGACTTTTTTTCATTCAAACCAAAATAACTCCTAAACGGTAGGCTCTAATGACGAATGTTATCTAAAAAAAATATTCCCATTTAAATTTATGGTCAGGGAACCTTCGACGAATGTCCAAATCCGAGGAACACCAACAGAGCTACAGAGTGATAAAAAATCAGAACACTTAAGAAGTGTTGGCAAAACGTGACTTTTTTCATTGAAACGAATACAGCTCCTACATGGTAGGTCTTAGTGACGAACGGAAAATATTCTCCATTATATTATATACTATAGTCGTCATTATATTATATACTATAGTCGTCATTATATTATATACTATAGTCGTCATTATATTATATACTATAGTCGTCATTATATTATATACTATAGTCGTCATTGTATTATATACTATAGTCGTCATTGTATTATATACTATAGTCGTCATTGTATTATATACTATAGTCGTCATTATATTATTTACTATAGTCGTCATTATATTATATACTATAGTCGTCACAAATTTTTTGATCCATCAATTTTTTTTTTTTTTTTTTTTTTTGTGATAATATTATCATTTGAGGTAGTTGTTAAAGACTATTATTATTATTATTATTTTTTTTTATGATTAACGTTTTGGGAAATATGTCCCGTTTTCCAAAACAAAACTCTTTTTTCTCGTTATTGGAGTATTTGTTACAGACATAGTATTTGACGAATAGGTTATAATTTTGAAATATTTTAGGATTACTTTTTGAACTCTCAACAATAGATTTAGCTCAAAATTTAAATAATAATATAAATAAACCATAACATAAATTACATTATATAAAGCCTGGTAATTTAAGAAAGATTTATTAAAACAAAAACAATAGCTTATGACCATTTCCTATTTAATTATGTTTTAAAGTTTTAAACGTATTCTTTTAGTTTTTGTTGTATCGGCGGGTGTAGAAGTGCCTCTGCAACACTAATTCGTCTACTACTCGTTCCACCAAAGGTTTGTGTACTAGCCACGCCTGAAAACATAAGCTAATAATATGCCTCCGTGATATTAACTGCACAGAAATGAATAGGGATATTGCTAATTTTGTGATACTTACTTTGCTAAGTACTTTTATATATATTTTTGTAATAAACTGCACTGATATTTATCAGAAAAAAACATTTCTAAATAAATAACAACACATTTTATTATTAAAAAAATGCATATAAACGCTTTGCAAACTAAAAACCACAAAATTAGCAATGTCCCTATTCATTTCTGTAAAGTATATTTTAACTTTTTATTATATTTCGGATTCACTATTGTATTATTGGCATTTATATTAATTAAATTTGAGGATTGAGTCTAAACTACATATGTTATTAAGCACTGTATAGAAACTATATTAAATAAAGTTTAGTATTTGCACAATAAAAAGTTCCGTAACAATAGCAAGAAATGAAGTATGGTTACGCTAACTAAAGTCGCACGATCAATATCAATATTTTATTTATTTATTTATATTTTATCAATATAAAATCAATTAAAATATAAACAACAGTCTGATATTTATTTAAAGTTTGTGCTGAATATTTTGAACTAATAAATACAGAGTGAGTATCTTTGAGTGTAAAAAAAGATCACTAGATCAAAAATGTAGCAAAATGCCGCAGAACTCACCTTTCTATTCCAATCCGTAGGAGATATACGATTAATCAAAGGCATTTTTGAGGAAACCACGTTTTTTCCATAAAAGGTGTAATATCTCCATTTTGTGTAAATATTTTTCAAATTTCGACCACATTTTCGGATTTAGCATTAAATTTTCTATAAGAGCTGAGTACCTGTAACCTTGAATTTTATAAACTTGTGACCTAAAGAACAGTTTGAACTTCACCTTATTTGGGGAAGTTACAATGTCTTTATTACTTGGACGCTCACCATTTTTCGAAAAAACTATCCACAAAACTGCAAATATAACTAAAACTTGAAAATTTAATTAGCTTTCGAATGATATGTTAAACGTAATGATTCTGTTTCAATTTCATGGAGAAATTCACTTTTGAAACTGAAAAAAACATGGTTTTCTCATTTGGCATACAAATCAGTTACTTGTGTAAATAAAACATTATGACAATCCCTTAATGGAAATCTGCATTTTGAACATAATAAACTCTCCTAAAAATATTTAAACAAAATGAGATATTGCAGCTTTTATGTTAAAAACGTGGTTTACTCAAAAAGTCTTTGATTTATCGTATATCTGCAACGGATTGGAATAGAAAGGTGAGGTCTACGGCATTTTGTTACATTTTTGCTCTAGTTTCTACCATTTTTTTTTTTTTTTTTTTTTTTTTTTTTTTTTTTTTTTTTTTTTTTTTTTTTTTTTTTTTTTTTTTATACTAAGAGATAATCACCCTGTGTTATGTAAATGATGAAAACAAATTTTTTCTTTAAGAGCATACCATTAAAACGGTGATTTAAATGAGTCAACCCACACTGAGAGTTATTTTATATTACACAGATTTAATTTTTGTTTGTTTTTATTTAATTGAGGAATCCATTATTAGCCTTTGTGCAAGAAAAAGCAACTGAAGGGAATTAGAAAATGAGAAGAAGCGCTCGTTTAAAAAGGCTATTAGTGGACCTTAATGAAATCTAACTGCATTCCTGTTGAGTACCTAAAGGGAATAGCAGGAGATTGGGCTCGTTACCATTTCCATGTCTCGCTTCAAAGCTAATTGCTTTGGAAATTAAAGCACTCAAACCCCAATTATAGCACTCAACAGCAGGTTCTGGTCCCATCCGCTGCTACCTGGATTAAATGTTGTTTTATTGCAATCATGGAAGCATTGGATACGATTGTAAAATCATCACTGGACACATGAACTGGTAAAATCAGAGATTATGATCATTTTAAAATTATAAAATTTTATATATATATATATATATATATATATATATATATATATATATATATGTAATTTTTCTTGATATTACTCATTATTATGGGGGTTATGGATCACTGAAGAGAGGGGATTTGCCTGGTTCGGATGCGACCCCGGTGGCCTAGTTGGATAAGGCGCCACACTAGAGAGGTGGAAATTCGGGTTCGTGTCCCGACCGGGTCAAATCTTTTCTCTTCAAAAAATAAAAAAAAAAAATATATATATATATATATATATATATATATATATATATATATACTTTATTGGTACTTAAAACTGTATACAATATGTAATGGTGATTCTCACTGTCCGTGTTCTCATGAGATTTGCTCCAAAATAAATCATAAAATGGTATGTTTACAAGCCTATATGCTAAGTAGTGCATTATTTTTTTATGAAAAAGTCTTATAATGCGTTTTATAGTAGAATTTTCTGCATATTTATTTAACTAAAGTGCCAAATGGTAACTATCCTGGTTGTACCGAAATTCAATATTCACAATATTCGGTTGTCCTTCAAAACCTTGCTGCCAGTTATCGAACAATAAACTATTATTTTTGTAAATTAAAAGGATGAAATTTAGAAATTTAATTACAGAATTATGGTTTTATACAAATATATATATATATATATATTGAAATGTGATAATTATGTTTATAATAACATTTCTATTAAATGTGAAAAATGTAAAGCAATTTCGATAATATTTCTACAGTAGAAAGTCCATTAGCTGCCTCCTTATATATATATATATATATATATAAATAATATATATATATATATATATATATATATATATATATATATATATATATATATATATATATATATATATATATATACGAGGGTGAATCAAATATAAACGGTAATTTTCAAAATTATATTTATTGAATAATATTATACAGAAACTATACCTTCAACATTTTTCAATATAGTCTCCTGCATTATCTACACACTTCTGCCACCGATTTGGAAGCTTGAATATTCCCTGTTCATAAAAAGACTGAGGGCGAGTTTTTTTTTAACCATTCGCGCACGTGCTTTTCGACGTCTTCATTGTTTTCAAATCGTTTTCCTCCAAGTGATTCTTTCAGGGGCGCAAACAAAAAATAGTCACCATTACACCCCCGAATCGAAAATGGCAAGTAAGGAGTGGCGAAGGAAGGATGAAGGCTGCCCAGTGAAAGCCAAAACTCGTCTATATGTATATATGTAAAAATATAATTATTATAACAAAACTGAATTTGTAAAAAAAAATATATAATAAATAAAATGAATTATATTTTCTAGATGTTACTACATGTAAGAGTTGTTTTGTTTTTTTTCTATTTCACTTTTAGGATTCTTTTTGCTTCGATATGAGAAAGTACGCATTAAAATTATAATTAGCTATAGATAAATAAAATGTTCAACAAGTTTATTATACAGGTATTTATAGTGAAACTAAATCAATTGAAACCAGTAACTGGACTAAATTGTATCGATCATTTTATATTTTCAAACGTATCTCAACTGATGGAAGTAACTTAATTTCCATTTTTATTAAGTTATTTTAAAATAAATGTGAAAAATGGCGACAACGTTTAAATTGGAAATCTAAAAATAAAAAAAAATAAAACGGATATCTACAAAACTGTATCAGCTAGTTTATTTGGCGGAAATTACGTCAGAGAAGAGACAATGAAATGAATACAGGAAGTTGATTAGATTTGGGTAAATAAAATTGAAATGAAGTTTTGTAACGAATCGGAAGGTAACTAACATAGTTTTAGTGCAAATAAACACGAGAGGAACCAAATTAAACGAGGATCTTGAATTGATATTGGACTAGTATAAATTGGTCTATGTCATTAATTCCCCCCCCCCCCCCCCCCCCGGCTTGGAAAACCCCGTGTTGCTGGAGTGGCAAGCAAAATATTACTCAGACACCGATTCAATCCAAATTCAAGATAAAAAAAAAAGCGTTTTATTACCTTACTGTGAAAGTTTTTTATTGTACTTTAGCAAAAATAAAAAAGGAACAGTCAATATGATTGAAAGGGGAGAAAAACCCATGGAAGGTATCTAAAAAATGGTGAGCGTCCAAGTAATAAATCCTATTTTCTTATAGGAAATTTAATGGTAAATCCGAAAATGTGGTCAAAATTTGAAAAATATTTAAATAAAATGGAAATATTACAGCTTTTATGAAAAAAAAAACGTGGTTTCCGCAAAAAAGTCTTTGATTTATCGTATATTAGCAACGGGTTGGAATAGAAAAGTGAGGTTAGCTACATTTTTGATCTAGTTTAACCCAATTTTTTTTTTATTCACTAAGAGATACTCACCCCGTATATATAGGAACTTAGCGACTGTCTTGAAACATTAAAAACAAGTTATTTGATAATCCATTATTATAGCGGAATAGTCAGCGATGGTGCAATCTCCAGGCTTTATAGACAAGAAGACCAGTCATACATCTCCTTTTTCAGCCAGCGTTGATAAATGTCTGAAATTTATAATTTTATGTTCTTTATATGTTTTTTAGTGTCTCTACGTAATGTGTGAAACAAAAAATTCAAAAAAGTTTATTATAGACAGTCGGCATTGGTAAGTCATTATGAAGCGTTTCCTTTGACACATTAGGAGGGGATTAAATTTATATTGGAATGTTAGTATTTTTTAAATACGAGTTCATTAATTCGGGATGGGTAAATGCTGATGAGTTTCAACAAGTGACAGTAAGTGTTTAGTTTCTTTTTTAGAAGTAATTTTGAGCGTCTTCTATTAATCTCAAGTCAGTCTTATATCACGTGTCTTACATATGTCACTTTCTTCACTTGGCCAACCGATATAGGGTAACATTATCTACCTCTGAATAGTCTATTTATATTTTATGTTTTGCTAATTAAAGCAGAAAAAATAAATAAATAAGAGAAAAAAACATAAAAGTTCTTTTTCGGTACCAGAAGTTTCAACACTAACAGACCTAGTAGGAAACTGTTGGCAAATACCAGCACAAAAGACCTAGAGAGATAACAAAAGCCCCTTTATTAATACAAAAAAAAAAAACATACTGCTGCCCAACTTTAGGTTGTTTTATATTATCCGGCACGACACGTAGCGGACGCTTCAGACAAGAAAAATATTAGTATAGTTAGTTTAATAGTACCTGCGTATATATTGGTCGGAGCCGGTCCGTGCCGTACCGTGTCTTAAGGTATCTTTTTCGTAGTATAAATTACTTTCCGACTCCGACAGTGCAGTACTGCACTGACTTTGCCTCGTTCCAGTTCTTTTTCTGTGTTTAAATTTGATTCCACTTTTGTTTTTGTTTTTGCAAAACTGGGTGTTGAAAAATTGAGTGCATAAGGTGTAACACATTGAACATTTTATATTAATATAACAATATAAAAACAGAAATTTAACGTATGCAATTATAAAAAAAAATCTAATCAACACAATTTGTATAAATTTCTACTCGATGTTCAGGACATGTAGATTTTCTACATTTAGTGCATGCTTAATGACTAAACACTAGTATGAAGTAATATACTATAAAAAAAAAATCTCCGCTTCGCCTGTGCTCCCGGTCCGTGCTGGAACCCGCTGTGCCTGATAATATAAACACACCATGTATTTGTCTGACCGTGCCGTGTCTGATCCGGCACGACACGTAGCGGATAATATAAAACAAGCCTTTATTGGGTTGCTATACACACAGCTACTAATCTGTCTAAAAGATAACGTTATTATAATATGACAAAAATTCATGACATTAACAACTCCTTTATAATTAAAAAATATAGGCAGAATGTGACTTCATTTATTGAAACTAATTTAGCTTCTAGACTGTAGGCCCTTGCGACAAACAAAATTTTGAGAAATCAGGGAAAGAAAATCATGATCTAAAGTTCTTGTTAGTTTTGTTAGTTAGATTTTTTTTTCACCTTGTAATTTGTTATATTTACATGTATCATACTAAGACGTACTATTATACATTTAAAAACCATTAAAATCGCCAATTCGGAAATGTCGCTTAGAACGTTTTTCGGCGGAGCCATTCAAATGTTATAACAAAAAATGTTGAGTAGAAACATAGAATGAAATGTAGCCTCACCAACACACAAGGAATATTGCAGGAATATTGCTTGTATATATAATGTTGGTTGAAAGTCTTTCATTTAAATATTCTTCATTAAAATTCTAATGAGGAAATTTATGGTCAAAAGAGTTACCCATGCCAACTAATTTTAATTATGTATAAATGATTTTTAATATCACGTTAATTTTTTTTTTTTAGTATCTTTAATTTTTTATATTACTTTTAAAAAATTTCCCAGCTGACCTAATTTCCATTTGATGGATGAGCTCTAGAATGTTTCCTTTTCCTATATTTAATTTCAATTTGAGAGGAAGGTATCCAAACAGGCAATAATTTTTCGGGGTAATTAACGCCGGTAGAAGAAGATATATAACTGACAATTTAATTACGGAGTCCTTGGAGATAAAATGGGCGAGGATATTCGGTGAAAATGATGAAAAGCCTTAGCATATTTCCGAGGTGGGTTAGGAAGAAGGGTGGGGGGGGGCAGAATAAACAATTTTCCGGAGGGCAAATATAGGAAGGGCGAAGGGCGCACTTATAAAGTACCTGGCTCCTGTCCAAACATACCCCACCCCCACCCCTCCCTTATATCTCGTAGTTGAGCTACTAAATCCTAATGATAGATCACCCCTAACTAGCTAGAATATATTATTCAAATTTAAATACGATTCTATAACATATAATAAGGGATTTAAATAGTTGCTTAGTAAAAAACTATGAATTGTATCTAGCTAATACTGTTGGGGGTAGGTTCACTTTTGAAAAAAACAATTCCCAACCACAGAGAGCGCTGGTGAAAAAAAAAAAAAAATTATCTGAGGAAAGGCCCACAGTTAATAACAAAAAAGATAGAGGATATAACCCAATCACTGATTTTAAAAATTGGGGACACCGTTAAAGAGTTCATTAAAATAAATAAAAAAAACAAAGAAAAATTGAAACCATTGGTGAACACCAATTTAAAATAATTATACTTCTCAAAGTTCTGTAGATATAGAAAGTTTGTTTGTTTATTTCGTTTAACGTCACTTTATGCTGCTATAGCTAATCGGACGATGCTACGGTGGGAGTCCTAAATTTTGCCTATCCAGGTATAATTAGGATAGGGATCTTTAACGAGTACCTGACATCGCAGAGGCTCAGGGCCCCCATTTTACTTCCCTTCCGAAGGACGGCATAGCTAAGGATTTTATACTCCCTTTAAAAAATCCTAAGGTCATCTGCCGGGCTGCGAACCCGCGATCTTGGGTTTAGTAGGTTGCTATGCTAGCCACTACACCACAGGTGACCCACATATAGAAAGTAAATATACATAAACAGAAAACAAAAAAGAAGTAATTTAAATTAGAAACAAAAAACTCTCCCATAATGATTACATAATAGAAAAGAAATTGTTTAGTGAAAACTATTATAAACTAAACACTAATAGTACCAAAAAAAAACTATTTTTACAACCAATAAGTCAAAAAAATAAATACAAAATTGTAATATCCTGTTCTTTTTTCTCTTTTTTTTTTGGTAATTGGTTGAAGTTACGTATAGAGTTTAGATAGTTAAACGTTCCGTGGTGTAGGTCTCCTCTCATTCGGTAAGTCCCACTTTTCCATCTTCCATGGGCAGGGGTGAAATAAAATACAATGCAGCAAGCCTGCCGGTGCGCCTCGATGATCTTCCTCAGTGAGAGATCGGTTGTTGTTGTTGTTGATTGTTTTTTAAGGGCAAAAACTGCAATGATTATTATTGCCCATTTAGACAATAACAAATTCCTAATCAAATTATATTAACCTCCACTGTTAAAAAAAATAAAAAAAAATAAATAAAAAAAAAAGAACTTTAAATTTTATCATATAAACCAATTTGCTTTAGTTTATCGTACTACAAACGTATTGTTTGACCCCACTGAGGGGGCACACTACACTCATCCATATCTCTCCTGTCTGAGGACACTCCTCGAAGATATGCACTGTTAGGGCAACTCAGCAGAGTTGACACTGAGGGGGATCTCTCTGCCATCAGGAGTCCAATTCTTAGCCGCATGGTTATCACCTCCTCCCTTCTACATTGTCTTGAGGAAGAAGCCCAGCCACCGATGTTCGGTTTGATTTCGTTCAATTTATTATTTTCCGATGCAGACCATGCATTCTGCCAGTCACCCAAAGTCTTCATGTGTGAGAGATCGGTGAATAACTAACTACTTAACGCCTCTTATCTCTCGAGGCGTACTTAAATACGTAAATTCGAAACTAGTTTTCTAATAAAATAATCTCAATAGAAGTGGCAATTAATTCATGAATCCTAATTGTATTGATCCTTCTATACCATCATGGTGTACTTCAAGAGATAAATTATTGTCATTTTATTTCCCCCTCCTAAAGATAAAATAAACACTTTTAAAAATGGAGGTGCATACAAACTAAAATGTAATGACTGTGAACCTAAATATACGGAAAAAAATGGAAGATTGGTAAATCAAAGAGTAAAAGAAATTTTTAGAGCATATGGTGACCGGAGGAGGGATCGCTAACCGCAGGGAAGTATAATATTGTTACGGGCCACTGGGGGTATGACTGATCAAATCACAATTTAAATGCTGTACACTAATATGTATATTACACAATACTTATCTTTAATATCTTAATACTAGATGTCACAATTATACATAAGAATCTATTAATTAAACTGACACAGAGACTGTTACTACACTCACTGACACTTAATCACTGTCACTAACTCACTGACTGAACTGTCACTGACACTTGACTGATTGATCGTTACTTGATCACTGACACATGGATACTGCCTCAGGATGTCACAGACTCCTGACTGACACTTGCCCGACCGATCACTCACTGACCACTGTCACCTCAATACTGACTCACTAGGCTGGAAGTCGGCCTATTTAAAGCTACGCCGAACATTCTAGATCAGGCCAGATTACAGATCTAGGGCCTTCTGGCCCGCCGTGACCCTTCCAGGCCATTTGCCGCCCTTTTCGGCTACCTGCTCGCCCCTGCCCACGGCACCACCAAGTCTAGGCCACCCTGGCGGCCTTTCCAGCTACCTGCCCCCGGGCCGCCCAGGGTACCCTCAACCTCACCAGACCGTAACACTGTCTTGTATAGAGGGAGCGATAATTATTGTTTAGCAAATGGGTTTCTTATAAACAATTTACGGTTGCAAAACTAAAAAATTAGGAAATATAAGACAATTGTATTATCAACAGTTCTCTACGGATACGAAACCTGTACACTTACGCTTTAAAGTTTTCGTAAATAAAGTACTGTGTAGAATATTAGGTTCAAAAAAAGATGAATAAACGGGAGAATTATATTATAATTCCGGTAAATATAGTTCAAGTAATAGCAGCTAGATGGTTAAAAGTCGTTGGGTTTAGTAATGGCCGAATTCCTTAAAAAGTGATAAGTTTTGAGCAGTCGGTTTTGCAACTCCTCTCGGTTGGTGCTCGCCAACTTCGCTTCTCACCACATATTTATCGTTTTCTTATGGCAATATAATTGAAAATCTTTTAATTTTATTATTGCTAAACCTTCCTAGAACTATGAAGAAGATGTAGTTAAAATGAGGTATAGACAGGTTGAGCAGTTTTGGCGGTTAGTGATCACAAACGGAAAACGGCTTGTCCTTTTATATAATAGTATAGCTTAGGAAACAATCTATAGGGCTGAGTTAGCCCCAGGACGGTCTTACAATCTAGAAGTCGAGACAGGCTTCATCTCATCTTTTATAATGACTTTAACAACATATTTTAAATTGTAGATTTGAATAATTAATACGAATTAGTTACGTAAAGTAATTAGAAATAAGTTTTCAAAAGAAATCTTTCGACAAGGAACAATTCCTCAAGTTGAACTGAAGAAACTGAATTTTATTTTATTACTATTATATAATTACTGCGAGGATAATTTTCGGTGTTTTCAGAGAGAATCAAAGTTTTTTTAAGTGAATTTATTCAATTATTCGCCCGGCAAATTGAGTGGAGCAGGAAAGCTTCCTTAGAAATGGGGGACTTCTTAGCCAACACTTATTAAATTCGTGGGAAGAGGGGAGTATATTTTTTGATTTGATCAATTATAGATTATAGATTAGCACGTATTATGAAGGCTTATTATTTAAATATTTTCCAAGACTCCTATCGGAATAGATTAGAATTTAATGGTTTTATTTATTTTAGTAGATTTTATTTATTTTGTAATAATTGCTGTAATAATATAAAAAACAAATTTTATGAGTATAGAAATAAAGTATAAAATTAGATTCGAGTACACCTCTGTTCTTTGTATCTATTTTCTGTCAAATTAGCCTTGAAGTAACTCCTAGGGCACCCCCAGACGATCCACCTCTAAATAGGATTTTTTAGAAAAACCTGTCGCCTGAGTTTATTGAAATAACATAATCAAATTTTTATGAAAATTTGCTCCTTTATAATTTAAATGCTGGCTTGATCCTTTTACCAGTTACTTTATGATAACCAGTTACTGTATACGGCGCCCATTTTAGAGGCAGCCATTCGAAATGAAAATTTCCAAATTCCCCTCCTTTCAGTAGGAGATCCTCTGATTCTATTCCTGATGCAAATAGAAATCACACTACATGCTTTTGTTTATTGTACTTTGATGATCAAAATTTTATTTAATTTAATAAATATGACATTGTTGTTATAATATTAAATAGATATGGTATTCTAAAAGTAGAGAAAAAAAATAGCCAGAAAAGAAATGAATAAAAGTATTTAAATATATTACTTTTATAAACAGTAAACGAATTATAAAATGAAACGAAGAACTATTTGTATTAAACTAACAATATATGAGGAAGAGGAGAGTAAGTTTCTATGCCCATTTGAAAGGAATGAACGATGAAAGGCTGGCAAAAGGAAAAATTCATGTTTTTTGACTAAAACCCCAAAACTCAAATTACTTGGTTCAAAGAAGTCAAAGCAGACTTAGTGGAGATGTGTATTGGAGAAGATGTCAAAAACTGAGAACTGATGTTAGACAAAATTCAGCGCTTTGAGAGATTAGAAATGAAGAAGAGATGAACTGGAGAGAGATGAAGGCAGAGGATGAAGGCATATTGGGAGAAGAGAAAAGACGATGAACGCACAAGAAGAAATGTAAATTGTACAGTGGTTCTTTAACGCGGTCCTTAGGCGGCCAAAATCGAAAAACAAGAAATCTAACGATAATAAAAAGCCTGAGAAGCCATGAATGAATGTCAAGGTGTGGGAATCATTTAATTAAAAACTAATAATATTATGTTATTAATAATAGAATAATATTATAGAAATAATATATGAAGTATATTATTAATCCATATAATAGACTATATTACATAGATAAATAATATATGAGTATAAGGTATTTATTATATGTTTAAAGATGATATTGAATATAAAATGTACATTCTGTTATCGCTTTTGCTAAAAAGGCGGACTGTAGTGAAGAGCGGTGAGGGAATTTTAAAGGCTGGAAAACATCGGGGGTAAGTTAGTATGTGGTGATAAAGGGAAAATTGAGTTCTAATTTAAAATGTCTACCGCTGCGGTTAAACAGTAACTGGTTACCGAAAAGTGACGGTTACACGGAGTAAGCCACCTCTTCGCAAGTAATACCATTTTTTTTTTTAAATTCTTATTTGTCAACTGCTCTCCATAATTATTGATACATGGAATAGAATGAAGATTTATTCTTGTATATAAAGAAAGCCTGAAATACTTATACTGTTTTGGAAAGTGTGTAAGTAGATATCATGGTATAAAAGTATTCTTCCCCTCCAACAGAAAAATAGCCGAAAGTAATCTCTGTACAATAGGGCCTCAATACGATTGTGAGAAACCCAATAACGTTCCTCCGGGCAGGGACTCTGCTTTGTTGCCGGGGAGGAGAGAAGAGGCGGTTTGTAAAGAATACCTTAGAACAAAAGACTCAGGATCAAGAAAATACTCTGCTTGGAGTTGTCTCAGTGAACTGTGGCCAGTGTCCTGTGGTCGAGGGGAAGGAAGATCTATTGTCCGCCAGCTGTCAATAAGCCTTCGAGGTTAGTTCATTTGTCACTGTTCCATGTATCGAGGGAGTCACCCTGGTATATATAAGTAAGAAATGTAGAATAAGAAATATCATAAATCCATAATAATGTTTAATCATCCTGAAATCAATTGAATATTATTTTATGATTAATTAAATCTATACTTTTATATAAAAGGACAAGCCATTTTCCGTTTGTGATCACTAAACTAAATTTAATTCTTCTCTGGTCTTTTCCTGACTATTTTAAATTCCCAATCCTCCTTCTCTTGATATCTAACTGATTTAGCCAAAACCTGACACCGTCTATATTGAAAAATGAAAAAACAAACTTTATTCTGGGACTTACAGTCCCCTAATAATAATAATGCACAGTTCCAGGTACAATTGCCTAGCCCTATAATTTACAAGTTAAATTCTTCAGTAATTACGGCATACATTTTTGACAGGAAAAAAATATGAAATAATAATAATAACATAAAATACATTCGTATATATATGTACATATAAAAGAAAGAAAGAGAGAGAGAGAGAGAGAGAGAGAGAGAGAGAGAGAGAGAGAGAGAGAGAGAGAGAGAGAGAGAGAGAGAGAGAGAGAGAGAGAGAGAGAGAGAGAGAGAGAGAGAGAGAGAGAGAGAGAGAGAGAGAGAGAAAGTAATTATAGGTATCTATTTAATTGTTTGCATATTTGCGGAAGATTGATTATCTAAAAGGAATAAATTATTTTTAAAGGAAATTAGGGAAGCTGCTTTATGAATAAAAGTGGGTAGGGAATTCCAGAAGGAGGTAGCACGAATTATGAATGATTTGTCAAAGGAAGCAGTTTTATGTGAGGGGATATACAAGTTGAAAGGTTGGGATCTAGTGTTTGGGAGGTGGATAAAATAGCACAGAATTAATAGATCAAAAATATAGGAAGGTTTTTAGATATTGGAATTGGAATGTACCCAGAAATTATTTTAGCTCAGAATATCGGCAAGTAACATGTGACCGCCTGGGGATCCCGAAGATAAATCTAATGAAACAGTTCATCAGTCTCTCTAGCTTCATCCCGAGATCCCTAGACAGCCCCCCATAAACCAAGAAATCGTAATCAAAGCAAGGGAAAATAAGAGAGGATACCAAAAGTCGACGGGTATTCTGGGAAAAAAAAAGGAACCTCAAAATTATGATGGATTTTTTTGGAAATTTGGGCGTTATGGTTGTTCCAGGACAGGTGTTGATCAAAGGTAACTCCTAAATTATTAATGGAGTTTTGGAATTAAATAGGAATGGTATTGAGGTAAAGCAATGGATAGCAAGGAAGGGTGTTGAGGATGGGTTTTGAACCGGTAAGGATAGCCTTAGTTTTATATTAAACTCCAGAATCACTCAAATCTACTCGTTCTTGCCCTGCTATATTTTTTTTATATTTTCGTCAATAACAAAGCTTTTTATTATCACTTTATCACTACAATATTACTTAAAATAAAATTTAGTGTTTATTTTAGGTTTATGTGAAAAGTTAAAGGACATCTTCAATTCACACTGACAGAGATATTTATGAGGGAAAAAAACGAAAAACATGAAAACGTCCCATTGGGGGCCATAATTTTAAATTATAAGGATATCTTATGTTTTTATAGATCCATCAAAGATTTATCGCTTTTTTATGAAATCTCAACTATTTTATGTTCGATTGAAAAGTGATTGGAAGTACTTTTGGCCTCTTGTCTTCGGCCATAATGTTTACATTGCCGAATCCAAATATTTTTTATAATTTTATGATCTCTTGATATAATCTTGAGTTAGTAACCACATTGAGTTAGTTAATGTGGGTGATAATTGTTTCTAACCAATGTCTTTCTATTCGTTTCTATGCCTACCTCTTTAACTTTCACATCCCATATTAATAATAAATGCAGCAAATCCAAAAAACTTATCAGTAAAATATCACCATATTTCCGAAGAAAATCCCCACTATCAACTCGCAACAAAATTGTTTTTATAGATCAGTCATTCGACCATTACTGACATATGCCTCTCCGGTATTTAGCTACACATGTGGCTCCAATTACAAAAAAATAGAAAGAATTCAAAAGCAATGCTTGAGAATCATTAACGACTACTTAAGATACACTAAAATAACTGACATGCTGCACGATCTGAATTTTCAAACAATTAAAAAGTTTATTTACACCCAGACTCAGAACTTTTTCAACTCAACAATAAACTCAGACAATCCGATAATACAAGCAATAGGCAAATATAACAAGCTAACCTTAAGAAGATACCTACACAAACGAACTAGACACATATTACTATAACAAAATTTATTTAATAAGACATTCTTATAATTTATTAGTTTTAGTTAAATTTTAATTTAGCAAATCAAAGTATTGTATGAGATAATTTATTCTTAAACAGCAATTAATTTTAACGCCCAAAACTTTTTCTTACTTTTATATTTTTCCATTTATTTATTTTAACACTTTGTTTTATTTAATTATTATTATTATTATTATTTTTTTTTTTTTAGTAGGTTTTTTTTTTGTCAGTTTTTCCTACAGTTTAAAAAAAGTATTCTAAGTTTAATTTATACTGAACGAATCTGTAGTATGATTTGTTTTATTAGCAAAACATGTATTTATACAAATATGTTTATGTATAATACAAAATTTCTATTTATACAAAATTTACATAATTGTAAATTGTTAAATTCCGTAAAATAAAGCTCTTATTATTATTATTGTTATATGCCTACCTCATAAAGACCTCTTGACGCCTATATAAAATTTACTTAACTCAAATAAATTTTTTTTTCATCTTCAAACATCCAATATTTTGACACGCTTGGTTTTTGTGTTGTGTTGGATCGAACATTTTAAAAAATTAATAGAGAATACTTATATGAAATGCTTTTAACCAAAATTATATATATATATATATATATATATATATATATATATATATATATATATATATATATACAAACAATAGTCCTACAAGCTTGTGGGTTGGTGAGGCTACAATTCATTCTATGTTCCTACCGACGTTTTTGTTCCAACAGATGAGCTATGCGATACCAAATTAATTTCTATTTTTTTTTTTTTTTTTTTTTTAAACATAAATATTGACTTTACCTAACTATTTATCTTTATATATGCATATATTTTCAATTATATAGAAGGCGGTGGATAAGCACATTATCCGGTAAGCCGTGGATACATAGATCAGAGAAGAGATCCATAGAATATATATTGCTATTCGATAGCTCCTTTACCTCTCCTGTTTACTTTGGGCTTTATCCCTGTTCCCTCTGTAAACACACCCAGACCTTCCGTGTCTAAACGACCATTGTTAGTTTTTCCACAAGGCAGAAGAAGCGGTGTCCGAATCCAATTATTTCTATTCTTCGATTCCATTTTTATTAATTATTTTGTCAAGAAGCCTCATCTCAGTGATTCTATTTGGTCAGTGGGAAACCCAAAGTTCAGAAACATATTTTTTTTTATTTACATACCCCATTTCATTAAAGGATTGTTTTATTGTTGGTTGTTTGAAAAAAGAATTGTTTTTGAGCTTTGGGTCTCCACTAAACCATCCAATTTATCTCGTATCCAATCCTTCGACAAAATCCTTCGTACAAAATCCTTCGAAAAATCCTCAACGCTCCTTATTTCGTAACCAATAAACTTATCCATAAAGATCCTAACGTCCTATTTGTTGCTGATTTAGCGCAGACCATGTACCTATCCTTCATTGTAAACTCCATAATCACTCAAATTCATTAGTTTCTCAACTTGCTTCCCACTCCATTCCCGATAATCCTCTGAGGCGTATGACCTTCTAGTGTAGAATTTTTATTGAAGTGCTACTGAGTAGTTCTTTTCAAGTTTCGACATGTTATTGTGATAGTTATCAGCTCATTTAAAAATTAAATTCAGCCAGACAAAATAGTCATTTTACATTTCATTATTTTATTTTAATTTTGTTTTATTTTTCCTATTACTATTATTTAATTTTTTTAAAATTAATTTTATTATTTAGTTTTATATTTATTTTTATTTGTATATTTCACTTATATGTATATAAACCACCCGTCAAAAGTATTGCAACACCCATAATTCTCGAGATTTTCCTGGTTTTTTCCTTATGTCTCCTTACGTGAGACATTAAGGATTAGACGCACAAATGTTTTTCCTTGTTAATAACAAACGATGGAATTTAAGATTATTTTTTTCAAATTTTCTTCAGTCCATGTTTATCATTCGTTTCGTTATTTACAATTATGCTAAGACTAGTGGAAGCAGTCATTCAAGCCAGAGGCGATGTCTTGTTAAATATAAATTAAAAATTTAAGTGTTAAAATTGTAAAAATAGAATTTTTAAAAAGTAAGTTTTCTAACTTACTTTTTTACTTTTAGAGCTGCAAAAGTTATCAGGTATAAGGCCAGTGCTAGTGATGGAAATGAGTGCTGGACACTAACAAAGGGGAACGAGACAATACTTCAAGTTTAGGAAAGGAAAGTTCTCAGAAGAATTTTTGGCCCAGTAAACGACCATGGAAATAGGAGAATAAAGAGGAACAAAGAATTGGAAGAGCTATTCGGGAAACCGAATATAGTGGCGGTCATCAAGGCAGGAAGGTTTCGATGGCTGGAACATGTCCAACGGATGCCGGACGAGAGGCTGCCAAAGAGACACATGATGACAGACCGGATGGTACCAGATTAAGAGGAAGGCTTAGAATAAGGTGGGAGAATAATGTGGAGGCGGACCTGAAAAATCTAGGAATAAGAGGATGGGGAAGAAAAGCTATGGATAAACTCCAATGGTCATCTCTTCTGCGTGAGGCCAAGGCCCATCTAGGGCTGTAGAGCCAACCAATAAATAAATAAAGTTTTCTAAATTTTTTGTTTATTGGACGAAATATTGTAATTTATTTTAATAAAAATTGTTTTTATATAGTTTAGGAATGTTTATTATAGACCTCAGAGCCTTCCTTTATTATGAAAAAAAAATACGTTTTTTGTAAAATTCAAATATTTCAAAGTGTTGCGATACTTTTGAGGGGAAGTTTAGTATATTTTTATTATTTATGTTTAGCCCTGCTCTATTTATGTTTAAACTGTAAATAATGTGTGGATGTAATCATAAGGCCATCTAAATTACTTATTGCCCACGTTTGGTGTCGATTGTAATAATTGATCAATAAAATTAAAAAAATAAATAAAATAAAATTTCTGTACCCAGAGATGTGCCAAATGTAACATTTAAGTAATAAATGAAAACCAGAACCATCGAAATATTATTCCTCCAAATAAGAATTTGGGAAATGAATTATTGTTTTCTACATTGCCTTAATTGTAAATAATAAATTGTAATTGTTCTTTACTATTTATTTATCGAAAAATTATTGATTTTTAATAGATTTTGTTTACTTTTTTAGCTCTTCTATGAACTAGTTTTGTGATATTAATTTATTAATACGCTTTTATTAATTTACTTCACCTATATGTAATAGAATGTTTCATCTTTCATTTTCACTATTGTTTCAGATGGGTCCTGACAAAAAAATATCACAAATGAAGCTATAATTTGAGGATGGAATGTTTTGGGGGCCAAAAAACCTTAACTTTTAGAACTTGTTTAAGATTTTGGAAGAAAAAAAAAAAAACATAGAAAAATACTTTTTGTTGAAAAATGTTTAATTTACAAAATTGAAGTTTATTAAACTATGTGTCTAAAGACTTTTTTTTAAGCTAAATTTATTTAGGCGTTTAGCCACAATCGATTGTCAATCAACACAATCGAATTTGTTCAATTTAAAAAGTTAGTTTTGGTCATGTTTAAGAGCCTATGTCGCAGAAATGGCTAATTCAATCAAAACATGTTATATAATAAAAGTTGTAGATCATTATGTTTTCTGCAAGATATGACTTTTAAAGTAAAAATTTGGCCATTCCTACTCTGGGATATGTCAACAAAACAAAAATTGTTGGTTGATTTTGGACAAAAAGAAATCAGGAATAGTGCTAGTATAGTGTTCACTTCGCTATAGCAAAATCAACTTCGAACCTTAAACTCAAAAAATTTAAGGGTCTTAATGCAGCAAATTGTTTACCACACTAATATACATAGCTTTTTAGTTAGGTTTTAAGTTTTATTTTTAAAACGAGGTTTCGAAAAATTTTTGTGCAAACACATCACTAATTTAAATAGATAATTAAAGAAATTAAAAATTAAATATTTAAGAACTTACAACAGCAACTGCCACCCGATTCAAAATATCCATGTTCCAAAATAATCACGGACGGAAAAAATTAAATTAAACTCTATTACATTATAAAAAAACACTATCGCATAATTAAATCACTAAGCACTGTAACACTGTTCAAAACATTAAATTTTACCGAAAGAAGCACAAGCGGAAATATTGAATTAAACTAAAATACAATAAGGTGTTTTATAAAAGCAATCTAATCTCCCAACATTATTTATTTAAAAAAACCATATTATATTAACAATGATTTTCTAAAATGGGCAACGTTTTATGGCTATTGCCGCATTTTCAAGCCCTAAAACAAGCGAAAACATGCATGTACGACAAATACGAATTAAGTATTGATAATGTGAAGTAATATTCATTACTTCCATTAATATATGGATCCGTCTGATGAACAAATAAAATCATTTAATGACTAAAAAAGTCAAGTCCTGGTATTGCAGCCGTAAATTTCAAAACAGATATACAAAAAATAGGAGTCCACTAGGCACTATTGATAAACAAATTAAATATAGTTCATCAGACGGATCCATATATTAATAGACATGAAAGGCAATTCATTAATTATATATGTTGTGCACTGAAATGAATATTATTTCACATTATCAATACTTAATTCGTATTTGTCGTACATGTATGTTTTCGCTTGTTTTAGGGCTTGAAAATGCGGCAATAGCCATAAAACGTTGCCCATTTTAGAAAATCATTGTTAATATAATATGGTTTATTAAATAAATAATGTTGGGAGATCAGATTGCTTTTATAAAACACCTTATAACTAAACTCTCCTTTAGTAGTATATATCGCATAAAATAAAATACAATGAATTAATTATAAATTAAATAATTAAAAACAATATTACACAACTGAATCACGAAACACTGTAACACTATCTGAAAAATAAAATTTAGCCAAGAAGCGCACTACACGACCGCAAAGAGAAGAGAACACCTCGAGATGACTGAACATAAGTCAACTAAAGAAAGAAGGTTCTGAAGGCGTCAGGTGATTTAATTAAATATAATGGAATCTGATTGGCTGAGCCGGATCCCACCCCGTTCAGTATATTTCATCTCTACCTCACTTATTAAATTTCCTACTGTCCGTGTAGAAAACATTAGGCATTTCCGGTTCTGACCAGATTCGATATACATTTAGAGACAAATATTTTCTCCATTGCTAAAAGACGAATATAACTTCTCGAATTTAAAGTTTTTTAAATAAATATGATAAAACATTAAAAAAAGAAAGAAAGTGAATTATTAAATCATTTTGTATCAATTCCTTCTATTTTATATAATATTAATTTATCATGTTTCAAAATTAACTTTGTATAATCAATATTTATTGTGTATGTAAAAATAAAATGGTAACGGTCGGGTTAAGAGGAGGCAGCAAACTGGCCTGACCCGCGCTACACCGACCAGTTCGATCCTCTTACGCTTCACTTCGAGTTTACATTTATCGATAGCTCATTCCTATAACCTCACATGTAAACAATCACTTCTACAGTTTCAACTTGGATTGTGTTGTTTAGTGTGTTATATTAATACTTAGTCTTCTTAAATGTAAATAACTGAAACATAAATTAACAACATGAGTTTCATAAAGGATTAAGTGTTTTATCAATTCATGTTTTCTTATTCCCTCTTATCTAATGTGTAAAAGTGTTACAAAACTTAAGAACATTAATTTGTACATGGATTTGGTGTTTTATATATTTTTATTTGTTGTTTCAATTTCAGTGATAAAATTTCAGTATACATATTTTGTGAATGGATTCTTTGTCATCCATATTACTTTTTGCCCTAAAGTGAGACAGATTGTATAATTATTTCTATCAAACATATCAATCTAAAAATAAATGTGAGAAAGTATATCATAGGTTTCATATTTTCTTATTTCTACTTCCCTTAAGAAAATATAGCAGAAATTAACATCATCACTTTCAACTAGGATTCTGTCTTATAATGGATTATAACATGGAGAATAGACAATGTTAAAATGATCACAAATTAAGAGGTAAATGACACGTTACTATATAATTGTAAAACTGTTGGTATAATGTTATAGATTAAAGTGTTTTAAAAAAAATAAAGAAGCTTGATGATGGAGCATTGTCTCCGAAACATGTAGCTACAAATGTTAAATAAATGGGAGTTATGACAAATAAATACTTAAGGATTCTGTCTTTTAAATATTTATAATTTGTTATTTACAATTAATTCCCTCACATCACAAAGTTTATCAAGAATTAACATTACTGGTGGTTTAGCATTATATTAATTTTCATTTAATTCCAAATTGATTTAGTGTCTTATATTTTGAAATTTTATTATTTCCACTTCATTATTTTCTTATTTCACATTTTAATATTACAAGGTAAACAGAAGTTAATATTACTTTGAACAGGGGCTTAAAGTTTCTCCGTAAATAAATGAGAATAACCTTCCCCCTCTAAAAGTAGCTACTAAAACACCGAAATAAATCGGAAGAAGGTAAGAATCGATAAAAGCTATTCTCGGCGGGCGTAGGAGCTGCCTCCTCTTAACCCGACCGTTACCAAAAAAAAATATTTATTTGATAAATTCACTTAAAAAAAAAAAAAAAAAAAAAATTACTTTTAGTGATTGTTTTGTTTTTTATTTTTCAATTTTCTTATTCACACCTGTTTTTAAAGTAAACAATAAGTGAATTTGCTGGAAGTGTAATAATACAGACCTCTTTATCTTAAGAGTCATTCTAAAAAAAAAATAGCCGTTTTGGGTTTATGCTAGTATAGCTATACATATGTTATCGGATATATAAAGAATCGGAATCGATAATTAATCATCGAAAGTCGATTCATAGGAACCGATCGATACCTACCTGTGATATTATTATACATCAATTCTTCTCCTAATGACCAAGCCTCCTATGTACAGAATTAAAAAAACAATGCTCATGCAATTATAAACTAAACTTTTTGAAGATATTTTGAAGACCTCCATAATCCGGCACGCATCCAACGATGCCGAATTATCGAGGTCTTCCTTTAAAAACGTATAAACAGGGAATTAACTATAAATGCACGCACATAAACTATTTTATGTATATATTATTGGGTTGTTAAAAAGTTGTCACACTACACTAACAAAAATGTTACAATACATAAAATATAAACTGAATTAAAAATTGTGTCTTAAAAAAGGTACATACATAAACGCACTATATTTTTATATATATTTTCATATCATGATTGGGTTGTACAACATTGTTATAGAGTTAAACATTTCACTTGTCTAACATTACAACAAACAACAAATTATTACATACAAATAATTCAACACAATAAACAAATATTACAACACATAAAACAAAAACAGAACCAAAAGTTACGTTTCTTCAAAAAAGATGTACAGTACTGTAGAATTCAATGAGATTCACTGCCTGCTGCTGGTCCAGTAGCCCTGGATGGTGATGAGGGAATAGGGAGTGGCTTCTAGGCTGCACTTACATCTAGCGTCGTCTTTTCCTGAGCTCTTTGGAACATTGAAGGAATATCAACCTGCTTTTTTTGATTGGATGCGTTTTTCATAAAATGTTTAGAATGATGTGCAAATTCATTACTTCAGTAGCATCATTATTTTTGCACGTTTCAGAAAACTTTACAGAATTATTCAATGCCTCCGAAGCATCAGCGAGTGATGTTGGTTGGTGACTTAGCTTCCTCTTCATCACTCTTGGTTTCTTGAGAATCCTGTGGGCTCAACACATTTTTTATAATTGCCTCATCACTAAGCTCCCCATCTGTATCAATATCTTTATTTTTATCGATCTATTCGCAGATTTCTTCTTCTGGAAGACCGCTCAGTGGATTTTTTGGAACAGAAGAAATGGCGGTAATTGTTCGGATCGGTGACACCAACCCCTACACCCGCCCAGAATACCTTTTATCGATTCTAACCTTGTTCCGATTTATTTCGATGTTCAAGTCGCTGCTTTCAGAGGGGAAAGGCTATTTTCCTACATTTACTGAGAAACTCTAAATCCCTGTTCAAAGTAATATTAACTTCTGTTTACTTTCTAATATTAAAATGAGAAATAAGGAACTAATGAAGTGGAAATAAGAAAATATCGAAATATAAGACACTAAATCAATTTTAAATTAATATTAATTTAATCAACAATTAATATACTACTGAACCACCAGTAAAGTAAATTCCTGTCAGAGAAGTGAAAATAATAAATTATAAATATAAACAAGACACAATCCTTAAGTATTTATTTGGCATAAATCATATTTGTTTAACATTTGTAGCTACATGTTTCAGAGACAATGTTTCCTCATCAGCTTCAAATTTTTTTTAAAAACACATTAATCTATAACATTATACAGATAGTTATACAATTATATAGTAATGTGTCATTTACCTCTTTAATCTGTGATTATTTTCACATTGTCAATTCTCCATGTTATAAGCCATTATATATATATAATATAAGACAGAATCCTAGTTCAAAATGATGATGTTAATTTCTGCTATATTTTCTCAAGGGAAGTGGAAATAAGAAAACATGAAACCTGTGATATACTTTCTCACATTTATTTATAAACTGATATGTTTTATTTAATCAATTATACAATCTGTCTCACTTTAGGACAAAAAGTAATATGGATGACAAAGAATCCATTCACAAAATATGTATACTGAAATTGAAACAACAAATAAAAATATATAAAACACCAAATCCATGTACAAATAAAGTTTTGTAACACTTCTACAAGTTTTAAATTTTATCATTTAAATTGATATAACAAATATAAATATGTAAAAAACCAAATCCATGTACAAATTAATCTTCTTAAGTTTTGTAACACTTTTACACATAAGATTAGATGAAATAAGAAAACATGAATTCATAAAACACTTTTATGAACTCATGTTTCACTTTGTGAACTTCTGTTTCACTTATTTACATTTAGGAAGCCTAAATATCAATATAACAAACTAAACAACACAATCCAAGTTGAAACTGTAGAAATGAATGTTTACATGTGAGGTTATAGGAAAGAGCTATCGATAAATGTAAACTCGAAGTGAAGCGTAAGGATCGAACTGGTCGGTGTAGCGCGGGTCAGGCCAGTTTGGCGGTGTCGCCGATCCGAATAATTACCGAAATGGTATTTACACTTATTATTCACCGGTTGATGGGTCATCAAACGTTTTTTCAAAATGTTTTGGCCATAGCTTGAGCCATGCCAAGAGCAATGTTGAGCGGTAGATTTTTACACACTGTTTTAGGCGATGTGGAGACAACAGATAGCCTTAATCACTCAATAATTACCAAAACTCTAATTTTTATTTTTAAGAAGATGGATGCCGGACTATCGGGTCTGCTGGACTATAGAGAGCCGGATTATCGAGGTCTTACTGTAATTGTTATTGGGAAAAAAAAAAATTACCACCTCTAATCAACGGAACAATACGATTTTATTATACATATTTGTTATTCTTTTGGGATGATATCTCCAAAAAAAAAAGATCAAAAGATTCAATTTAAATAAATCTAGTCCTACAAAGTTTAGTAATATTTTCAAATCCTTAATCATTAAATGAAACCATCGATAGTTTATCTTCATAAATAATTTTGAATTGAATTATATTATTATGAAAATTATAATTTATAACCTATTTTATATTCTTTGGATATTAAATACTACTAGCAGTTTATTAATTTATTTCTTAAAATATTACAGCATTTCTTATTGATTTTTTTTTTAATACCTTATTTTAGGGTTATGGTTTCAAATAGCAATTTATTTTTAAATTGAGGTATTACTACCTAGAATCGAGAATCGAAAAATTATGGTACCGACACATCACTAATAATATATATAATATATATACGTACACATGTCATTTTGCGTATTATGTTGTGAAGTAATTGTAGGATTAAACTAGCACTAGAAAAAAATAGGATGGTTTAGTGAAGCCTTATTGCCCAAAATAGTACGTCAGAATAAGCCTTTTGATATTCATGTTGATGATTAAAAATAATATGCTGCATTTATAAATATTAAACGAAAATTTCCTAGTTCAAATTATAACCGAGCATTAAATGTTTAAATTTGTTTTAATAGTCATTGAGATTACAAGCTAGAACCCAGTTTTAAAGCTACTGAAATTACAAAGTCAGAACTTCTTTTTTTCTTTAAACACGAAGTTTTAAGATATTCATTGCATTTTAAATAATTCATAAAGCAATTTCATTTAAATAAAGCTTCCTTAGCGTTTAACATTAAATTGAATGAACCGATATTGAGAGCTCCCTAATAGCGGGGGGGGGGGGGGCCTCGATATCTCCAATTAATTAATTAATAGACTTTAATTCGAATTAAGGGGCTCCTAAAACTTTAAAGTTACAAATTGGCCCAATCTTAACCTCCTCTGTCTTCGAGGGTGGAACTAGTCGACTTCACTTCACTTGGTGCGCTCTATCGGCAAACCTCAAATTACCTCTCACCTTACATGCAAATTCCCACTGTAATTGATATAACCAGTCAAAATTTTTTTTTTTCTTTTTATCTTAAAGTTCGATATCGTCGCTGAAGGAATAATATTCCAAGAGTTATTTTTCCTAAATTTACAAGAGACAAATAAAACTGATTTAGGGTAGTTGACACTTTCAGAAATATATCACGCGTTTTTAGCTATATTTCCTCGGTTAATCATGTGATAAATTTCTTTCTCCCCTCCTCAGGTACGTGCGAATCCCTTCCGTTATCCTTATATTTTTAATTACTACAACGTTGAAAAAGTGTTAAATTTCCAAACAACCTTTTTGCATTAGTAGCTGACACGCCCTGGATGCCAATTATTAGTGGTTGACAGGGTACTAGTTTTCGAAGTACTGCGTTGCTTCATGCTGCCGCTGCAACAGATATTTCCCTTTTGACGTCATCAAGTGCCTTCCCCATTTGTTAGTGATATTTTAAAACGAAAAAAAAAAAAAAAATAATAAAATAAAATAAATAAAGTATATTTCTTCATGATAAATGTATATAAGGTGCTAATGTCTTTATGTGGTCAATGACTAATAAAAAAAAAAAAAAAAAAAAAAAAAAGAGGGACCTAATTCCATGTTGTGCTAGTAGTTGATAGATGCTGCATTAGTAGTTGACTGAATTTTGTGCTCTAAATTAACCAAATCTGGTTATTTCCTCTACTCCTGATTTTTCCTTTGCAGAGAACGGACATTCAATAAAGAAGGCGAGAAATGAGAAATATCGAGTAATTGACAGAGGTGTCAAGCTCTAAACAAAAAATTATAAATATGTTTTAGTAGCTGACACCCAATAAAATCCTCTTAATTTTCATCTATAACCACAAGAATCTAGTAAGATGTAGTACAGATACCTTCTATTCTAAAGTATATTCATAAGTTGGACAGATATAAGCATTTTATAGAGAAAAAACAGAATACATACCAGAGTATGCTTAGCCGATTGCATAAGGATGGAGGCGTTTAGTCAACTGAGCTGGAGTTGTGACAACAAATTTGGTGTTGAAAACAGTTTTCCCGTCCAGGAAGTCATGGCTGTCAATCTTTGCATACAGAAATAACTGAACTAGCCGCCAAAATTTTAAACGAAACGAAAGTGCAAACAGAAACCTTATTATAAGATATATATTATCAAACTGTCAACTACTAGTGCATTACCCAAATAAACAAAAATCGGGTTTATTGCTTTACTTTATACCAGAAAATATGAAAGACTTCCAAATGTCTCCATTTCGTGGGTGGATAATTGGGAAAACAGCTAAGCTGTACATTGTACACTGGCTATAGCATTGCAGCCTTCGGTTTTTTAAATCAGGTCTCGGAAATGTATTCAGCTTAGCCAAAAGGTGACTTATAGTATATACAGGGTGATTCCTTCCTAGTGTAAAAAAAAAAAAAAAAAAAAAAAATAATGAAACTAGACCAAAAATAAAGAAAAATGCCGCTAGTAGCGCCTTTCTATTACAATCTCTTGCAGATATATTAAAATAATATTTTTTTGGGTAACCCACGTTTTTTTCCTTAAAAGCTATATACCAGGTATGCAAGTTTAAAATGTCGTTTATTTCTTAAAATATATACACAGTAATTTAAAAAAAAGTATAATATATTTTATTCAAAGTACTGACCCTCGCTTTCTACACATTTTGTCCATCTCTCGGGCAATATATGGATACCATTCCAGAAGAATGCTTCATCTTTATTTGAAATCCATTCATCGAGCCATTTTCGTACGTTTTCGAAATTGTTGAAGTGTTGCTCCGCCAATGAGTGTCCCATCGATGAGAAGAGGTGATAATCAGAAGGCGCCAGGTCAGATGAATACGGCGGGTGGAGTAGGAGTTCCCAACCAAGCGAAGAAATCGTTTCCTTAGTCAATCTGGCTGAATGTGCAGGAGCGTTATCATGCTGAAGAATGACTTTGGCGTGCCTGTGAGCCCATTCTGGGCGTTTTTCGATCAATGCGTGACTCAAATTGATCATTTGTTGTCGGTAGCGCTCGGTATTGACTGTTTCGCCGGGTTTGAGAAGCTCGTAGTAGACTACTCCCTTCTGATCCCACCACACACACAGCATTGTCTTCTTCCCAAAACGATCCGGTCTTGCACTCGATGTGGATGGTTGTCCTGGCGTTACCCATGATTTTTTTCGTTTGGGATTCTGAAAATAAATCCATTTTTCATCGCCAGTTACAACTCGATGCAAAAACCCCTTTCTTTCGTAGCGTAAAAGCAGCATTTCGCACACAGTTTTTCGTTTTTCCATCTGTCGTTCGTCCAATTCATGTGGAACACATTTTCCAACCTTTTGAATCTTTCCCATAGCTCTCAGGCGATCGGAAATGGCTTGCCTAGTGACATTTAACTGTTCTGCCATCATTTGTTGGGTTTGGGTATTGTCTTCGTCTAATAAAGATTGCAATTCGAAGTCCTCAAACTTTTTTGGTCGATTTTCTCGTTTTTGATCAGTAACATCAAAATCACCACGTTTGAAACTTTGAAACCAACGTTCACATGTCCTGACGGTTGGAGCAACATCGCCATAAGTCTCAACAAGAATTCTATGACATTCAGATGCCTTTTTCTTTTGATTAAATAAGAAAATCATGACATGCCGCAAATGCTCTTTATTTGGCTTAAAATTAGACATTTTTAACACCAAAGAAAGGTATGATACGTCCACGTAAACGACTTAAAAACAACTGACTTTTGTAAACAAATGACTAACAAACAAAATAGCGTTTAGAGATAAGCAAATCCTTCAATAGGCTAAGAGCGCATACTATTGGAATTAAAACGACATTTTAAACTTGCATACCTGGTATCTCCACTTGGCTCAAAGATGATTCAAATTTTGACTACATTTACGGATTCAGCATCAAATATCCTTTTATACCAGAGCACATGTAACCTTATGTATGTATATGTATATAAATACATATACATATAAATACAAATCATATAAATATATATATATATATATATATATATATATATATATATATATATATATATATATATATATATATATATGAAAGCAAAGGTGTTTTTTTTTTTAACTTGGTTCATGTGAAATTAGCAACATAAGGGACATTCAAGTCACAGCGGATTCGTTTTTTCGTGACATAGTAAGGATCATTAAAGATTTTTTGAAGTACATACACTAGTCGTTCAACTTGCCTCCCATCCAATTACCCATATTACCCCGATGATATTACTAAAAATAAAATTTCAATAATTTAATTTATAAAAAAATTTTTTTTTTTAAATATTTTTGCTTTAGGGACTATTTATAGAGATAAACTTTCTTGCTCCACCAGATAAAATATATTATTTTCAAATCCTTGCTAAAAATATCTGACTATCATGTATTCCATCTATATCTTTGACATCTTGGAAATGACTTCCCATCAAATAAAACGTACAATACCAAATTCATCAAGAGATTTTGGCCCTCGACTAATAACATTTTAAAGTTTTTATATCACATAAAATTTATAGCTAGAAATACCTGCCAATTTAATTTTCTTTCAAAACATAATTAACATTGTTTTCAAGTTAATTACAAACCAGAGTTGAGCCACAACGTATGAACTTGATATGTTCTTTATTAGATAGTGTGATGTAATTCCGGAGAGGATTACCCACTATTAAAGTTGCACTAACAACCCAGCAGTCCCGAAGGCGCAAACCCTTTGTGATCCCATTCTTGTTAGAGGAAGCACAACTATTTCGAAACTAGAGGTCAGTGTGGGGATTATCCCGTCACAAAGGATTCTGCCACTATCCGTCCTAGAGTGGAATCCACAAACACCAGAGGGCGTATTTAGTGACGAGCTAGTGTGCAACCTTATAGTAGGGCATCATGAAAATTAACCCATCCAGGGACTATGTTTTAATCTTGGGAAACTGGGAACGCGAACGTGTTACGCGTAGTTTGACTAGCTCTAGCTCGGATCTTCGGTTTGCCAACCAGAAATTAAATGAAAAATATTTTTTGTTGCATAACATGTGTCACTAGGGCCTACCGTTTAGGAGCTGTATGGATGTTTCTCAAACTACTAGCAAATTTGTGTACCCCACCCATAAAAATCCAATGAAGTAAACTTTGTTAAAAATATTGTTTCCAAATCGATTTATGTTATGTGAATTAATGATATTAATTTATTTGGGATTTTAGTATTTTAGGATAACATTTTTAGGTCAACCTACGTGGATTTACATTGTCATGGCTTGTCCCTATGCTTGGATTTATAATTATGTAAATAACTATTACTTGGTAGGGCGAAACTATCTCAACTAATGGGAAGTAATATTAAAATATATTGGTGGAAGAAAGTGAAAATGTGTTTTTTCAGGATTATAATACCCAAGTAACAAGTCCCCGAGTTATTTTATTCTTGTACCCGTGATTTCTTAACATTGGCGTGCCATTGCTAAAAAAGTATTGTAAACGAATTCGGAAGGAATTTTTAAGGGTTTTTTTTGCTGTTTTTCGTGGACACATCAGTTCGTAACCACGGAACCATCATACTTCGGAATATCCTAGTGTAAACACCACCTCTGACTGCAAGTAGATTCATTGTTCACATTGCCATGTCCACTATAAATCAGTTAGAACAAATATTTATTTGAAACGAGCCTCATGCATTTTGATGGTAGGCTACGGCCCTCATAATATACTTCCGAGAAAATGTGAAATAAATGAATAGTGTTTCGGAGGTAATATTTGTAACTTTATTTTTACATTGTCATGGCCATTATTATTTAACATTGTCATGGTATCTTTATATTCCATGCAACTATTAAGATACCACGACAATGTTAAAAAATTCATTTTTAAATAATTTTAGGAATACTGTGGCCGAAATTGAGATTGATATTGATATTGAAAGTGACTTGATGTGATATTTGCAGTGATATTATTTAAATTATGTGATGAAAAAATATTTTAACGGTAAATAAAGCATGATATTCGTTATGAAGCAGAAATATTTCATGTTGTATACATTTTTTACTATGGAACCTTAAAATACTAAGATCCCTTTTCCACATGTTCGTGTATAAAGTGACATTGGTGTGGGGGAATTCACATTGCCATGGGTTAAAATTATAAACTGAAATTAAAACAAAAAAGTAAAGTGATTCATGAGTTGCTGCACAACCTATAATCCTCAAAGGTTTATTTTATTAAAATACTTGTTTGGAATGCTAAACATTCATCTTCAGTTCTAAAGCAAACAACACATCAAAATAACCATAAATTCAATAAACACTCGGGAGTAAAAATAATACATTAAGTTGAAAATAGCCTAAAATTAAATATTTATGAATCATTTGAAATAATAAAATCGTTTAAAATTTATTTCATTTAGAAACGGGAAAAACCAACCAGTTATAAGGAAAACCGAAAGGGCAACCCTGCTATTTACCTGACCCTTAAGTCTCCTTAACACTTACAAAGTGGCAAAAATTATTATATCTTAATTGTGTTGATTCTTCTATACCGTACATCAAGAAGTATAATTTTGATTCGAATATTTTTTTTTTTCATTTATTGATATTTACTACTATACAGAATAATATACATCAAGTAAATGTGTTGATAATGAATAAAATAACTTGTGATAAGTAAAATCTACACTAAAAGATCTCTAGGCCATCTTCTTTTCTGACGCTTCGGAGGATTATTGGGAATGGAGTGGGAAGCAAGTTGGGAGACTAGTGGATTGGAGTGGTTATGGAGCTTACTATAAAAAGATATATATTTGGTTTAGGCTAAATCAGCAACATATGGAACATTAAGGTCTTTATTGATAAGTTTATTGGTGACAAAGTAAGGAACATTGAGGATTTTACGAAGGATTTTGGATTGTAAGGATTGAATACGAAATGAATTGGATGGTTTAGTGGAGCCCCAAAGCTCGACTCCCTACGTCCAAATAGGTCTAATCACAGTCATGTAATGAGTCTTTTGTAATCAATTAGGCAATTTAAATATAAAAACTAAAATTAAATATTTATAATTCATTAGTAATAAAAAAAATCGTTGAAAACCATCCCGATTTTTGTTTAATTTACCTGATAAATATTTCTAATGGTGCTATGTTACATTTATTTATTACTAGCACGCCCCGTCGTGGCTTCAACCGCTCTCATGAATAACGAACCTAGATTATTTTAACAATTAATTGCATTTAATTTGTTTAGCGATAAAAATCTTGTATTGAAGTATGGAATTTAGCATTATTTCATTCTTAATATTAGACAGTAATTTTTAACCTGATTGAAATTGTCTTGATTAGGGGTTTGAATAGTTCGTGGAAGCAAAATTAGACATCTACTTTGGCAGAAATAATTTGATCGATCCATCTGGTTGGATTTTAATTTCTAAGCATAAAAGTATATGTCAGTTTGGTAAACCTCATTTCTGGCACTCAAGACAGATTTTAATTATTACTAAAGTAAAATTTATTAATAAAAACCTTCCGAGAGCTATGAAGATGTAGTTAAAATTTGGTACAATTGGGTTTAATAGTTTTATCATTGGAAACTCTGTTTCTGGACAGAATGGCCACATATCTGTCGATTTGTAAACTGCTCCGGGATCCACATATCGCTCCATATATTCATGGCTTTTTGAATAACAATTGAATCGAAAATAAGTAAATTTTATCATAAATTTCTAGCTCTATATAACACCGTAGCTTTGTAACCTCTCTCGAATGGTGCTCGCCACCTATCGATCGATTATCAAACTTCACCGCGCACTACATATTTATCGCTTTTTTATGGCAATATAATTGAAAATCTTTAAATTTTAATATTGCTAAACCTTCTTGGAACTATGAAGATGATGTAGTTAATATAGTTAATATGTAGTTAATATTCGCGGTTACTGATCACAAACGAAAAAATGGCTTGTCCTTTTATATAATAGTATAGATATGAACGGAATAAAACAACCAGTCATAGGGAATACCTAAAGTGGCAGACGATTCATCAATCCTAATTACAGTGGCAATGGCAACCTCACTCCTTGGTTATTCATGAAGCAAACATAGAGTAGATGACTAGCCGGCTAGTTAACTAGTTAACAGATTTAGAT